>CM076584.1:1337079716-1337679716 GCA_034641835.2 Pinus albicaulis | reverse complement strand
GTAAAAGGGAAAAACATATTTCTCTCAAATTTTATGTAGACAAGAAGAAGATGCATGAAAGAACCTTAACAGAGATCAAAGAACTAGATATTTGTTTTAATGGAGAGGGTTTTGCTTTCTTGTCAGAAAATAAAAAATATGGAATAAAAATACTAGAATATAAAAAGACGAAGATTTCCTTAGATAGAAAAAACGAATGGAGTTTCAAAAGCCAGGTTATCTAGCTACGAGCTAGGGAAAATAATACAAATGTTTTCTATGTATATACTAATTGTAGGAAACATGTAAATTTAGTTTGGAGGACAGAGAAAGAAGATGGATTGATGGCATCAACCTTCTCTGAAGTGACCTCTAAAGGGGTAAATTGTTTCCATTTTATTTTCAAAGAGGAATCTAAAGCCACCATTGCAACAGTAATTAAATTGACATATAATATTCCAAGTTTTTTCAGTGAGAAGGATAATCAAGATCTAATGGTAGGAATCAGTAAAGAAGAGCTCTTATGGACCCTTTAGAACTAAAAGAATAAAATCCATGTTCTAGATGTTCTCCCTATTAAATTATTTTTGAGTTGTTATGATTTCAATGAATAAGGCCATCGAAGAGTGGTAGAGTTTTCTCATCCACAAGAAAAACATTAGCAGCCTTCAACACAAATTTTATCACATTGATCCCTAAATTTGATAATCCCTCATGCTTTGAGAAACTTATACCAATTTATTTGTGTAACTCATAGCCATGAAAGGAAAATTTGACTAGGTGGCAGCCTTCATAGTTTCAATTTTTTTGTACAAATTTAATGTCCACAACCCTCAAAGTATATTAGTTGATATAAAGTATGTGACAAATTTATTTGAAACACTGGCTACCTCTACACATTTGAATTTTAGCTGATATATAAAATTAAATGCAAGAAAGCATACTCGGAAATATAACACAGTGAACACAATTATTTTTGGTCAACTGACCCTAGAAAAATCGACAAGGGGAAAACCAGTCTTCAAGGAGGATTTTATTTGCTTCTTTAGAAAAATCTTACAACAAAAATATAAGAAAGACAACTTAACTCTCCCCTTGAAGAAACACCTCAAAGATTTTCTTTACACTGAATTTTGGAAAGATATTTTCACCCACAATTTGGTCTCCTTCAGCATATATTTCAGCCTCTTTTTCAACTCCTTCTCCACTGGGAATTGAACCACAGAACACTCACTATATCTTCCTTGTAACTTGAGTCTCTTCAGCTGAAATTGTGCCCACAAATCACAAGTAATTCCTCCCTCAACCAAGTTGCTCCACTATCATAAAAGGTAGGCCCTAAAATCACACTACACAGGCTCGAAATTCTTGTTGAGCATGCCCAAAAATCTCAAAATTTGTGTAGGTTGTTTGGACGAGATAAAACATTGGCCCAGACTGAAATAAACTCAGATTTAGCTTAGAAAGGACCCTCAACTTGTGTGTTGAAGTTAAAAGTGGTTTTCATCTTGAGATATGAAATCTTTCTTTGGCTTAAACTCAGCCTTCTTGATAGATTTGATATGTTGGTGTACTTCCTAATTCTCTGTTGTAGGATTCTCTTCACAAAGCTTCCTCGTTACTCTTCTCAATATCACACATGAGAGAAATGAAGGAGCTCATCGTTGTTGCCTCCTCTTGCAGACACGAAATCCTCCTTATTGCCTCCAAATGTAGACTCAAGCTCCTCTTGCTCCTTATCACTGGTTGCATACAACTCTCCATCAATCTCTCCTTGCAACACTTCCTCTGACGCTCTCCCTGCTCTCCTTAAGTCCTTGTGAGAAGAATGAATGAGAAAATCATTTTCCTTTCCCTTTTGTCACTCACAATTTGATCTCTTTCAGCATATATTTCGGCCTCCTTTTCAGTTCCTTCTCCACTGGGAATTGAACCACATAACACTCACTATATCTGCCTTGCAACTCAAGCCTCTTCAGCTGAAATTGTGCCTACAAATCACAAGTAATTCCTCCCTCAACCAAGCTGCTCCACTATCATAAAAAGCATGCCCTAAAATCACACTACACAGGCCCGAAATTCTTGTCGAGCATGCCCAAAAATCTCAAAATTTGTGTAGTTTATTTGAAGGATATAAAACGTTGGCCCAGACTGAAATAACCTCCTATTTAGCTTAGAAATGACCCTCAACTTGTGTGTTGAAGTTAACAGTGGTTGTCATCTTGAGATATGAAATATTTCTTTGGCTTAAACTCAGCCTTCTTGAGAGATTCGATCTGTTGGTGTACTTCCTAATTCTCTGTTGTAGGATTCTCTTCACAGTGTTTCCTCCTTACTCTTCTCAATATCACGCATGAGAGAAATGAGGGATCTCATCGTTGTTGCCTCCTCTTGCAGACATGAAATCCTCCTTGTTGCCTCCAAACGTAGACTCAAGCTCCTCTTGCTCCTCTTTCTCCTTGTCACTGGTTGTGTACAAATCTCCATCAAACTCTCTTTGCAACACTTGGAGGCCTTCGACGCTCTCCTTGCTCTCCTCATGTCCTTGTGAGAATAATGAATGAGAAAATCATTTTCCTTTCCCTTTTGTCTTTCTTTTGTGAGGGAAACCTAACCCTAGAAATCTAATGGTTGAGATTAAATCTCAGCTCATTAGATCAAGGGTAGAGATCAAGTCACCCATGTGACCCCTTTCTCATGTTGACTCCCTCACTTAAAACACTCCTAGGCACTTTTTTAATGTTATGTACCTTGTGCACTACTTTTTCTCTCATAAAATGACTTTTAAAACATAAAAGTCACTTTAATAATATAAAGTGCACTTTATTACTTTTCATATAAAGTCACTTCATAAACAATCTGACTTTAATAAATTAAAATACATTGGTTCATATCTTATAAAAAGGTGATTTGATCCAAAAAATTAATAAACTCATAGTATCCCTTAGACAAAAAAGGTAATTAATATTTCCCCTAGGCCAAAAAGATAAATTTCTATGAAACACTTCCCTAGTACCAATTTTCTCAACACTCCCTCTTACCAGGGAAGTTGTTTCCCACCACTCCATATTTATCTCTAAAGTGGATATGCTCACCCCTTGGTACCATATTGTCACCTTCTACTCTCGCCACATCACCACCCAACCTCTTTGGTGATCCTCTCTCCTTCAATTACTCATGCACTTCTTTCAAGGTACCATAAAGCCTTCTCGGCTTCCTCCTCCCTGAGGAAGTCTCTTGCACAAGTGTGGGAGCCTCGTCTCCATCTCCTAACACATGAAACCCTGATGAATATTCCCTTGAGGTATGTAGTGATCTTGTACTCACAGTTCCTGTACTCTGAGATCCTGCACTTTGTTAACCTGTCACCACAAAATCCAGTAGTCCTCCTGACCTCTGTGAACCTGTACCACTGGACCCTAAAACTTGTGGTGTGCTCCCCTTCCCAGGATCATGTTTCTCTACACAATCACCCTCTTGTGACCTCCTCCCCTCTTGTGACCTCCTCACAATCCTGGAAGGCTGAAACATGGACCTGTAAAGTCTCCCCTCACGAACACCAATCACTCTAGCAGATGTTATGCTAGATACCATGGGATACATCAAAACCTTCCATCCCAGAACAACACAACATATCCCATGTCCTCAATACAGGAAACTGATATCAGGTTCCTCCTCAGCCTCGGTACATATAGGGCCTTCGTCGCATTCAGAGGTGGAAATGACTCCCTCTGAAAGGATGCAGTCCCCACTCCTGCTGCTCTGACCCTAGTGACATCTCCAAGCACAACTTCCAATTTTAAACCCTTAGTAAGACTCGTAAAGCGCTCCCTCACTCCAGTCATATGGCAAGATAATCCATTGTCTATAATCCAAACACTTGTGGATATAGTACTTCTAGCCAAGCTCACCACCAGCACAAACTTTGACTCAAATCTCGAGGTGAAATCCTCCACCTCGGTTGGTGTTGCCACATCCTTCTTCTCTGGACACATAGATGCATAGTGACCCATCTTCCCACACGCAAAGCATCTCAATTTTCTCATGTCCTTCTCGGATTTCTCTTCATCCTTTTGTTGCTTGGACCCACTAATGGACCCCTGCTTCTTCTTCTTTCCCTTAGTCACAAGGGAAACATTATCCTCCTCACTTGCCCCACCACTCTGACTGCTCTTCTTTGCACTCTTCCTGGTCTCCTCCTAGATGAAATCATCCCACTACCTCCTCCAGTCTAGAAGGTTCTCTCTGGCCACAATGTCATGTATGAATCCATCCCATTTCTATGAGAAACTATCTAGTGCAATCTTGACCAACTAGTCTTCGAGAATAGCCTCTCCCATGACAACCAACTCATCCTTCACCTGTGAGATCTTGGTGAGGTATGAGGTCACACTATCGATCTTTGTCATCTTGGTGCTTCTTAGCTTCTGCCTCAACACCATTTTCATGCTCTCAATGGAACTCTGGTATAATGTGACCAAGGACTCCCACATATCGTAGGCAAACATCATCTGGATCACATGAGGGAATGGGTGGTCTCTGATGGCATCGAGAATGATTCTCTTTTCTTTTACATTCTTCTTGTTGAACCCATTCAATTGAATAGGATCTGTAGGAGGCTGCACAACATCTCCACAATGTCCCATACCTCCAACTCCTCAAACAAAAGCATCATCCTCTCCTTCCAGGGGCCAAAATTTTCTACCCCTACTAGTTTTTCCTCCACCATTATACCAATAGCCATGACTCTCCAACCAACACCAAAAGTGAGATCTATCACAAATTTGTCACTAGGCAGTATTCGTCCCTTTCAACCAACAGTCCTTTGGGTTCCTGAAGATGGTTTTAGGCTAGCCTATTCATTTTTTTAGCAGACGGTGCTTCCTAGTCTTTCTTATTGGTTGAAGCAAAACTTAGATCTGATGTCCCTCAGGGTCTGATGCCATGGAAAAAAACCTTCATAGTTTCAATTTTTTTGTACAAATGTAATACCTACAACCCTCGAAGTATATAAGTTGATATAAAGTATTGGTGACAAATTTATTCGAAACATTGGCTACCTCTACACATTTGAATTTCAGTTGATATATAAAATAAAATTCAAGTGGGAATACTCAAAAATATAACACAGTGAACACAGTGATTTCTGGTAAACTAACCCTGGAAAAACCCATAAGGGGAAAACCAATCTTCAAGGAGGATTTTATTTGCTGCTTTATAAAATTCTTGCAACAAAAATACAACAAGAAATCCAGCTTATCTCTGCCCTTGAATAAATAACTCAGAGGTTCTCTTTACACTGAATTCTGGACTGATATTTTTCACCCACAATCTGCTCTCCTTCAACGTATATTTCGACCTCTTTTTCAGCTCCTTCTCCATTGGGAATTGAACCACAAAACATTCACTATATATGCCTTATAACTCGAGGTCTCTTCAACTAAAAATGTGCCCACAAATCAGAGTAATTCCTCCCAAAACTAAGCTCATCCACTCTTAGAAAAAGAAAGCCCTAAAATCGCGCTACACGAGCCCAAAATTCTTGTTGAGCATGCCCAGAAATCTCAGAATTCATGTAGGTTGGTTAGAGGAGATAAAACGTTGGCCCATATTGAAATAAACTCAGATTTAGCTCAGTGAGGACCCTCAACCTATATGTTGAAGTTAACAATGGTTGCCATCTTCAGAGATGATCTCTTTCCTTGGCTTAAATTCAACCTTCTTGAGAGATTCGATCTACTGGCATAGTTCCTAATTCTATGTTGTATGATTTCTCTTCACAAAGCTTCCTCCTTACTCTTCTCAGTATCACACATGAGAGAAATGAAGGAGCTCTTCCTTGTTTCCTCCTCTTATAGACACGAGTTCCTCCTTTTTGCCTCCAAACACAGACTCGAGCTCCTCTTGCTCCTTCTCACTGGTTGCATATAGCTCTCTCTCAAGCTCTCCTTGAGACACAACCTCCTACGCTCTCCTTGCTCTCCTCAAGTCCTTGTGAAAAGAATGAATGAGAAAAATCCTTTTCCTTTTGTCTTTATTTTGTGAGGGAAACCTAACCCTAGAGATCTAATCGCTGAGATTAAATCTCAACTCATTATATCAAGAGTAGAGATCAAGTCCCCCGCTTGACCCCTTTCTCATGTTGGCCCCCTCACTTTTAAAACATTTAAAACATAAAAATAACTTTAATAATATAAAGTGCACTTTAGTACTTTTCCCATAAATTCACTTCATAATGCACCTCACTTTAATAAATTAAAATACTCGGTACACATCTTATAAAAAGGTGATTTTTCTCCAAGACATTAATAAACTCATAACGTCCCTTATATAAAAGGTCATTAATATGTCCCCTAGGCCAAAAGGATAAATTCCTAGGAAACACTTCCTTGGTACAAATTTTCTCAACATTGATCAACTGGGCTACTCATCAGAGCTACACTTGATAAAGATTAAAAACCTAAAAGATTTAACTACAAAAGTGAACCTTTCCAAAGCTTTCAACTAGGTGAATTTGTTATACATTAGACTATTGTTTATTCATTTGGGTCTATGTCAAGGTTATGTCATGTAGGTTATGAGTTGTATCAACTCAGTCTCATTTGCAATCCTCCTTAACAGTGTTGCCTCTCCATTATTTAAGCCAGAGAGGGGCATCAAACAAGGTTGTCCTTTTACCACCTCTCCTTTTTCTATTAGTTTCATAAGGTCATAGTAGATCTCTAAAAGCAGCCTCAGAGAATGCAAATTGAAAAGTTATTAGCATGGGAAACTCACGTGATGCGACACATTTTATTTGTTGACAACATATTAATATTTTGTAAAGGTTCCACAAGAATGGTTGAGAAACTTCATAAGATCATTGATCTCTTCTATGAGACCACTGGTATGAAAATAAATGTTGTCAAATCATCGATTCTTTTCTAGGTACTATTAGAGATAGAAAAAATCATAGCTTTACTAGGTAGGGTATTTGGATGCTACTTTAAAATACCTCAGTTTTCATCTACAAGCAAATATCTATCAAAATGGCGACTGGAAATGGTTAATAACTAAGGTGGAGAAAAGGCTAAAGACTTGGTCGAACAATTGGCTTGTTAGAGGTGTCAGACTAGCACTAGTCAAAGTAGTCCTCAAAACCATCCTTGGATGTCCCTTGCTTGGATTCCAAAAGGTGTTTTGGAAAAAAACAAGAAATTATGCTTTAGGTGTATTTTATCTTAAGAGGTTAGGAAGAAGGGGATGATGCTATATTCTTGGAAATAGCTTGCAATCCCAAAATCTCTAGGTCAATGGAACCTCAAGAACATTTTTCTGCTCTCAAGAATTTTCGCAGCAAAGAATGTATGGAGACTTGTATAAGGCTTTTGGGCTTTGGGCCAAGGTAACAAAAGATAAATATATCTCTTAGGACTCAATAGAGGACTAGGTCAGAAAACCAATAAGGAAACCTTATACTTCAGTGATTTGGAAAGAAATTGTCTCAACTTTCCCTCTGTTTGGTAATTGGTTGGTATGGTGAATAGGGAAAGGGAATAAAGTTCAAATAGGCCTAGACCCTTTGCTAGGAAGCAAGGAAGACTATAAACTTCTAGCCCGTCTAACATTTGATTTAAAAAATAGAGGACCCCACTCTTTGAGACAAATTGCAAGAGGAAACAGAAGTGTGAGTGTCCAGTAACACTAGTTATCTTGGAGAGATATTGGCCTCTCAAGGTAGTGGATGCCAACACTTCGGAGAACTACATCTGAAATCTAAGAATTTTTTTTATGAAACTAAAAGATGAGGATTAGCTCATTTTGTCTTTGAACCCCAGGACAGGGCATAAAGCTTTAGCAATGGAAGGAAATGATATTCCATGGACCTAGAGATGGAGACGACTTTGGACACTAAAATATCCAGCCAAAGAAAAATTATTTATGTGCCTCATATTGAATGATAAAGTGCTAACCTGGGATTTATTGCATAAAATAAATTATGAGGGCCCTGGAGATGTTTCCTTTGCATGATAGGCTCTGAATCCAACTCCCATCTTATTATCTCATGCAGCTTTACAGAGGAGGTTTGGCCAAAATCGAAAAGATTAACAGGTTTAAATAAAGCTTGGAGAGGAAGCAACATTGAGGAAGCCTTAAGAAGCTAATGTTTGAACAAAGAAACTATGAGGTACATAGATCTTCCCCTTTCTACAGCCTGGGGAGTTTCGTTAGCCAAGAACTCCAAACTGTTTAGGGGAAGGATATCTTACCTCTGATATATGGCATACCAAGTATGAATATTCTCTCTGCTTTTCCTCAACATAAGGAAATTCAAGTTATTAAACACATTTCCCATGAATTAATAAATGAATAAGTACCATGGGCTTCTTTTGATTGGGCTTCCCAGTAAACCCCCCATGGTACCTCTTTCAAAGTCGAAATAGGCAATTGAACAAACAATTTATGCAAATTAATGGCACTAAAACTGCTGCTAATGTTGGTCGTGGAAAATGGAATTTCTCAAATCTAAAGCTTTGCAGATTCTCTCCTAGTTATTCAATGGATAAGAGGAGTTTTCAACTTGTGGAATTTAATTTTGCAACCTTTATTTCACAATATTTCGAACATCAAATCAGCTTTCTCTCATATCACATTTGTGCATGTTTACAGAGTCAGGAACAAAGAAGTAGATAGGTTACCCAAAGCTATGTCACACGGTTCAGGTTTGAATTCGAGTTCGATAACGATTAAGTTCGATTCAAATTCAAATTTTCTGATAAGATTTGTATGAGGTTTGACATTAGGTTCGACTATACATATTTTTCAACATATATATAAATATATATGGCATAAAATAATAAAAAATCAAAATCAATTAATAAAACTATGAGTAAGAATTTTGATTAGTAAACACACATGAATAACTTAATCATGATAGGATCTAATTATCAATGACATTAGTTAAATGTAAGCATACACCATAGTAGTTTGCAAATACAAAAACGAATGGAAATATTTTCAATTTCCAAAATTTAAAAGAAAAAAATGTCTATAATCTAAATTACTTGTGATCTTTGAAAAAATCACATAATCAAAACATAATTTAAATTTAAGCATACAAATTACAATAAAGCTATATTTCAAAATCGTGAAGAACATCTTCAAATTTCAAAATTTTAAAAAGGAATTCGATAATCTCAAGTAGTTATAATCCATAAAATTATTCTACAAAATTCAAAAACATAGATTTGTTGAGAAAAATACTGAGAGGGGGGGGTGAATCAGTATTTACTGCATATTCAAAACTTTTTACTTTTTCACTCTCTAAAACCCATACACTACTTTCCTTTAGTAAACTCGCGTATACACGCGGATATCCTTCATAAAACTCGCGTATTAGCAGAGATCTAAATATGCAGATATTTATTAACATAGTTCTTTGCAATATTCATTCATCTAATGTTAAGTTATTAGTAAACATGTGCAGTAACAACAGAATAAACCATCACATAAAGCATCACACATGAACACCAGGATTTTTAGGTGGAAACCCAAGTCGGGAGAAAACCACCGCTGCAGTTGCTCAGCCTTCAATATTTTATTATAGAGAAAACATCTTACAACATATGTGATGGTGCAGACTCCTACCAGCACGCAGGCACCCACCTGCGCTCGTTTACCAGCCTCTCCTGGAAGAGAGCTCCAACCCCCTGACTCGTTTACCAGCCTCTCCTGGAAGGGAGCTACGACCCCCTGATCTCGTTTACCAGCCTCACCTGGAAGGGAGCTACAACCCCCTGACTGAAGGCTACAACCCTCAGCACCTCTATGGACCACGTTTCATCGATTTTCACACTGGGTCCAAACAACATCAATAGAGCACAAATTGCAGGCCTCGTTTCATCATATTTTCAAACTGGACCCACTCCATACTTTTAACCACAGTCAAACATGAAACTGATACATATAACTCACTGACAAATATCAGTAAACCAGCAGAACAGATCAGACATTTCTTACCACAGTCTTCAGCAAACCCTAGTTTGCATACGCGCTTTCCTTTCTCTGATGTCGCGTATATACGTGCTTCCGTTCACATCAACCAGCGTATACCTTTGCACAAACTTCAGAACAGATTTTACTACCCATACGCGCTTTCACTTCATACAACCCGCATATACACGCGCTTCCTCTGCGGCAAACTAGCGTATGGTTCTTCAGACATATAGGTCATTGCAATTCTTCAGAACAAATACATCACGCAGATTTTACCCTTTGCTTCAGACAGATGTTCGCCTCATCTCAGATTAGATCATTCCATAAACAGATCTAGCAGATACAAATACATTCCATATCTAGATTCCCTCCTTCATCATTTCTTCATTGGTGCATCATGCATTCAGATCTATCATTCAACTGCAACCCTTTCCATTCAGATATACTTCAGAGAGAAGTATTTATTCAAGCTCAGACGTCTTGCACCCACACTCATGATTTGCACAATGAATTTCTTCTCCTTATATAGGTTTACCCTTTTTCAATACCATGAGCCAAAACCACATTACTTTCGATGGTATTCCTGGATGGGGTCATTTAGACGAATCATTACCCAATACAATGGGTCAATACCATGGTGGTTACCCCTGGTTTTGCACTCTATGAGCGTTTTTGCCCATACGCGACTTGGCACGTTATTTCCCGCGTGCATACGCAACTTCCCCTAGACAGAGCCGCGTATGCCTTGAGACATACTCTTTTCATCATAGCTCTAGCATATATTGAAATCCTTTCTTCATTGCCTTCTGTACTCTCTGTAGATACATCAGATTTACATCATTTAATAGGTTCATCAAGACATATTCTATCAAGCACAACTTCATCAAGTGGATTGCCATCAAGGACAACACATGCCAACATTCTCATGTCTTCATCTTCATTCAGTGGGTTGCCATCAAGGACAACACTCTGCATCATATTGCCAACAAGATTATCTATCATTAAGGCCTACTTGCAAGTTGCAACATCATAAAGCTCTAAATCTCTAAATTATCAGAAGCACATGGCTTAGTAAAGCCACTAGAATGGTGATCATCAAACTCATCATTTGACTCATCTAGTGAGTTATCATCAATGCTAATATCATCTTCTTTTGGTATGGACTCAAACAATGGTTAAGAAGAACTAGATGCATCTTTGGCCGCACTACTCAAGGCCAACTTCAAATTATTGTGAATATAAACAAGGTCTTCCAACCTTATATACAATAATTTGTTTCTTTTCCTGGATTGAATATGGCTAAATTTTCTCCAATTCCTTTCACAAGCAGGAGCACTTGATCCCTGGCTCAAAACACGAATTGCAAAACGTTGCAATCCAGGGGTCTCAGATCCATAAAACTGCCATCATATCCCGAGAAAAACATTGGGCCTATCATGTACAACACTAGTCCTTGCAAACATTCCCTCTTCTAACCTGTATGCCCGAAGTTGCTCTCTAATTCTCCTGGATTCTTCTAAATCTAGAGCCAACCGTTCAATTGCTTCATAAAGGCCATTCATGACTTCTACATCAATTGTTCTTTCTATCCCAAAGAGTCTAGGATCCAAATAACAAGTCGTTGCATGCAAAGGGCTATGCAACATTTTTCATCTTTCATCAATCACTTTTCATATTTCAATGTATTCATTTTCCTCATTTTAAAAGATTTTGCAATGGCTTCATTGGCACGATCCATGCCTTCATAAATAAAGTCAATGGAAGGGGTATCACTATCAACCATGCGAAGCATATCAACAATTGGTTCACATGCTTTTAAGACCTTTAGAGCATTTCCTAAAATCACATGTTCCAATTCCTTTCCTTTAGCTTCCTTTGAAAGGGGAGAGATTTCCCACTCATTATGGCAAAAAACACCTCTTATACTTGATTTTTTTTTTCAACTAGTCTTTTGAGAGTGATGTAATATGTAGAAAATCTAGTTTCACAAGGCCTTAGTAGCTCTCTAGATAATTTACTCATGTACAAACTCAAAGTGAGTTGATGGTTGAATATGAAGTGTGAAATTTGTTTCCCCTTCCGAATTGTTTCATTAATCCATGGAAACTTTGCCAAGTCATGCAACAATAAGTCAAGGCAATGAACAACACAAGGTGTCCAATATATTTTTTTGTATTTGTCCATGATCATCTTTCCAGCTCGTACACAATTTGAAGCACTATCAGTGACAACTTGGACCACATCTGTTTCTCCAACTTCAAGAATAGCTTCCTCTAAAATCTTGAAAATGTATTCAAAGGTCTTCTTAGTCCCTGATACATCAACTACCTTCAAAGAAAGGACCCCTTTAGGGAAATGAACCAACACATTAATTAAAATTCTATGATTCATATCTGACCAATCATCTGATAAAATTGTGCACCATGTTTCCCTCCAAGAGTCTTTGATCTTTTGCAATCTATTTGTCACCATTTCTTTTGACCTCTTCAAAATGTGAAAATTTATGAATCTAAACATACAAAAATCCTACTGCAATTAACTGATTTGCATTACCTACTTGTATTTTCCTTTAACAAGTTATTTACAGATTTATTCAGTAAATATTAATGCAAATACTATGTAGCCTACACCAATATACAGATCAAGTACTAAAAAATAAATGAAACAATCACACAAAAGGCACTTATTTTTGGACTAACATACCCAGAAAAACCCAATGTGGGAAAACCAGTGTAGCAAATTTGAGGGTTTGCATTATTAAGCAGAGTGTTATGAGTACAACTAGGGTGACAAAATCCGGCTCACCCAACAAAAAAAATCCTCGGTAGATAGATAAAATAGTGAGTTTTACCTCACATTGCAAGTCCTAGTTGATCCAATATTCGAACTGGTGAAACCCCAGCTCCCTCTGTGTTGCCTCTTCACAGTAGATGCATAGGCCTGCGTGGGAATGGCTAAAGTCTGTGTCACCTCCTCTCTGTGCTGATCTGCCTCTCAGAAAATCGAGTTTCAACCCTTCAGGCTTAGAAACCTTGATCTCCAGCAAAATTTGGATTGTCCCTTGGAAGCTCTGTGTAATCCCTACATGAGCCCTGCATGGGCCTGCATCACCTCTCCTGGTGGCTGCGCTGCTTCTTCTGTTGTCTCTGCTGCCTCTCTGCTATGTACTCTTGGTCCTCTGACCAATAACGACATTTTCCCCTCACTGTTGTTGAATCACTCAAATATTATCTTCGTCCGAGCACTGCTCCGTCAGAAGAATTTGATCTTCAGATTCACTCACTGTGTGTGTTCTCCAATTGACCCTCAAGCCTTCCTTTATAATTTTCCTGTTGAGAAATCAACGATCGTAATCTAATCCTTAATCAACGGCTACGATTAAAATAGACCTAATCCTCGTCACTTGTAAGCTTCTCACCCACATTTAAATTAATTCACTTTAATTATTTTAATTCCCTAAGTTTTAACTTAGGCTCCATTGAAAATAATTAATTATTTGAATAACTTTCACTCCGGGTGGAATTTCTCCAAACGATTTCTGAGTATTGGATATCTCATGTGTTCTTGCCCCTCCACAAAATTTCGGAAGTAGAGCACATCCGACACTACCCAAAAATCAGTGCTCCCTCTTAGTGAGGAATGTGCTCTAGCAATACTTCTCACCAAAAGCATCACCCTGATCCACGGCATCGGTCCTCTGGGTTATTGATGCTCGGGCTACTACCCTTCATCTACTGCGCTGGTGCAATCTGTATTGTTGCCCATAACTCTGCCATTGTTCCATCTCTACTGTAACTCCCTCTCAAAATGTTGCATCATGTTGTCCATAGCACTACCACTGCTAACTGCTGCACTACAACTCAGTTGCTGAGAGTTAAGCAACTGAAAGACATCCCAAATACTGACATACTGGTCATTCTAGATGCACCTCGATGTTGAAGCTTCCTTTGCTGCTAATCTACGCAGACCCTCTAATGCTACTATGTTGCAGTTGCTCTACACTATTCTACACCACTGTGCACTGCATTGTTGTTGTTATCTCTGCTCTATGCTACTTCAGACTTTGGCGCTCTAGCTCTGCCACTATCACTCCATCCTCCCTTGCACCAACTCTTGTCATTCTTCTAATGTCATTAAGGGCTCTCATAGCCGTATGTGATCCAAGAGTTTGAGCACCTAAAGGATCCTGCCCCTCACTGTAGTTTCAATCTACAACTCCATATCACCCCACTTCTTAGGTGAATGAGCACTCATGGCGCATCCATCATCGTGATCCTCATCAGCCTGAGCTGGAGCAGCCTTCGACTCAGAGTCTTCTTTGTCCTTCTTCTGTAGAGGGCATTGTGTGGCAAAGTGTCCCATTTCCCCACATCTGAAGCATCTGACCTTCAAGAGGTCCTTCTTCTTCCTTTTATGTTGTCCTTTTTGTCCCTTCGATGCGAGATCCAAATTTTCATCTTCCTCCTTAACTTTGATCTCTTTACTGCTGCTTGGTCCACTGTCTGATCTCTTCTTATCGAAGAGTTGCCAACATCTCTGTTGATTTTTTGGTAGCATCAAATGTGCTCTAGCTCTGAAACTTTGTGGAGAGGCTAGAACACATAAGATCTTCAAGACCCAGAAATCGTTTGGAGAAATTCCACTTAGAGCTTAAGTTATTCAAATAATTAATTATTTTAAATGGAGTTTGAGTTAAAACTTAGGGAATTTAAATAATTAAAGTGAATTAATTTAACATGTGGGTGAGAAGCTTCTGAGTGACGAGGATCGAGTCTAATTTAATCTTAGTTGTTGATTAGATATTAGATCATGACCATTGATTTATCAACTGGAAAAGTATAAAGGAAGGTTTGAGAGCCAGTTGGAGAACACACAGAGAGTCTGAATCTAGAAATCGAATTCTTTTGATGGAGCAGTGTTCGAACGAAGATCAGATCTGAGTGATTTAGTGCAGCAGTGAGGGGCAGAAGTAGTTGTTGATCGAAGGACCATGAGTACATAGCAGAGAGGCAGCAGAGACGCAGAGGAACCAGCGCAGCCACTAGGAGAGGTGACGCAGACCCTAGAGAGGGTGATGCAGGCCCACGCAGGGCTCACGTAGGGACAATCTAGAAATTGCTAAAGATTGAGGTTTCTACAGAGCTGAAACTTGATTTTTTGAGGCAGATTAGCACAGAGAAGGGGTGACTAAGTCCTACGCATCTACTGCGCAGAGGTAGCTGGGGTTTCCCCAGTTTCTGATCCGGATCAGCCAGGACTTGCAGAGTGAGGTAAAACCCACGATTTTTCTATATGCCAAGGATATTCTATGTTGGGTGAGCTGGATTATGGCACCCTAAATGTACTCAGATTATTGTTGCTTAATAATATAAACCCTCAAAACTATTGCACGGGTTTTCCCGCATTGAGTTTTTCCTGGGACATTTGTCCGAAAATAAGAGTCTTTTGTCTGAATGCCTTACTGATTTTTTCAGTACTTGATCTGTATATATGTGTAGGCTGCAGCATATTTACATTAATATTTTCCTGTAAATCAGATTTCTGCAGTAGGATTTATGTAATTTAAATTCAGAAATTTTCACATGGTATCGGAGTAGTTGCAGATCAAGTAGAGATGAAGCCATCAACGAAAGGACAAAGAAAAATTTGTTGCAGGAACGCAGTTGTCCCTAGTGACAGCGTTGAACCAAAAAGAGGCAGAGGAAGGGTGACACAATCACCAGAGGGGCTCACGCAGAGCCTATGTCAGCCAACTAGGGTGGTGTTGTAGCTGCAGGAGGCAGCACAGTGCTTCTTGGGCCAGCACAAAGGTTTTGAACCTCGATTTTTTTTCCGATTTCCATGACTAAGGATCAATTCAATTTTCTTCTGGGTTGTTGGTGGGGTATTGTTTTTGTTGGTGCATAATAGTGTCTAGTGGGGCAGAGGAAAAGTAAAAGGAAGTAGCTCCTCAAAGGACTTAATGCCAAGAACTCTAGATCTAGTGTTGATCAACTAGAAAGAGAGATAGGAGAGGAGTGTTTCGACATCAATTGGTAGAAGGATTTCCATGAAGGAAATCACGATTCAGAGGAAGCTTGTTCAATATAGGGTTTCTAGTGCCAAAGAAACCCAGATCCGAGTTTTGCTGGGGCAGCAACAAAAGAGGGAGAAAGAACTAGTTCGACATTTTTTTGTTGAGCAGAGATGGTCGCACATGGACTAAGGGATCGGGACAGGTTGGACGGAGCATCCAACTTTGTCATCTGGAAGGCCAAGATCCTAGCATTTTTGGATGAACATCGCATCAAGGATCATGCCTTGAACACGATTGTTCTAGTTGATGTTGATCCTCTCAAGAAGTACGAGGAGGCTCAGGCTAAAGCAAAACGCATGATCATGGACGGAGTCAAGGATCATGTGATCCCACATATTGTTGAGAAGAACACAACAAGGGGAATGTGGGTGGCCTTGACCACTATGTACCATGGAACTTCCGTCCAACAGAAGATGTTGCTTGAGAATCAGATGAGATTGTCTCAGATGCAGAAGGAAGAAGAGATCAACTCCTTCCTTATCAAATTGCAAGCGATCTAAGATTAGCTAGCTTCTGTAGGGGCTACACCAGATGATGGACTTATGGTCAGGACTGCCCTGAATGCAGTCACTGAAGTCTGGGAAACCTTTATCCAAGGAATTTTAGGCAGGGATGCTCTTCCAAACTGGGAGGAGATGTGGGTAGCTCTTCGACAGGAAGAGATCAAAAGATTGGCCAAGGCCGGAAGCAACAGCACGGGATCAAAATCATGGAGGAAGAGGAAGATGTGGCTCTCGCATCTAAGGGACAACATGGGTAGTAGAGAAGGAAGAAGGATCTGTCGAAGGTCAGATGCTTCAGGTGTGGAGAATTGGGACATTTCGCCACACAATGCCCTCTGAAGAAGAAGGGAAAAGAAGAATCTGACTCGAAGGTTGCGGCAATGAAGGATGATGATGGGGATGATGATGATTATGCCATGAGTGCTCATGTGCCTTGGAAGAAGAGGTGGGATGACATTGATCTATAGTTCTTTGAACTGTAGAGGGGGGCAGGATCTTTGAGGTGCCCAAACTCTTGGACCACATACGGCTACAGGAGCCCTTAACGACAATATCAGAATGACGGGTGTCAGTTGATGCAAGGGGTGATGGAGCAGAGCTAGAGTACCAAAGTTTGAAGTAGCGCAGAGCAGAGGCAGCAGTAGCAGCGCAATTCACGGAGGTGCAGCGCAGTGCAGAGTAGTGCTTACACAGTGCAGAGCAGCAGTAGCGTAGTGGTATCAGAGGGTCAGCATAGATTAGTAGCAGAGGTAGTTCCAGCATGGAGGAGTATCCAGACTGACCAATATGTCTGTTTTGGGAGGTTTTTCAGTGGATGAGGGGCAGTAGCCGAGCATCAGCAATGCAGAGGATCGATGTCGTGGATCAGAGTGATGCTTCTGGTGAAGAAGTATTTCAAGAGCACATTTCTTGCTAAGAGGGAGTGTTGATTTTTGTGTAGCATCGGATGTGCTCTAGCTCTGAAACTTTGTAGAGGGGCTAGAACACATGAGATATCGAACAGCCAAAAATAGTTTGGCGAAATTCCACTCGAAGCTTAAGTTATTAAATTAATTAATTATTTTAAATGGAACCTAAGTTAAAACTTAGGGAATTAAAATAATTAAAGTGTATTAATTTAACATGTGGGTGAGAAGCTTGAAAGTGACGAGGATCTAGTCGTCGATTAGAGATTAGATCATGGTCGTTGATTCATCAATTGGAAAAGTATAAGGGAAGGCTTGAAGGTCAGTTGGAGAACACACACAGAGTCTAAATCTAGAGATCGAATTCTTCTGACAGAGCAGTGCTCGGACGAAGATCAGATCTAAGTGATTCAGTGCAGCAGTGAGGGGCAGAAGCAGTTGTTGGTCAGAGGACCAAGAGTACATAGCAAAGAGGCAAAAAAGACGTAGAGGAACCAACGCAGCCACCAGGAGAGGTGACGCAGGCCCTAGAGAGGGTGATGCAGGCCCACACAGGGGCTACACAGTGGCTCCAAGGGACATTCCAGAAATTGCTGGAGAACGGGGTTTCTAAGCCGGTAGGGCTGAAACTTGATTTTCTGAAAGGTAGATCAGTGTAGAGAAGGGGTAACTCAGTCTCCAGCTAGACCCACACAAGCCTATGCATCTACTGCACAGAGTCAGCGCAGAGGCAACTGAGGTTTCACCAGTTTCGGATCCGAATCAAGCCAGGACTAGCAGAGTGAGGTAAAACCCCTGATTTTCATGTCTGCCAAGGATATTCTCTGTTGGGTGAGCCGGATTATGGCACCCTAGATGTACTCAGGTTACTATTGCTTAATAATATAAATCCTCAAAATTTGTTGCACTGGTTTTCCCACATTGGGTTTTTCCAGGGACGTTTGTCCGAAAATAAGTGTCCTTTGTCTGAATGGCTCATTTATTTTTTCAGTACTTGATTTGTATATTTGTGTAGGCTGCAGCGTATTTACATTAATATTTTCCTGAAGCATTCAAAAAATAACTTGTTGAATTAATGAAAACAAGTAGGTAATGTAAATCCGATTTCTGTAGTAGGATTTATGTAACTTAGATTTGGAAATTTTCACAATCTCCTCCCAGCTTGGAAGAGATGCCCTACCCAAAATACCTTGGACAAAAGTTTCCCACTCTTCAGTGGTTGCATTCAAGGCAACCCTGACCGTAAGTCCACCATCTAGTGTAGCCCCTACGAAAGCTAGCTGATCTCGGATCCCTTGCAATCTGATAAGGAAAGGATTGATTTCTTCTCCCTTCTGCATCTGAAACAATCTCAGTTGATTCTCTAGCAACATCTTATGTTGGACGGAAGATCCCTGGTAAAAAGTGGTTAAGGCCTCCCACATTTTCCTTGTTGTGTTCTTCTCAACAATATGTGGGATCACATGATCCTTGACTCCATCCATGATCATGTGTTTTGCTTTTACTTGAACCTGCTCGTACTTCTTGAGAGGATCAGCATCTACCGGAACAGCAATCATGTTCAAGGCATGATCCTTGATACGATGTTCATCTAAAACTACTAGGATCCTGGCCTTCCAGATGACAAAGTTGGATGCTCCATCCAACTTGTCCTGATCCCTCAGTCCATTCACGGCCATCTCTGCTCAACTAAGTGTCAAAATAGGTTCCTTTCTCCCTCTTCTGTTGTTGCCCCAACAAAACTCAGATCTGGATTTCTTTGGTGCTAGAAATCCTCAAGGAACAAGCTCCCTCTGAATTTCGATTTCCTTCGCAGAAATCCTTCCGCCAACAAATGTCGAAGCTCTCCTCTCTGATCTCTCTTTTTTGTTGTTCAACACTGGATCTAGACTTCTTGGCAATAAATCTTCTGAGGAACCGATTCCCTCTACTTTGCTTATGCCCCACTACACATTGTTCTGCACCAACAAAATCAAGGCCCCACCGGCAACTCTAGAAAGAAACTGTACTACACCTCCAGCCACGACAACCAGAAAATTGAGACTCAACAATCTTTGAGTTGACCCAACAAGCACTGAACTGCCTTCTGCAGCAACAACGTCACCCTAGTAGGATGACGCAAGCTCTACGTGAGCCTTCCCCGGTGATTGCATCACCCTTCCTCTGCCTCTCCGGCCTAAGACCGCACTGTCTTTCGAGACAGCTTCTTTCCTGCTGCAGATTTTCTTTTATCCTTTCGTTGATGGCTTTAGTCCTCCTTGATCTGCAATTGCTCTTATACCATGTGAAAATTTCTGAATCTAAACATACAAAAATCCTACTGCAATTAACTGATTTGCATTACCTACTTGTATTTTCCTTTAACAAGTTATTTACAAATGTATTCAGTAAATATTAATGCAAATACTAAGAGGCCTACACCAATATACAGATCAAGTACTGAAAAATAAATGAGACAATCACACAAAAGACACTTATTTTTGGACTAACGTCCCCAGAAAAACCCACCGTGGGAAAACCAATGCAACAGATATGAGGGTTTGTATTATTAAGCAACAATATTCTGAGTACAACTAGGGTGCCAAAATCCGGCTCACCCAACAGAGAAAATCCTCGGTAGACATCTAAAATGGTGAGTTTTACCTCACACTGCAAGTCCTCGCTGATCCAATATCCAAACTAGCGAAACCCCAGCTCCCTCTCTGCAGTAGATGTGTAGGCCTACGTGGGGATGGTTGAAGTCTGCTTCACCTCCTCTCTATGTTGATCTGCCTCTTAGAAACTCAAGTTTCAACCCTCCCAGCTCAGAAACCTCGATCTCCAGCAAAATTTGCACTGTGCCTTGGAAGCTCTACGCAGTCCCTGCATGAGCCCTGCCCTGTGTGGGCCTGCGTCACCCCTTCAGGGTACTGCATCACCTCTCTTGGTGGCTGTGTTGCTTCCTCTGTTGTCTCTCTTCTATTTACTCTTGGTCCTCTGACCAAAAACTACTTCTGCCCCTCACTGCTGCTGAATCACTAAGACCTTATCTTCGTCTGAGCACTGCTTCATCAGAGGAATTTGATCTCCAGATTCACTCACTATGTGTGTTCTCCAACTAACCCTCAAGTCTTCCTTTATACTTTTCTTGTTGAGAAATCAACGGTCGTAATCTAATGTTTCATCAGCGGTTAGGATTAAAACAGACTTGATCCTCGTCACTTAGAAGCTTCTCACCCACATTTTAATTAATTCACTTTAATTATTTTAATTCCCTAAGTTTTAACTTATGCTCCATTTAAAATAATTAATTATTTGAATAACTTTCACTCTGGATGGAATTTCTCCAAACGATTTCTGAGTCTTGGAGATCTCATGTGTTCTAACTCCTCCACAAAATTTCAGAGCTAGAGCACATCCGATGCTACCCAAAAATCAACACAAATGAGTGGTCCTTATAGTCTCAGAACTGAGAAGAACATATATTTTACCAAAATTTGCTATCATCTTACATGCATTGATGAAATAAGGACTTCTTGCCACATTAAATGGAATGGCAGATTCAAAGAACATATCAGCCATAGCATCATCAATTTCTTGCTTCTGCTTGGGCTTCCAAAGAGAATTTAATGTTGTTGTCTCACTAGATTTAATGCCCTTTGGCTGAGATGAACTTCCAATGCCAACCATGCTTGAGAGTGAGGAAAATGAGCTATAATTCATTGCAATATCTATTTGAACAAGTTTTCTTTTGTTTTCTTTCACCAGCGTGGCTTTTTTTAGTTTGTCAGTCTTTCTGAAGTATTTCCTTGAGCTCTGAAGACACATTATTGCAACCATCAACACCATCTCCTTTACCATTAGAGATAGACAACAAATGGTCCATCATTCTAGTTAAAGACCCAACAAACTCGTCATTGCTAGTTTGCATTTAATATGTCTCTCATGAGGCTCATCCAATTTCTCCACAGATTTCCATGCTTCCGCTATTGATTTTGGAGGTGCCATTGCAAATATTTCTGCATTTTGTTTGCACACTATAATTAAAATTTAAATAAATGATAAAAATAATAAAATACAAATACAAATAAACTACATTTTTAAATATGTAAATTAATTTAACATACTCTTACCATTCTAAAATTTATAACTGAATTTTAAATAAAACTAATATAAAACATACAAAAAATTATTTTTAAAAACTATTTTTAAAACTTTAATGATCAAGTTTTGAAAAATTTAACAATATCAAGTTAAAAGCTAAAAGATACATAGTACATTATGATATATTATGTTATAACTGTAAAGGAAATTAAAAAATACGCTACAACTTACAAGTTACACTCTAGTCTATATCAGTGAACATAATAATGATAGAGTGCAAGCTCTATAAAGTTCTACAACTAAAATTTGTTGGTGCAATTTGACACTATTGAGAAGGTACATTATATGAATATCAACCCTTAGAAAAATCGATGTTATCAACTTATAAAAAAAGACGTAGATATTCCAGAACAGAGTTGAATAACTATGCTTATTATACAAAAAAAAATTCGATCTCAATATTGAATCCCAACGGCTTTGCCTTTACACACACCGCCTGTCATTGGTAACGGGGAGGGCATATTCCTTTTAAACTCTGGACGTAAACACGCTAGTTTTATAACGTTTAACTTTCAAGTTTCAACAAGGTTAATAACCATTTCTGGAATCTGAGTAGTTTAAGACCTGGTCAACACGGGGAAGAAAAGTGAATGTAAACCCTAACAGTGAATTCTGAGTGTGACTAGAGCAGAGTTTTCTTTCTCTGTATAATAGCCTACATGTCACAATAGAAATCATACTGGAATTAGAATGTAACATTGGGTCAGTGGTACTGGTCACTAACCTATGTCCTGAAGCGGCAAGCCTGAAAAAACGTTGTTGGGAGTCGGGACTCAGTAGTTGGGAGGAGTCCAAAACGAGCCACGACCCACGAGTCCAACTGAATGCCGAACGGTAGCAGCTGCAAACGACTAAGTACTACTGTAGTAGCACGGTGCACCCACCGACAAGCCCACATCCTACAACCTACAGGTCGCAATTTACAAATCACAAGTATGATTCACTTCAACTCCACGCTCCAGGGACAAACAACGTCCACCAATAGATATACTCGACCTCACTATTCAGGAAATTGCAGGGAATATAGCACACATTAATCAACAACCATTGGTAAATAAAGGCAACTCATGGCACCGCGGGAAAATAATTGGCAGGAAGCCGAATATGAGAAAATCGTGGGTTGCCCATGGTTTTTATCATAACTTTAAAACCGCTAATAAAATCCGTCGGGACGCTAACCTCGAACCTCATAAAAAAAATTCATAAAATTCGTCTTTAGGTTCGCTTAAGGTTCCACTTTAAATTCGAATTTGTTTAGGTTGGAACTTGAGGTTCAGCTATCAGGTTCGTCGAATCTGAAGGAATTCGAAAAAAAAAAATTGGGTTCGCCCGAATTTCGAACCTCAAGGTTCAAATTCGACAAATCCTGTTACATAGACACGAAGTAGGAATTAATTTGGAAAGAGGAATCTAGAAAATCACTGAGAACTTCCAAGCATGCACCTCAAACTATCTTCATGACCCCTAGAATTAATATATTTTCGTGCTCAGAAGTTCTTGGACTAGTGTTTTCCTGTACAAGGTCAGACTGAATCTTTTTATGTACCCAGCAGACTACTTATTCTGAAAATATACAAAAATTTCTATAGGTAGGTTTATATTGGTTAGAAACAGACCTTTTTTTGTGGAAAAGGGGAAGAGAGATATATATGTTTTTGACTTACTCCGCAATGATCAAACACGGGACTGTTTAAAACCGTACATTACAGGCTTAGAAGGCCCTTTGGAATGCTCAACAACATCCATCTTTGTAAATTTATTTCTCTAAAAAAAATTACTTGACATTTTTTCTTGGGAAAGTAAAAAAAACGTCAACATACTCTTGAGCATTAATAGGAAAACCACTGTATCTAACGAAAAATAAAAAATAGATGTCCCTAATTAAAGATAAATGTCAAATCCAGACTCAAAATCATTAAAATCACAATGGAGAATCCTGGGAATCTGAGATTGGTTAGTCAGATTTGAATGAAGGCACTGCACCATAATTAGTTCTCAAAATTGCTGTTTTACATTGATAACAATACAATTCTTTAATAGTGAAGCAAAATACTTCTAAAACTGCATTTACAAATCTGTAGATATGGCTGCAGAACTTTTGACTGGGAAGGCATTCATTCAATCACTACCTGTAGACCAGGAAACCATTAAATCTATACCTTGGGCTTCACTGCATCCATAGATTCACATCTATCTGCAGATGTAATCTTCATCAAAATCCCAATTAGAAACAAACTCTCCTTCCTCAATTTCCCCTTCCCTGAAGCGAACACTCTCTAGATGTACAAGATCATCAAGATTTTGGCCTTCCAATTCATCAATGGTAGCAGGCTTTACAATTTTCTCTGGAACTGGATACAGATCTCTGAAGAGTTCAAACTCTACTTCGTCAATTTCTTCTTTCCTAAAGGGAACACCCTCTTGATGCACAAGATCATCAAGATTTTGGCCTTCCATTTTGTCAACAGTTTGAGGTTTTACAACTTTTTCTGGAACTGGATCGAGATCTCTAAAATCTTGAAACTCCCCTTCCTCTATGTAATTTTCTTTGAAGGGAACGCCCTCTTGATGTACAAGATCATCAAAATTTTGGTCTTCAATTTTATCAAGAGACAAGGGTTGTACAAGTTTCTCTAGAACTGAATCGAAATCTCTAAAAACTTCAAACTCTCCTTCCTCAATTTTTTCTTCCCTGAAAGGTAGAGCTTCTCGATGTACAAGGTCATGAAGGATTTGGTTTTCCGCCTTGTCAACAATCGAAGGTTTTCCAACTTTCTCTGTAACAGTGTTCGGACCTCTAAAACCTTCAAACTCTCCTTCCTCAATTTCTTCTTCCCTGAAGGGAACACCCTCTAGATGAATGAGATCTTCAAGCTTTTGATATCCCATTTCATCAACATTTGAAGATTTCACAACTTTCTCTGGAACTCGATCCAGATGTTTAAGAACTTCAAACTGTATCGAATGTGCGGGAAGAACAACATGAATCACAGGATACTCTATAATAGTCTTACCTGCAAGTTGAGAACGCAGCGGTTCTGTAATATTCAACTCATAATATAATTTTTTGGCACCCTGCAAGTTTAGAAAGCACCATGTCATGAAAAGATGTTGGTCCTCATTTACCTCTAAGAAGCTTTAATAAATAAAAAGCTAAGCTTCATACCTTTGTATATTCTATCTTGATGAAAAGCTTCAGATTTTCGGTAGATTCTTTACAAAAATGCCTTAATTTATGACGTGACACAGGATTTCCAGGACCAATTGTCAGATGCTTTTCCAATATACTCCGCAGGCTCACATTTTCATCAACCCTGGACCCATAAACAAGGTTAAATATATCAGTTCTATCTTCAAACTCACTCTTTTGGAAAGGTTTCTCTGAGCTATTCAGTAATCAATGTCAACATGGAAAGTATTTGCCCAGATAAATTATGAGTTAATTGGAGTGTGATCACTGAAGGGAGTACAATAATTTTGGTTCCCAGAGAAAAAATTGTAAACCTCAAGCTAGAATTTTCTATTATTAATAAATTAATTTTTCTTGTATCTAGATTCTAAAGTTAATAGAACTTACCCATGGTCAACAAAGATCACATCTGTTGAATGAAACTGCAACTCAACTGTCCAGTAAATGCATTTCCGCCTGCAGATAGAGAAAAATATTGTTCTTAAGGCACCAATCAACAAAATCCATGTACCTATTGAAAGAATTGAAGACTAAAATGCTGCATATCACTGTATATAATAATGCCACGTTTCTAACTTCTGATTATAGATGTAAGCAAGAATTGCTGAAGTTATATACAATAACTTATCATTATTATGATTACCCTAGAAATGAAACCAAATGTTTGTTTTTGGCAGTGGAATAAGCAAGGGAGGAGGAATGGAGAAGAGTGACGGATAAAAGTGAAGCAAGATGCAGAGCTCAAAAAATTGTGGAAAAACACAAAACTGAAGTTTAAAAAATGTCAATGACCTGACTCTTTCTCTTATCTCACAAACACAAAATATAAATATTATATTTCAATTATACTGTAATGAGCTAAGTTAATTCCACCCTAGGGTTTCTTAGGGCACAAGGGTTTTCAGAGAAGAATTTCCTTTCGAAGCAATAGTTAACTCAATAACGTCCAGTTTCTCAATTAATTGAACAGAATAGTATAGCAGAATCTCCAATCAACAAGTATAATAAAGCTCACAATACAGTGCAGCAATTTCATACAAATGCAATTACACCAGGCAATAATAATGTAACAGTTTATTCACCAGCAAATCACTATCTACTTAACCAATTGTATTAGGGTCAATGATTTGATGCCCTAGTTCCAGATCCAATAATACGATTACTGAATTGCAAACAGACTTCGCACATCTAATAACCCTTGATTTAAACCCTACCCGCAGATATACGAAAATCCTTGCAGAAAAATTGTCAACTCTTGTTCAGGTCCTCGGATTTCTTTAGAAGGTGAGAAACAGCTCCTCTCGCACAAGAATACAGGGAATACGACACTATTCTCAATTCCCCAGATTCAACTGCTCTGAAATGGTTTGACTGCCCTAATTCCACACACAAAACTTCCAGGACTTTGCCTATTTTTGGTCTCAATACTTCAAATACTCCCTTCTTCTAACTTCGGATAGCCCTGCGCTACTTCAGGAATTCCTTGCACTGGAACAGATGACTAGTCTTTCTGCCAAGAGGGCTTCGGTACTTAGAATTCCACTGAACTAACTTCAGATGGCACTCAGGAAACCCATACTGGTTCAGATAATTCGTTCTTCAATCAGGGTTGGCACCAAACTCGCTCAGGGCCCCTCCCTAAACTGGATCAGCCTCAGGTAGCTTGATATCGCAGAAGGTTTCTGTATTTCTTGGAAACTCTGATGTCAACTACAGGACATGAAAAAACCACAGATACCCTTCGATCTGGACCTTAAGAAATTTGCTGTCCCAGATGGTTTCGATACTGCTTCAGACTTTGGTCAACGATTCGATCTCTGCAGGAAGATATTCTCCTGCTGTGCCAGAACAAAATGAAAAAGGAAAAAGCTAAAATTGAGTCAACTAGGGTGGAATCTTTCACCACTGAAATTTACAAAGGAGAAGGGGTCTTAAAACCCTCGAAGCCTCAAGCTCAAAGAAAACAGTGATAAATGATCCAATCCAATGATGATCCAAATGAATTCAACCTTCTTCTATTTATAGATTTCCTAGAGAGGATTCTCTCCTTAATTGATTAAGTACAATTCACACCAAACCCCAACTTTGGGTTTCTTTGCCCAGCTGCCCCAAAACTTGCTCAAACATTGGGTATTTTGGATTTTTCCCCTTTATCAAGGACCATAGCCTACTGGGATCGATAGGCTACTATGTCTCTTGAGTGAATAATTTCTTGGGAACTTTACATATTCAACACTAACATCATAAATGTCAACTCAGCAAAGAATATAAACATAATAATAGTATTAATTAGAAACATGGTACTTGTTTTGTATGGGGTGGAAGGAGCACCGGGGGGGAGGGGGGGTGTTGGCGGGGGGGTGTGGGGATTTATAACCCTGGGGCCTGGAGGAATCACTGAAGCTACATATTCATGAAGTCTCAGTATTGTAACCAATAATCTGGTGTAGCTTTGTGGGCTATATCAAGCCCTGAAGATCGTGAAGTCAATGAAAAATCGACAATTGCTTGTGATTGGCAATTCATTATTAATTTATTACTCATCAGACATATTGATATGATCAAAGGAAGCACCTCCACAGATATCAGGATGGCTTCTGTAATACATTGTATCCATAAAAGTAGCCACAACTTTCTCACTATTGTGTTACTATCATGTCCTAAGGGACAAAAATGTTGAAGCCGACTGGTTAGCAGTTCAAGCAACCCAAAAAAAAAGTTGGGTCACTAGTAAATTAGTAATCAACTGCTGAGTCGCCGGATTTGATGAATTTCAAGATCAAAATTCAAAATTCGCCAAATCTCATGATGTATCAAACAAAATCATTTCAGGTTCGGTGAACTTGAAGCAGAATCTTCATAGAAATCAATCTCAAATAAATTCTGCATAAAATTTGTGTAATTTGGTAGAATCTGTATTGGAGTTCGTTTTGAAGGTTAAAAAATAATTAAAAAGGAACAAACCAGGCAAACTTCCACCTCTCTCCATGTATGGTTTCATTTTACCACTCAGTGCTGCACACCAGAATCCGATCCTCCAATTAAGCAGCAAGTGATTTCATTACTGAAAGCAGGCATTTGAATGCAAGCAAGACAATCTCAGATTTGTCCTCTGAGAACCTAGGTTAGGTGCTTATGTTCGTCCACAGCCATGATTCACTATTTTCTGCCATTTTCATTGTATATTTTATTTTATTAAGTACTTTTATAATATAATTATGTAATAGTAATATAGTAATAATCATGTATATTTACACACTGTTATTAATTATATTTTATATAATATTACATTTTGTTTTTAACTTTTTATTATTGGTATATTTTGTATTTTACTCTCTCTCTCTCTCTCTCTCTCTCTCTCTCTCTCTATATATATATATATATATATATATATATATATCTTTTAACTATGTACATTTTTAATTTTAGTTTTATTTTATATAGGTTTCTAACTTTCTAATTTCATTTTTATTTTCATAGCTCTTATATGCATATGTGTATTAAATTTCATAATATGTATTTTTTAAACTGAATACAAACTATGTGCAGATTTTTCAAATTTTATATCTTGTCAAATTTTTTTACTAAAAATTTTCTTGTTGAATTTCAAGGTTGCCGAATTCAAACTCAAACAAACCAGGTGAGTCGTGACTATGATGAAGTGTGAGGTCACATGGGAAACCATTCCTTAAGATTCAAAATAACACTTGGTAAAGCAATGGGTTGTCAAATCTGCATGAAAGTATTGTCGAGTGCACTAATGTTGGAGGAGGAGCGAAGAGACTCCTCGCCGCTTCTCACATGTCTCTTCCCTCCTTGCAAAAAACGAAATTACATTCCAGAGAATGGCATCCAATCAATGTGGGTTTTATATTGCAGGAAGGGGTAGTATTGTGAGCTGCATTTTTCAACTCTCCTTGTGGAAACATTCCCTGGATCAGGGGCTCTCTCAGGCATCGTCGACATGAATTTGCTGCGTGCCTGAATTGAGGTCTGGCTGGTCATGCATCTCAGTGCTGCATGGGCTTTGTCTACGGGGGTTTTTAGGTGCTTTTGTGACCTTGGCTTGAGTTACCGCTCTGTTTTTGGGTAGCAGTGGCTCCTTTTTCACCTTTCCCTGAAGCTGGTCGGGGGTTGGGCTTTGTATTTCATGGGCTGTTTTCTAGAGTTGATGCAACACTGATGAGTATGTGGTCTTCCATTATAGCAGGTCAGCATTCTTCAAACCCTTATCTGATTTTGGTGCCTCACTGTTGGGATCCTGCACTTTGGATTATGGACTCCTCTGTGGATAGGGAAACTTGAATCTCGTTGCAGAGGCTTTCTGCAGAGCTTAAGGATGGGGAAGCTAAACTAGAGGAACAGATGCCTTTAAATTGTTCCAATGAAGATATGAATATTAGCGTTTTGTCATCTCAATTCAGGAAAATTTCAGCTTTGGAGTCTGAGTTGAAAACTCTCAAGATGGCAGCTTTACCTACCTCTAAAGTTAGTCTGGACAGCCCATGTACTTTTGTCACTTCGGCTAGCAAGCAGAAAATAACAGTGGTTCAAGCAAGACTTTGATAAATAGGTGGATTATTAATATTATTATGACAAATATAATAATATTCAGTATGTATTTATACCAGAACGTTTTTATGCTGTTGCAATCACATATGCACTCAGACTCACTTCATCAAAGGTCAAGAATATATCTTTCAACATTAGCTTAGTGAAAGTAATAGATATAACAACTCATTCTTCACTTTAATATTCAAATCAGAACACCTGAAAATTAAGTCATAACGTAATGGCTCACCTATCTAATTTGTTAAGACCAGTTCTTCACTGCTGTGTGTGAATTCCCCGTCACTTGACGTGATCCTTCCTTCTTTGGGGTGACTACAGCTATGTTGCGTCTTTAGATAATTGGCCAAGATGTTTGGCTTTATGATTAGTTTGATTCATAGTAATTTGGCTTCTTCTAAAGGGCCATGCATCATGCAGGACACTTTTGTATGATCAAATTAGTAATCACATTGTCATCAGTTTTTTTTAATTTTCACCCTCTCAACAGATCCATTTCTGTTGAGATGTATTTCTATGAAAACATTTCTCTGAGATCTCTTTAATAACAGTTCAGAAGGAGAAATTCACATGCGGATGGAAGATAATGCTGCAATTGAAGCTTAACCACATCTCAGACTTCCCTCACCCTGATTTTGAAATCATTTGGCATTGGGATTGTATTAATGCCCTTGTGTGATAAGAATAATGGCCAATGGGACTTCAAAGACTCGCCATGTAATTGCATACAATTAGGATTTGCAGTAGACATGTCCCAAGAAAAACATATATCTTATATTATCTAAGCATAATTCTAAGAGAATATTAGAAAGAAAGGAGAAGAGTGAAAAGTAAACTAAATTACATAACTCTAGCAAAAGAGGATCTACTTTTCAAGTGTACTCTGGAATACCCACTCCACCCATATTAGAGAAGAAAGGAGAAGAGCGAAAACTAAACTAAATTACGTAACTCTAGTAAAAGAGGATCTACTTTTCGAGTGTACTCTGGAATACCCACTCTACCCATATGGGGCAACAATGAAATGAAATGAACCAGGGACTAATCAATAATTGGTCATGGTCACTGTTTGTATCATTTAAGTCACCCAAAACCTGCCAAAGAATGTTCCTAGTGTTCATAGCAACAGAATTATATGTAGTGAGAAAGAAGTCAGAGATTACTCTCCATTGAATTCCCAATTACATCTATCCCACACATATCCAGATAAGGTTATATGCTAAGTCACCTAACACGGGGAGACGGGACACACAGGACACGGGGATACGAGAGTCCGACATGCGACACAGAGACCCCCCCAGAACAGGACATGTAGGACACATTATATATATATATATTTTTAAAATTAATAGATACATCATATTATAATATTACACATATATATTAAAAATTAATAGATACATCATATTATAATATTACACAAATTCTCATGATGATACAAGTAACAAATTCAATCATAGATTCATACAAGTACATTGCAGGTTTGTAACATTATGCATACAGTCATGATTCATCAATGATACAAGTTTACAACTAGAAATTAACCATAAACTGCAGCTTTGTCATCGAGTCATCAAAATCAAAATGTATTACATAGGTATAGGTACCGAGTCCTAAGGACTCCTGACTAGGAATGCCAATGGAAAATAGCAAATACAAAACAAGGTAGACACTATAACCCAGAGTCGTAGAATCTCATAGGTTGTTGGTTGTTGCAGTGCTGCCTATAGCTCAAAGTCATCAACATCAAAATCAGCATCAATACCACCACTACTCTCTTTTGCATCCTCCTCTGTATCCAATGTAATCTCTGCATCTATTGGTGTGGAGGATGGCCCCTCAAGAGTATCATCATCATCAAAAGTGACAGGCTCTAGCACTGGGTCATTCAGATCCAAGTTGGCTAGTGCCAACTCACTGTTGTCCAAACCCATGTCATTAGGAAAGACATCCCACATCTTTGTCTTTCCCTTCAACCACTCATCCCTCTATATGTAAATAAGACAAAGGTTGGTATGCACATACACTATTGTCTATGCCCTTGACTACTCAAGCTTGCTCTTCTTCAAACTATACAGATTCCCATATGTGCTCTAATTCCTTTCGCAACAAGAGGATGAAGTAATCTAAGAGAGGAGCCTCATGGCTAACTACTGTAGAGGACAGCATGTTGCCCCATGAGTTGCCCACCTAGAATAGGACTTCTTAGCCCCCCTATCTCTAATAACATCATTGCCTGCAAATCGCCCAGTGACAGTGTTAAACTTTGCAAAGGCATCCTACACCTCATCAAGGGATGCTCTATCTTGAAATATTTGTCTCAATGCATCCTTCCTCCCCTGTGAAATCTCACCATACATGTGAGGAGGGAATCTTCGTGAAGGTCTACCATTCAACCACTCATGGATGTAGTGATTTGGATTCAACGAGTGGGCCAAGCAATGCGTAGGTGTGCAATTCTTGTCCCACTTGCTGACAAGAATATCTTGTATGGTGGTGAAGAAGGCCTCTGTTGATGTTTTATACTCAAGGCACTCACTCTGAAAAATAATGGTCCTCATGGACTCAATTATGGAATCCCATCCCTCATAAACCTCTCCTAAGATGGGTTGGTCTGTATCTACAAATCGGAGAAAAGCAATGATAAGGTCCGTGATCTTAATAGTAAGATCTACCCTCTCGCACCAAGCATCATCTAACACTAAGTCCTTGACTCTTTTTGAGGTTGCTTGATTTTTCTTTCTCCAAAAAGACCAGAACTCTGAAATAACCATGGCCCCAAGAGTGGTCTTGACCTCCCTCAACCTTTTCAGCATGATGAATGCAAAGGAAAACCATGTATCTTCAATCTTCAACAATGATAGATGTGTGTAGTCTTTGTAGATTGTGAGGGCATTGGTATGATTTTGTACAAAGTTGTGGATATGACGTGCATCCCCAATAAGAGTTCCAATCCAATGTAGATCAAAAGCAATAGATTTGATTGCTAAATTCAAGGACCGGACAATGCAAGATGTCCAAAATACTTGTAGATATTTAGCTTCCACAATCATGCCAACAACCTTGCAAACATGTGCATTGTCTATAATGATTTGCACACAAGAATCAACACCTACATCTTCAATAACTTTAATGAACAACTCATCCATATACTGTGCATCCTTGTATTTTCCAAGAGCATCCACTGTTTTCAAGAAAAATGATCAAGGAAGACACCATGAAATTAATGAGTGGATGGCGTGTTGCATATGTCCATCCATCAGAAACAATACTAACCCTAGATGTTGGCCACGTTGATTTAATAGACTCAAGCATTTTCTCCACCTCCTTCTTTGCCTTACTCAACAGTGTCATTCTAAGCTTCTCTGACCGAGGAGGCACATACCCCAATGGAGCCCCTTGAGTTAGAGCTCGACACATCTCAATAAATAAAGGTGATCGTGCAACATTAAATGATATGAAGTTGAGAAAGAAAAAGAAGGCAATGATGAAATCAATGTCTTTTCGCCTCTCCTGCCTGAGTTTTCGCCTCTTTTGCCTGAGTTTTGATAACGAGTCAAGTTGCTCCGTAAGAGCCAACTGAGACTTCTTTCGAGTACGAATCCGCTGCAAAATGGTTTGTACACGATGTTGTTGTTTATATATGTTCAGCCTTGCCAAAGTAGATGCACCTTTCACAGCTTCATCATTTCCAGATATTTTATCAGCAAACAGTGGAGGAGCTTCGGGCAAAAAGTCAATGCCTTCCCTCTCATTCTTTTATAACTTTGACATGAGCCAAAAACCTAATCTTCAATGGTTAATATCTAACCATGGGATCAATGGCTCTATTTTAATTAAATCATTAAGTCCACTTTAGTCACTTTATTAATTAAAAATCACTTCAATAAAAAAGTGTTCACTTTATTAATTCATTAATTAAGTACATGTTCACTTTAGTGAACTTCAAAAAAAACATAGGATACATTCAACGACGATTTCCATATGTAGATGCCCTCACGAAAATACTTGTCTGAGCTACAAACACTAATACTCCTTTTTAGAGAGGAAGGTATTCTCCACCACTCCAAGCTTGTCCCAAAACAAAACAAACTTGTCCTTCACCAAGGGCTTGGCGAAATGTCTGCCAATTACTCCTCTATAGAAATATATTCGAGCTTGACTTCTCCCTTCAACACCCTATCTATGATGAAGTTGTTAAATTTAAGCAACTACGGTCAAATTCCACATTGGACATAGCTTAGATGACAAAGATGATGATTGCATTGAATTCCTCTTTTCGAGAGGACCAAAATCGACCTAAAGATCACCTCGTTCGGATAAGCAGAAGTTGATTTTTGAACTTATGTACCCACCCATGTACATTGGATTAGGTTGGCCCTATGCACATTTACCAATGGAAAAATTGGCCTCAACATCAAGTGGACCCTCATGGAATCCTATAAATAGAAGAGACCTCAAACTCATTTGGACACATTGATTAAGCTCTCTTCTTCTCATGTATTTTGTCTTGGCTTGCCCAGGTTTGACGGAAGGAGTTCATGCAGGGTCTAAAATCATAGGCGGGAGGCTCGCTCTAATCCAGGTTTTTCTGGATCTTAGCCGCAAGCTTGCTACAGAGCTTTTTCGACCATAGCCGCAGGCACTGAGTGTATGGTAGCAACTAGGGACCCATAGTCGCAGGCACAGAGTGTTATTGTAGCTAGGGCCTCAGAAGGAAAATTGGGATGCGCTCACCCATAGCCGCATGCACAAAATGCTATGGTAGCGGCTAGGGACCCATAGCTGCAGGCACATAGTGTTATGGTAGCGGCTAGGGCCTCAGAAGGCAGATCGGGCCTTCGAAGAATTTTCTGCTTAGTGACAGCAGTGTTCAAAAGTATGCTATCGGCAGTGACAGTATATTACAGTCATCAAAATCAAAGTTTTGATGTTTAGATGTGTTTCATGGATATTCTAGTGGTTATGAAGATATGGATCATTGTACTCTCTTTTGCTGAATCATTTGATTACAATCTACTAGAAGAAGAATTTGCAAGGGTTTTCCCCATAGTGGGTTTTGCCCTTGTCTTCGACCAATCCTGGTGTCTCTATATGTGCATGTTTTCTTCATATGTTCCTTTATGTTCCGCTGCATTGATGATGATGTTATTGTTCTTTCTATATAGTTGCATATGTTGATGAATAATGATGTAAATCTAAATAACGTTATGATGTTATGGGGTGAACTTAATGTGTTAATGAAGAAATGCAATTATCAAAACACAGAACAATATAGCCCTATGAAAAATTAATAGAAGTGGTATTTGATCTCAATGTGATTTGACCTATTGTGAAACATTGGATTCTTTGAGAGTTTGATACACCTCTGGTTATCGCAGCGGATCATTGTCAACTCAAGCTTCTGACCAAACAATATTGTGAGTACCTTGCGAAGCCAAATGGCTTTACAACTAGCTAGATTGGTCGCCATATACTCTACCTCAACTGAACTCAGTGCTACCAAGAAATGATTGTTGACCCCAAACTAAAGCAGCACCCAAAGGTGCTCTTCCAATCTGTATCACTACCTAGCCAGTCTGAATCTGAGACCCCTTCAACCTCACACCATCTTCGCCACGGTACTACAATCCATATCATATTGTGCCTTGCAAATATCTAAGCATGTGCATTGTTGCAACCCAATGAACTTCCCTCGGTTCCACCATGAACTAGCTCAGGGTATTAACAACCAAGCCGATGTTTGGTCAAGTGTTGACCACATACATCAATGAACCAATCAATTGCCCGAACTGTCTAGATTCTACCAACTTTGAAACTAAAGAATCAATCTTCTTCAAATTGATCACCAACAGAGTGGCCATCGGTCCGTTGTCCTCCATCTTGAGTTTCTTCAATATCTCTAGAGTGTGCTTCCCCTGTATCAGGAAGATCTTGCCCATTCGTTGCCAAATCTCAAGCCACCGAAAGTAATGCATCAACATATTAACCTTCATCTCTTATTTTGATGCTAGATATGACTTGCAACCTTCAATCAGTTTCTTTGCACCTGTGTAATGTCCCAAATATATTTTTTGCAGAAAATTAAGTCGTTAATTTAAATAACAATTTGCACAAATTTAACCATAAATTTAACGACAAAACTGGAATATACGATCTGCAACTGAATAATAAACAAGACCAAATATGCAGAAGAAGTCTACCTTATTTTATTAATTATAGATAGTACATGCAAATATTGGAAATCGCTGAGAGAAACGACTCCATAGTATTAAAAGTCGGTCGGCTTGAACCGAAAATCAGTCAAACCAGCCAGTTCATTAGCTGACCGGGTCAAACCGATAGAAAAATCAGATTCAACCCTCCTCTTCGCCAAAAAAACCGGTCCAACCGGTGCTAACCGGCCGGTTTAGGATGGAACCGACCAGTTTATGGTCAAACTGACCAGTTCCATCCTAAACCGACCAATTCATTGCCAGGCCAACTATGGACCCCACATAGTGATGTTTTTTGAGTGGAGCTTTTTTGAGGGAAATTTAGTGTTGTTTTCCTCCAAAAATATCCCCTCTAAGAAAAGCATGCCTACGCTCTCATTTTCCTGACACATCCTGTGGGCAATTAATGGTAATGTTAAATTCTTTAAGTTACTTAAATTTTTAACATTACCATGAAATGACTCGAGATGTTTAAGAGTGGTTTCGACCTCATTGGATTTCATATCGAGAAACTAGAATTTTAGATTTCACTCAAAATTCAGCAGACTTAATGGTTTTCAGGGTTTCATGGTTTGGGGGTTTGCAATGTCTCCATTTGATTCTATCATGTGTAAGGTATGGCATTTGATCAAGAGCATGAAGCCCTTTAAGAACCTTGATGTTGGTGCCATTAATTGTTGAACTTTGCTGATGTTGGTGGTATTGATTGTTGAACTCCTCTACCACGGCCTTAACAAGAATGTACCCTTCACTCAAAGGAAAACAACTGGTTAGGCATGCTAATCTTTTTCTACCACATTTTAAGGTTGAGGAGATGAACCCTTCAGTCAAACCAAAATCATTGATTAGGCATGTTCAACTTTTTCAATTTCTATCATGTTATAAGGTTGAGCAATCCAAGTCTGAAGACTTTGAGCTAGATGATGTTTATGTATCTTGTAAAGTTTTGTAGATGTTCTATGCTAGGAGCAATTTCACTTTTCTCACAGCAATCATACAAGTAGTTAAGCAAAATGCAGATAGAACATATAAGTAGATCTTATAGAAGACAAATCAGAAACAGGAAAAATGTGTGTGTTCGTTTCGGCGGTCAACAGGATGCTTCAACCAGCAAAGTCTCCTTTGGTCAGCCAGCCCAGCATGTGTCACAACAGCCCTCCAATCAGCAAATGAGTCAACCCAAGTCAACTCCACAAAAGTCAACGTTGTCCTGAAAAAGTCAACGCAGGGCAGCAAGCTAAAAGTCAACGCAGCAGCAAAACGGTCAACCCTTTGACCTCGATTTTTGTGCCAGGTAGTACGGCCTTCAAAAATCGAACCTTCCACAAGTTTTCAGCTTGTTTGGACAATGCGTTGACCAAAGTCAACGCTGGTCAAACTTTCTGCGAAACCCTAGCATCAGAAAATCGTACTTCAGCTCAGCCGTACGGTCTGTCCTCTCTCTCCTTCACACGTGTGGCTGAAACTCGTCCTTTAGGTAGCTCGTACTATTTGATGAGAGAGGAAGATGTGAATTGTGATGATGATGAAATGCTCTCCAACTTTTCCTGTATTTATATCCATCATTGGGGCGTGTGACACATCTGCTGGGGGCGTGCAACCTTAAGGCCGACCTACACATATAATTTATTAAGAATAATAAATTCAAAATAAATGTTCTGCTCATCGGATTAAGACATATTATATATGGATTTTACACCTCTCCGAAAGAGGATTCCAACAAAAATATTAGCCTCTTAATCCGAGCATCATAACATGGAGTTTGGACCTAGTTGTCCAAATTTAACACTCCCTCTCAACTAGGGAGAACTCCATCCATCAGTGCAATCAAACATCGTGCGTCATCCCGCCGTAACTTGCTTTGCTGGCCTCTTTATTTCAGAACAGAAGTGGGTCGGTCACAAAGACATCATCCCCCGACTGACATAATCAGTCCAGAGGTCCCAGACCTCACAAATCTTGATCCCAGATCAAGTGGTTGGACCGTGCCATCCTAGATAGAGAGTACGGCAATCTCTGATGCGTCCATCAGTCTTTGCTAATAGTCTCTAACTTTTCCCACCTCATTGGCCAAATGAGAGGTACTTCCCATGAGCCCTGAACTCAATGGGTAGGATGCATACGGGGCACAGATAAATGAGAGGCGAACCAGCTCAATAATCACAAGGGTGGGGCGGAAGCATTATGAGTGCTTATAGCTCCGAGAAGCTATCCCCAAAGCCCCCCAGAGCTCCCAGAGCTCATCGTCCAACAGGACCCACATCATAGGGTCTTTCCACGACACCAAGACTCTCACGGAAGGTTGGGAACTTGACCTTCCCCAGGGGCTTAGTGAGAATATCACGACACACTCATCGGTTCTATGAGTCGGGCCTTGCGCCTATGATGCCATACTCCGGATACGTGTCATTGATATCAATATGCTTGGATCGGTCGTGGAACACAGGATTCTCAGTCATACGAATCCCACTCTGATTATCACAGAGTATCACAGTGGTATCTAGCACATGTCCAAGCAGCTCACTAAAGAGCTTCCGCAACCAAACTGCTTCACAACAGGCCATACTAGCAGCAATGTATTCGGCCTCCGCGGTGCTCAAAGCCACCGACTTCTGCTTCCTGCTCATCCATGAGATCGAAGCAGAACCAAGATTGAAGCAGCATCCCGATGTGCTCTTACGATCCACCACACTGCCAGCCCAATCGGCATCCGTATATCCACGGAGTATCACACTCCCGGCAGTGTATCTCAGCCCATGGTTTATCGTGCCCCGAAGATATCTCAAAAGATTCTTGGCACCAACCCAGTGAAAATGATGAGGCTCAACCATCTGTTGACTCAAAGTATTCACTGCAAAACATATGTCCGGACAGGTGTTCACTAAGAACATCAAAGCTCCTATGAGTTGACGATACTCAGTAGGATTGGCCAAGATAGGCCCAGCAGCGCTGCCACTCAACTTTTTAAAGTTGAGTTCCATCGGTGTCGACACGGACTTACGGTCCACCATTCCAAATCTTTCCAGAAGCTTCTGAAATATATTTTGAAAGGAAAATCTCTCCGGAGTCTACGCAGGACCTCCGGACACAAAATAGTGCATCGGTCTAGGTCTTTCATCTCGAACTGTTAGCCCGCTCCCTCTTACATTGATGAATGAGAGGGTCAACACCTGTCAGGAAGAGGTCGTCCACATACAACACTAGAATGAGAGGCTTCCCCTGCACAACCTTGAAGTAAAGGTTCGGATCAGCATTACTTCGAGTGAAGCCCAGCTTCATCAAGTAGCTATCCATCCTCTCGTACCAAGCTCTGGGTGCTTGCTTTAACCCATAGAGGGCTTTCTTCAACCTGCAGACATAAGTGTCTCGATCTTGAACTTCAAATCCCAGAGGTTGTTCTACATACACCTCTTCCTTTATTGCACCATGCAGAAAAGCGGTCTTGACATCCATCTGATGAAGACTCCATCCTTGCGTAGCGGCAAGGGCTATGATTGATCGGATGGTGGTATATCGTGCCACAGGTGCAAATATATCGTCATAGTCAATTCCTTCCTTTTGAGAGAAGCCACGGGCAACAAACCTTGCCTTAAACTTTTCAGCACTCCCATCAGATGCATGTTTGATCTTGTAGAGCCATTTAGCGGTGACAACAGATTTGTCCTTTGGTCTCGGGACCACATCCCAGACATCATTCTTCATGATAGACTCATATTCTTCATGCATAGCATCCTTCCAGACTTGATGCTTGATGGCTTCCTCAAAAGATCCAGGTTCAGATATGTAGGCAACCAGACTCTTGTTTATGGATTCCCTGATCAACAGCTTTGCTCTGATTTCTCCCTTCTTATATTTGTTTCTAACAGCAGCAGAGGCATTGGATGGAGGTTCTTGAATCTTCCCTGTCACATGATCCAGGAGATCATGATCTTCCAATTTGAGATCTAATATCATCTTCCAGGCATGGAAGTCATCACTTCCAGTCAGCTTGTCATTCTCCTTGAATTCAAGACTAGTGGAACCCATTTCTTCGGTGATGATTGCTAAAGATAGAGTTTGTCTTCACCTCAGCTCCGATACCATGTAAAGTTTTGTAGATGTTCTATGCTAGGAGCAATTTCACTTTTCTCACAGCAATCATACAAATAGTTAAGCAAAATGCAGATAGAACATATAAGTAGATCTTACAGAAGACAAATCAGAAACATGAAAAATGTGTGTTCGTTTCGGCGGTCAACAGGATGCTTCAACCAGCAAAGTCTCCTTTGGTCAGCCAGCCCAGCATGTGTCACAACAGCCCTCCAATCAGTAGATGAGTCAACCCAAGTCAACTCTACAAAAGTCAACGTTGTCTTGAAAAAGTAAACGCAGGGGCAGCAAGCTAAAAGTCAACGCAGCAGTAAAACGGTCAACCCTTTGACCTCGATTTTTGTGCCAGGTAGTACGGCCTTCAAAAATCGAACCTTCCACAAGTTTTCAGCTTGATTGGACCATGCGTTGACCAAAGTCAACGCTGGTCAAACTTTATGCGAAACCCTAGCAGCAGAAAATCGTACTTCAGCTCAGCCGTACGGTCTGTCCTCTCTCTCCTTCACACGTGTGGCTGAAACTCGTCCTTTAGGTAGCTCGTACTATTTGATGAGAGAGGAAGATGTGAGTTGTGATGATGATCAAATGCTCTTCAACTTTTCTTGTATTTATATCCATCATTGGGGCGTGTGACACATCTGCTGGGGGCGTGCAACCTTAAGGCCGACCTGCACATATAATTTATTAAGAATAATAAATTCAAAATATAAGTTCTGCTCATCAGATTAAGACATATTTTATATGGATTTTACACCTTTCAGAAAGAGGAATCCAACAAAAATATTAGCCTCTTAATCTGAGCATCATAACATGGAGTTTGGACCTAGTTGTCCAAATTTAACATATCTCTTGTTGATGATCCCATTTCTAGTAGCGATGAATCAATGATGAGTTTCATGAGAGACCATGTTGCTCAGTGATTTGTAGTTTTGATGTCTATTTTTGCTACTACTACTACTACTACTAAAGTTGTAGAGGAGTTTTAGGTGTCCTCAAACTCTGAGCCATATTATTTATGTAGCTCATGTTGATGATCCCTTGTCTAGTAGTGGTGATGATTTTGATCATGATGAAGAGTGATCATGTTGTTGATCACTAATATGTAGTCTTGTAGTAGGCCAATGGCCTCATAACTTGTAGCATTGTTTTTGGACTTTATAGGCCATTTGGAGCCTCATTGCTTATGTATTTTTTCGATGATATGTATTGCACTTGGTGCCATTTTGATATATTCACCTTTACATGGTATATAAATGAGCAAACTTTGCATATTTTGTCTCTATTGGCTTGGAATCATGGTTACAAATCTTACAATAGTTTTTTTATTAAAAAATAATTATTTAATGTAATTTTAAAAACCGGTTCATTTAGACCTAACCAATGCCGATTAGACCGGTTCCGGTCAGAAACCTGATTCATTAGGTCCACCGGTCCGGTCACCGGTTCCGGTTTTTAATACTATGATCGACTCCTGCAAATATTTGCTACAAACTTAAACTAGGCCTCCAAAATCAGAAACTGAAAACAATCGCTGCAACTTATGAATTCTAGATGAATTCACCAAGGAGAGAGATGGGTGCTCGCCCAACTCTTGCTGAATCACAAGAGGGTTTCCGTCTATGGCTACTAAAGTTGAGAACCATGTTCCCAAAACCTCACCACATAAAATACTCAAATCCAAGATGTCTCCAAATGGTTTCCTCCTCTTTTATAAATCTCCATAAATAGATCCTCGAGCCTCTAGAAGCATCTCATTTTATTATTATTCTAGAAGCTCCTCCATTGACTTCATCTTAAGTGACCTTTTAATTTTATGTTATTTCGCTTAAGTCAATTTTAGCATTTTTCCTCTAATTAATTATTTTTCCTTAATTAAATGACTAATTAAAGCCATTTTTAATCAGGGAAAATGGTAAATCTCCCACCATACTCTCTTCGGCCACTGGGCATCACTTCTTAGCATCCCATCCTGTATATATTCTCATTTTGGTTCCAACGAGTTATTACAATGAGGTGTTCCATCAAATATTTCTCCCGAAATGCCACCTCAAGCAAAAATAATTAAGTCAAGCTCAATAATAACCCCATTTTCTGAAAGTTGTCGAAATGCAATGGAATAAAAGGCAAGTTGTGCAGATGACAGAATATGCCAAGTGAATGCCATCGGATCCCATAAAAACTCCTCAAAACTCCGCTAGAACCCCTGATGACATAAACCTGCTCCCATGACTTGGCCATCCTGTGCCATGGAAATCCACCCCGGTTGTACTATAGAGGAAAATAAAAATGGGGACATGAAAAATCCTCTGTCCCAAAGATTGCTTGCCCTCAAGCAATCCGTATTTGTCCATTGCAGAGGCATCTGTAAATTGATACCAGGATCCTATATGAACCATTGTACCACGTCATGCCTCCAAGCTAACCAAACAAGAATGGGCCCCTCGATTCCTGGATCCCAAACAAACCGTTGACTCAATCCGCCACCTGGATCCCAAAACCACCATAACCAATCATCCTCGTCCATCCCCCATGGCTCGAGTTGTCTTGTCTCTGACCATAGATGTTGTCAGTCCAATCCCAGGCATAAACCAAGGTCAATCCCATTATGTTGATGTTGTGATGGAATGTTAATGCGCTGACAACCTACATCCCATTGCCAATTGAAACATGCAATATCCCTCACCCCTAAGGGCTCTTGCTGCACTATGTCCTTGAATAAAAATATCACTCCATCAATAGGATACCAACTCGTGATCTCCTGCCAATCTATCCCATGGAAAGAATTGAATGCATAGACACCTATGCATGGAACAAGTCTATTATGTTGTCATTTGTCCATGCTCAACTCATGTTGCTCTATCCAATCCCCCAACAAGATTTGTCCAAGAAATACTACCCTTCTCCCTATAATGGGAAAAAGTGGGCAAGTTGTGTTGCAAGCCTTGTCTATGTACTCCTTGAGAGAGTTGCTGCCTAAAAATGTTGTAGCTGCATCTATTTGCACTTCATCAATGGGTAGACTCAAAGATGGATGCACCACCATCTCCCTCGTCTGATGGGGAACTCCATGCTCCTCCAGTGTACCACCCTAATGGTTGTTTGTGCAATACCAACTCAATATCTCTCACCATCCAACCACAAGGGAAGGATCGAATACACGTATACCCATACATGCAACAACCCCAACATGTGACTGTTGTGCCCTGCACAAGTCATGTCGCCTCATCTCACTGTCCTAGTCAACGCATAAGATCTAACTAGGTAACTTTGCCTCTCTCTCCAATGTGCAAAGGTAACCTAACAGTGTTATCAACCCCACCTATGCATGCTTGAAGAGGGTTGCTTTGACGCTCCAATGTGTACTCCTCTAGTTGTACCATTAGGGAATCCAAGCGTTCCCAACGCAAGTCAACTTGGCCATTGACTCGGCACAAACTACTCTCCTGCCAACTAGCTCCTCGTTCTGTCGTAGAATTGTCTCTAAGAGTGTCGTGGTCTTCTTTCTCAATGCTAGAAAGTCAGCCTAGAACTGATGGAATTGTTGTGGGCAGCTAACATCAATAAACTCGAGCACAACTCTTGGTACCTCTGTGTCTCCTGGCACCTCATCAACGGTGGGTATCGCTCAATTGTCTCCACCAATGTGTCAACTGAGCCTATCAAAGGAATCTCCAAAAAGGATGACTCTTGCATCACACAGGGTGTATCTACATGCTCCTCATCAATGGCTGGTCCAAAAGATGGTTGTTCATCCCCCTCTATCATGGGCTCAACGTGAACCTGCAACTGGATCTCCATAAAATCTCATCATGCATACTGTGAATATCATCCTCCTCAATTGACCCATGTTGAATCGTCACTAGTGACTCATCACCCTGATGTCTCCCATAGGATCCATTGATTGCTCACTAGACACACCGGAATATAAATTTGGCATGTTGTCAACAACTCCATGTGACTACTCATGCTCCTCATAGGCATCCTCGTATGAACCCATGGACTTATCCAAAGAAGAATCCCCATCCTGAATGTCAAAAGGAATCTCCTTATGCTCTACCTCTGCCATCGTCTCAGTGTCACTCAAGCATGAGAAGTCAGGTCCCTAAGGATCCTTGCAGATGAAGCAAAGACCCTTCCTCCTTGGCTCATTCTTGTTGCATGGTCGGTCATCACCAATCCTCGGACCTCCACAACTCCTCCTGGGTCAATTGTCTCTTGAACAGACCAATGTTCTTCTCAACCAACGTTTCAACTAGTTCATAAGCATCAAGTAAGATCGATTGTTCACTCCTCCAAATGGCCAAGAATCTAGACTATAACTCCCTGCAAATGACATCACGACCTCCCATGCATGAAGACAAAATGGATTGCATATGTGTTTTGAATATGTCAGGATGATGTTTCCTAATGTTGAAGAAGCACTAGAACATTTGGAGAACCATAAGATCTAACCAAGGCCATGACTTCTAGAATCACGAGCTTCTTCCCAAAGGTGGGGCCCTTGCTATTATCCAAGTCTTGAAAGGTCTCCACTATCAACCTAAAGGCTCTCCTCATAATGTCATCATTGTAAGCAGGTATAGGTGCGGGACTCGAACTATCAACCTCTACAGTATCAACTCAACATTTTATCCTTTCACATCATTATCTAGTTAACCTCCTAAAAACCTTGCTAGAGTTGTGCGACTATGCTCAACGCTTTTCACAAAAGTTATATGGGGTGAATTTATTTACCATTATTTAATTAGGGCAAGGCTTCCATACTCAAGTTTGAGTAAGAATACTCTTTCTAAAAGCAATTTTAAATTATGCTCGTTGAAGAATCATCTTTTTGGTTGATTTAGTTGTATGTTAGTCTGTAAATCTAGCTGGATTGGAAGCGTAAAGTTGTTGTCACTATCAGTGTTATTTAGCAACAATTTTGTTTTTTTGCCAACTTTGTCTTTTCAGGATGCGTAAAAGATTGCAGGAGTTTCGTGAAAAGAAGGTAGCAGATGAACTTCGTAAAGAGGCTCTTCAATTGCAGTCAGTGGTAGTTGTTTTGGAAGCAGAGAATGCAACTCTTAAAAATAGGTTGCAAACTTCAGTAGTTGAGAAAATTCAGAAGGTTGAACATTTGGAATCAACCATGGGAAAATATCTCCAGATGCTTGCAGACGAATTTCAAGAGAAGATTGATCTCCTTGATGACTTGCGGGAGGAAGTTGAGTCTTATTTTGACTCAAATTTGAAGAAGCAACTAGAAGAGCAAAATAATCAACACATTATCGAGATTGATTGCTTAAAAGAAACAATGTTGGAACAACATCAACTTTTGTCTCAACTGCTAATTGAGAAGGATGAGGCCATTCAAAATCAACAACTAGAATTGGAGGCTAGTCGTCTTCAAAAATTTCAGATGGAGACGGTTGATGTTAAGGTGCCAAGCTCTCCTTCCACACTTGATGATGTTGATTGTCAGAAGACTAAAGTTGATGATCATGACGCATCACATGCCTTCACACACCTAGTTTTGAAAAGCATACTATTGGTATGGGATCTCGATTGTTGAGAAAAATGGGAGATACCGGAGGAGGACATGGGAAGAATGGACAGGGAATTGTTGCTCCTATTAACCTTGTAGTGCAGACATCAAGAACAGGTCTTGGATATGATCTTGTTGCTGCCTCATCACCTACATCCAACTGTGAGGTGCTTAAAGAAAATGCTCCTGATAAACATATTGATGACATAGTTGCTAATGTCATTCCAGATCAAAATGCTGTGGCACCTAACTTTGAATTTGCAAAAATAAAGACTGGGGCATCTCCACATCCTCATCAAAGCAAAACATCCAGGCACACAAACATTATTAGTCAATTAGTAGTCCAACATTCAAATCGTTACAAAAGAGACGTGAAAGAATGAATTGTGGACCAGTGCCGACCATCAAGATCGTTTGTGGATGGGTCGATGGACGGTCATGGCGTCAATTGAACTGATGCTTGCAGAATTCATATCGCCGTGTTGCATCAATTGTTCATTGTTGATTGCCATTGTTCCCTCAGTTGCGTTTTAGGGAGGGAAATTTGCTGACAATGGAGACTATTGATTCTCGCTCCTTCCGCAGTTGTGTTTTAGGGGGGGCTAATTAGATGGTGACAGATATTGTTGTCATTTTTTATGTTTGATCAGTGTGATGTGACGGTGTTCAGACAACTTCAGTAGTGTTGTTGTATGGCATTTGAGCTGAGTTTTCATATTTGATAGGCCTCGTTGTTTGTTTGTTGGTTGATGGAGTTGCTTCTGTTTGAAGCCTTGTCCCGGTTCTTTACTAGCGTGTGAAAATTGGCAACTAGGGCCAAATTCCACCTTGGGACAGCTCATTTGATGGAGATGACGATTGCATTAAATTCCTCTTTTCGAGAGGACCAAAATTGATATAAAGATCATCCAATTTGGACAAGCGAAAGAGTGATTTTGAATTTATGCCCACATATGTGCAAATTGTTCAGGTCGACCACATTAACATGTAGGCTTAAGAAGTCGAATGGACGCGTCTCTTCACCCACAGTGAATTGTATAAATATAAGTGACCTCTCACCTCACACATTCTCTCTCCTCTCATTGGCTCGTACTACATTGGGCATTCTTCTCTCTCACACGTGCGGATCAAGAAGGACAAATTTCAGATTGCATTACAAGGTCGAAAATTCAGGAAATTCTGTAGTTTGACCAACGTTCACTATGACCTTGAAGGCATCATTTGACTTCGATTTTCTGGGGTTATTTCTGTCTCAATAGGCCACATCTTTTGGCACAAAAACCGAGGCATTTTGTGCACTTTGACTGCAAACCAAAATTACAGGTTAACCAAGTTTGACTGTAGATTTTGTAACTGTTTTGGGCTGAATTTGACCACAACTGGAGGCCGTCTTTGATTGGGGAATATCGAGCTGTTTTGAGGATAATTTATTGTTGTTTTGACCATCATTGACTTTTTGGTTAGGGTTGAAGTTTGCCTGTAGAAATTGACAAGATTGTTTTGACTTTGAATTGGGCAAGTCAATTTAACTATTGTACTCTATCTCTCTTTGTTGAACATTTTGATATAATAATAAGAAGAATTGATCAAAGGGTTTTCCCCACATTGTGGTTTTTCCCTGGCATCCGCCAATCTGGTGTCCTCTTGTTTTGGCTTGTCTTCTGCATTTTGTTTCATGTTCTATCTACTTTTATTGTCAATGTGATTAATGGTTAATGTGATTGCTACTGGAAATCTAAATTGGAAATTGCTATTGGGTAGCTTAGGGAATATTTAAGTAATTGTGCTAAGCATAGAACATACCATTGTTAACTAAAATTAACATGGTATTAGAGCCAGTGAAGACAAAGCCCAAGCAAGAGAGAGAAAAGCAATCACAGAGAAAAGAGTTGTTGGAAAAGAATATTGGTGTAGCTTCAATGACGACGACTACATCATACTTCAAGGATAAGCTCAAGGACAAATCTGACTATCATGCATGGAAGATGACTTTGGACTTGACTTTGGAAGAGAATGATGTTATGAACTATGTGCAGGGAAAAATGGTGGAGCCTCCTTCAAATGCACCTATTGTTGCAAAGACAAAGTACAAGAAAAGTGAGGTCAAAGCTAAAAGAATTATCATTGATTCCATTCAAAATCATTTGGTTGCCTATATTTCTGATTTGTGAAATCTAAGGAGATGTATAATAAGTTGATTGGGATGTTCAGAGTAAAAAATGCAAATCAAATCATTTCTCAAGAACAAGTTGAAGGACATCAAGATGGATAGAGGGGATTCTATCCAATCTTATTTCATGAGGATTACAGAAATCAAGAATGATCTTCTATCTACTAGAGAATTTGTTGATGACAGGGAGCTCACTCTCATTGCACTTGAAGGTCTCACAAGAGCATGGGATGTGTTTAACACCACCATTCTTAATAATGACAGGATTCCTAGTTTCAATAAATTATTGGCTAGACACACTCAAGAAGAGACAAGGATGATGGAGAGAGACAAGCCTTCAAATGCAAAGAGGAAGAACAATGTTGGTCCAAAGAGACAAGGTCAAGGATTCAAGCAAGGATTCAATGAAGGAAGAAAAGGAAGGAGCCACAGTTGCAACAAGTTTGGCCACTGTGCTAGAGAGTGTCCTCACAAGAAGGATACTCTACAGGAAGATGACAACAATCACAACAATTTCAAAGGCAATGGCAATCACAGGAACAACAAGTTCAACAATAAAGGAAAGAGGAATGTTCCCGCTACTCGATATGGTAATGGTCGACCTCCCAAAAGGATGAGAAACTCCAGGGATGAGGAAACTAATGTTGTAGAAAAACAAAAAGAATTTTATCTTATTTCCACCCTCACTACTGCCTCTCCTCCGAACACTTTGGATCATTGGTTGATTGATAGTGGAGCCTCAAGGCACTTCACTGGGTACAAGGAGGCCCTCTCAAATTTGATTGAAAAGAAGACTCATTTGGAGATCATACTTGGAGACAATGCCACCTACCCCGTGAAAGGGATAGGGACCGTCACTCTTCACTTAAATCAAGGTCAAACCCTTCATCTACAAGAAGTATTGTATCTACCAAATTTGAAGAAGAACCTGGTGTCTATTTCTGCGATGGAACATAAAGGCTTCAAGGTAGCATTCATTGATGGAAAGGTACGTATTTTGCAAAGAAACCCTAAAGATGCATTTACACTTGGATTTAAGGTTGAAGGTCTCTATCAAGTTGGAGGAAGTCCTTTGGGAGCTTTGACTTGCAATACTTCTCTTCCATCTGAATTATGGCACCGAAGATTTGCCCCACTTTATGAGGTGTTTTACAAGGGGACCATTCCCTTCAAGTGAAAGTCTTTCTTCAATTGGTCCATTCTGATCTTTTTGGTATGTTGCCCGTAACATCATTAGGAGGATACTTATACTATGCAATTTTTGTGGATGACTTCTCTTGCAAAACATGGATCTACTTCTTAAAGAAGAAGGACGAAGTGTTCAAATGGTTTCGTTCTTTCAAAGCTTTGGTTGAAAATCAAACAGGGAAGAAGATCAAAATATTGAAGACCGATACTGGAACTGAATATGAATCAAATGAATTCAACGACTTTTGCAGAGATGTTGGCATTAAGAGGGAGACAATCATTCCATATACTCCTGAGCAAAATGGATTTCTGAAAGGAAGAATCGAACAATCATAGAAGCTACCCGTGCCATGCTCCATGACCAAGGCCTACCGAAGTTCTTACAGGGTGAAGCTGCCAACACTGTCGTATATGTTCAAAATAGAAGCCCACATCAAGCATTCGATTTCAAGAAACCCGAAGAAATTTTCACTGGTAAGAAACCTAATGTTTCTCATTTTAGAATATTTGGTTGTCCCATGTATTATCATGTGCCTAAAGAGAAAAGAAACAAGTTAGAAGCATCTAGGAAGAAAGGAATATTTGTGGGCTACATTGAAACTTCGAAGGCATATAGAATCTATGTCCCTGGTCAAAGAGAAGTGGAAATAAGCCATGATGTCACTTTTGATGAAGACTCTGCTCTTGGGAAAGCCAAAGACCTCCCTATCCCTAGGAAGGACAATGATGATGTTGCAAGGAATCAGGATGAATCTCCAAGAGATGAACCGATGCCCGATGTTGAAGGCTCGATGGATCCCATTGATCCACCTCCCAGTGATCCCTCTACCTCAAGGCAAAGACCTTTGTGGCTCAAAGACACTCTCGAAGATGTTGAAAGACATATTGCTCCAAGAGGGACATTTCGTGAAAGTAAGAAGTCGAATAGGTATCAAGGGTACTTAGCTTCTATGAGTACTGTTGTTCAATCTGAGCTATGTATGTTCGAAGAAGCCGTGAAACACCAAGTATGGTTGGATGCGATGAATGAGGAATACGAATCAATCATGAAGAATGATGTCTAGGATGTGGTACCTAGACCCAAGGACAAGTCTATGGTCACTTCAAAATGGCTTTACAAAATCAAACATGGAAATGATGGGAGCATTGAAAAATATAAAGCCAAGTTCGTTGCTCGAGGCTTCTCTCAAACGGAAGGAGAGGACTATGACCAGATATTTGCACCAGTTGCTCGATATACCACTATCTGATTTATTATTGCTCTCGTTGCCTCTCAAGGATGGAGCCTACACCAAATGGATGTTAAAACTACTTTCTTGCATGGCTAGCTTAAGGAGGAGGTCTACGTAGAACAACCTGAGGGGTTCGAAGTACAAGAACGAAGGACACACGTATGTAGGTTGAAGAAAGCCCTTTATAGGTTAAGCAAGCCCCTAAGGCTTGGTATGAGAGGATTGATAGCTATCTTATGAAGCAAGAATTTACAAGGAGCGAAGTTAATCCTAACCTGTATGTCAAGGTTGAAAAGGACATGCCTCTCATTCTGGTGCTTTATGTAGATGATCTCTTTCTAACAAGTGCAGACCCTCTCATTTATCAATGCAAGAGGGAGTTGACTTCCGAGTTCGAGATGAAGGGCCTAGGTCTATTGCATTACTTCCCAGGCTTGGAGGTCTGGCAAAAGCCAGGTGAGATTTTCCTTTCTCAAAGAAAATACATTGTGAAGTTGCTCAAGAGATGTGGAATGGTGGATTGCAAGTCTGTGTCTACTACGATGGAAATCAACTTCAAGAAGTTATGTGGAAGTGTTGTTGGGCCCGCATTGGCAAATCCTTTTGAGTATCGACAACTTGTGGGGGCCCTGATGTTCCAGACCAGACATATGCTTCGTTGTAAATATATTGAGTCAATTTATGGTCGAGCCTCATCACATACATTGGATTGCTGCTAAGAATCTCTTGAGATATCTCTGTGGCACAATCAACTATGGTTTGAGATACACTGACGGGAATTTGAGGCTACATGGATATACTGATGTTGACTGGGCTAGCAGTGTGGTGGATCATAAAAGCACGTCTAGATGTTGCTTCTCATTGGGGTTTGCCTCAATATCTTGGATGAGCAGGAAACAAAAATCAGTTGGTTTAAGAACCGCCAAGGCCGAAAACATTACCGCTAGTATGGCATGTTGTGAAGCTGTTTGGTTGAGAAAGTTCTATAGTGAGCTATTTGAGCATGTGTTGTTTACCATCGTGATCTACTGCGACAACCAAAGTGGGATTCGCCTTTCAGAGAATCTCGTGTTCCACGACCGCTCCAAGCACATTGATATCAGGTACCACTTTATCCGAGATATAATACAGCGGGGAGCAATAAGGCTCCAACACATCAGGATTAATGAGCAGGTCGCAGACATCCTCACAAAACCCTTAGGGAAGGTCAAATTCTTAGCCTTCCGAGAGAGACTTGGAGTCGTGGAAAGACACTCCTATGAGGGTCCCGCTTAAGTTGGACACTGAGCTCTGGGAGCTCCTGGGGCTTGGGGTACTTCTTGGAGCTATGAGCGACCATAGGGTGAGTGGTTCACATTCCCCTATTGGTGCGCTATGTACAGGATGAGTGGTTCACCTTCCCCTGTGATACCCCATGATGGTTGACATGTGTGTAGGGTGAGTGGTTCGCCTTCCCCTGTGATACCCCATGATGGTTGACATGTGAGTAGGGTGAGTGGTTCACCTTCCACTACGTATGATGACACATCCCTACGATTAACATATGCATAGGATGAGTGGTTCACCTTCTCCTATGGCATATGAGCAGGATGAGTGGTTCACCTTCTCCTGCTAATGCCGTAGCATACATCCTACCCATGTAGTCTGGGACTCATGGGAAGTACCTCTGATCTAGCCAATGAGCTGGGAAAAGTGGATAGGGACCATAGCACTACCGATGGACGCATCATGTACTGTCGTACTCCCTATGTCTAGGATGCATGGTGTTCAACAACTTGATCTAGGATCAATTGAGGTTCTACCTCTGGACTGACTTTTGTCAGTGGAGAGTGATAAGGTCTTGTGACTCACTCTCGATCAATTCTTCTTCATTATTACATCTGTAATGTTCCGAATGGAAAATTAACAGTGATAATCAAGCAAATGCAACAAATCCAACACAATAAAAATGTACACAGATCAAAGAACCAAAAATGATCTAGAAACACGCCAAAATGGGCCACTTTTATTATAAAGTTGAAGGAATACAAAATAGATTGAAGTGAGTGCACCCGGGCTTTGCTTAGAGCAAGCTACAAGCCCAAGGTGGATGAATATCAGCTGCCCAAACGATGCATGAAGCTCCCCAGCAAATGACTGCGCTGGCCCTTGAAGTACATTGTTGGTTGAGTTGGGACCCCTGTTTGACCCCTCAAATCTACCCAGAAAATTTTGCTAAATTATTTTTGAGATCCTTGTCAAAAAACCAGAAAAACCCAAAAAGGGTTTTGGCAAATTCTACTGACCATCCAGAACCCAAAATTTCAACTCTCTCCTCCCCACTGGCTGCCAAATAATCTTGTTGTTTGGAGCACCAAAAATCCCCCAAAAAATTTGCAAAATTAGGAGCCAACTCCTTGACCCCTGACCATCAAAACCCATAAATGTTTTGGGCTAATTCTGACCTCCCGAAATTACCCAAAATTGGTGCTACACCCTCCTCAGTAGAGACTGCGTCCCTTGTGGCTCTATCTGCTACAAACTCTTCTTATTTCTCCTCAATTTGCAATAGGAATGGTCTAGGAAATTTTCCCGGATGTAGGGGAGAGGTTTTACATCAAATCCCGGCACAGGATAGTCAAACCCTACTCCACAAAAACGTTGTTCAGTGACCCCCTGTGCAGGCCCTAGGAAGATAAATCCGTTCCCCTCAATAGATAAATCTGTTCCCCTCAATAGCAGTCACCTCCAGCTCCAAAACTTTCCTCAAAGGCTGAGCTCTCCCTCAAGCAACTCTACTGATTTTCTTCCAGCAAAATACCCTCAGAAGTTAACTGAAATGAGTGGTACGATTCCTCTATTGCGTCCTCCCTAGAGTACGAATTGGCTGAAGGAATCTGCTGAAATGTGCTGCAATACTCCACAACCCTCTCAGCAAAGTATCAATAGCTTGCCTTCCGAGGGTGGCACTCAAAGTCCACTGAAAGAAGGGTGAATTCTCCTCTCCTTGGAGAACTCTGTGCTAAGCAACACTTGTGACCCAGCTAAACAGCTTGAGCAACAAAGGAAATAGAAGAGTCAACAAAAAGCCCCAATAACTTCTATGCTCCTTCTATTTATAATTTCATCTTGCCCCCTCAGGTGGATCCCTCCATCCAATATTTCGACCTCCTTCCCTTAGCAAGTTGATTTCCCTAAGGGGTTCGAATTCCCCTTTTTGGGTGGCCCCCCACATCCCACTACCAATTTAACCTTTCCTTTTCTCTAATGTTGGTGGCCTCCATCGCTCCAAAAATTAAGTGGGGACCCCCTCCACCCACTTTTCCTAAGTTTACATGCCAAAATATTTTCCAACACCCAATTGCAAAAATAGAAATTCATCCTAGCAAAATTACTTTAATTGGGGACATTACAGCCCTCCCCACCAAAAATTGCTAGCACCCTCTCGATTAGTTGACCCCAACAGTCTTTGCACACAATACCGAGGTCCCAAATGTACCACTGAGTCATCTCTGATCTCTGCCCTGTCTTTCCAGGATCCCAAGCCATCTTGATCGACGTGAAGCATCTCCGACTCCACTCATTGTCTAGCTCATCATAGGCTCCGGACGCCCTTTACATGCCGCCACTAAGTAGAGCATCATGGTAGTATATGATCCTGATCATCTCCTCATGAAACTACTCTATTGAATAGTCCCTCTCGTGCACTTCAGGGGTGGACTCCTGAAGATGAAATCCAATCCTGGTGGGATTGAACCCTCGTCTGCCCAAGCTTCCCCTAATCTCCTAATGTCAATCACCCTGCCAAACCGATGAAGTTCCCCACATCATCAATGAGTCGCTAAAACCAAATGGAAGATCTAGATGACCTTCCCCTGTAGAAAACAACTTACCTCTACGAGTAGCTAGATTGCTCAGCCCTGTTATGCCAGAATCCCCTACCCGTCGTAGAAGGAACCTATCATGTTGCCATCATGACACCCCGGTCATGCCCGACTGCTCAACACGCTCGTACCGGACCCCCCTCTCCGAACATTCAGTCACTATATCCGTCACGATCAGCGCTATGAAAAACCCACCATGACAACTCTACAAATGCTCGATTCCATCACTCCACGACTAGCCACAATCCTAAGCAGCAACCTGCCTCGCCATGTGACAAAGGTCTCAGTGACTCCCCATGTGTCAGCCTAGGAAAAAGTAGGATCACCCTCCATTATAACCCTTCCCATCGATAAGTGGAGTGATCCTCTCGCCAGATCACTCGCCTACCGAATCCATGGATCCTGGAGCAACAAAGTTGTAGACTTGTTGACTTAAGTTATAAAATACACAAGCGGTATTGTAATAATAATATATTATATATAAAATGTATAAAAGATGATGATAAATGTTACAATGAGGCCCTGCTTATATACCCACGCAGGTGGCCTTTCATAAATGGGCATGTCTTTTAGACATGCTCTTTTACTAACTTAATGATTACTTACATAATCCCTATTTAACTATTAATAACTATATTAATTATATCTGTTATGAATTATATTCATAACATTGCCCTTCTCTTCAGAAACTTTGTCCTCAAAGTTTTATGGATACTAATTTTCTTTGCCTTAATTGCTTCCCACTTTCTTCACTTTGTGTTGTCATCTTGAATGTATAATTCGTCCTCATACTCCTTATAATTAGGGCTTAACCCCTTTTCCTTAAAAGCTTTGCCCTCAAAGGTATATGCCCTCATAATTCCTTCCTCTTGTGCTTATGTAGGTATATATATAGCTCTTCTCTTCCTTCTTTTTTTCTTTTTTTTTCTTTTTTTAAATAATTATTATTATTATTATATTTTTAAATATATATATTTTCTTCTATATTTTTTATATTTTTTATTTATATGTTATATAGTTATAAATTATATATTTTATATAATTATAAATTATATAAATTATATAAATTTATAACTATATAAAGTTTTAATTATATTATAATTAACTATATTGAACCGTCCACCCTAATTTTCAAACGTCACGTCGTCATAATTGCGCTGCCTGTAAATCCTGGGCATTCCTATCATCAACGTCATTATCTGCAACGGAAGATGTGAGAGTAATAGAAGCCCTGCATCAGACTTTAAACAACAATGCTTGGGCGGACTGTTATGCTTGTTAACAGTTTTGCAACAATAGTCCTCTCGGTTGTGCTTATATTGGGCCATGAGGATCACAATACAGAAAGATTTGATATAGATGATAACTCGACCTCGATTGTTTTTTCTGTCGTGATCATTCAAATTCACTCTGGAGATAACAGAGACGAGCACAAATTCTTTGCCCTGGGAAACGTGAGACGCAGCAAAAGACCAAAGCACCTGAATGGGGTCTATAGGAAGGAATTTTCTCTGAATCCTCGCCCCATGAGGCAAACGAATTGCTATTTTTACAATTCCTAGTGTACCCACAGCAGGTTCTGGTGGAAGAGTTGGGTATATTTGTTGTTCAGGCACAACATAATCCTGAGACGAAGGCGCAGCCTGACCATTTCTATCTTCATAAAGTTTGTCATTACCATCCACTGGTCCTTTCTTCATATACAGACTCGGAATCTCAATCATTCTCTGGGCATCAATACCACCTTCTATATGGTGAATTTTGTATCCTGTGTGATGATCTATGATAAGAATAGCTGGATTGTGGTTTTTCAGTGCAAATATTTATGTCTCGACGTAGCGTGAAGGCTTTAATCTGGTCAAGATTTGATTATCCAAACTCTGTGCAGCAAGCCAATTCGTGTTTGGATGAAGAGAAATCGAAGGCATTGATTGCATGTGAGGTTCACTGATGTATTTAATGACCACAGGAATGCCGAATTCCCAAACCCTCAGGGACTTGTCATCGCTCGATGTCACAAACCTCCTATTATTGTCCACAAAAGTAATGGTATTCACAGCACCAAGATGTTGATCATACTCCTGAGTGATCTCACTACTATTCACGAATTCATTAGCCTCTTGGAGCAATGGAGCAACAAAGTTGTAGTCTTCTATGACTTTAAACATTATCTTGTTGAAGAAGGTCACTTTGCCACTCGAAGCAGACAGTATATATGAATTATTCTTTGACAAGGCTAAGCAAGGGACAAACTCTTCTAGGCCTCTGTCACTGGTATCATTTTTCATAACGCAGCTATTGGGTGGTTGCCAAATATGTGGTTGAATATTTTCTTGAACCTTGCCAGATGGATTCAAGGCATTACGTTGCCATATCCATAGCCTATGTGCAGCATTACTGTCCAAAGCTAAAAGACAAAACCCTGAATATGTATAAAGTAATTTCACAATCTTTCCTGTTGGCAGTGGATCTGTTAATCTGATAGACTTACAATGGACTGGTTTCATTACCTCAGTGAACTTCCCATTTGTACTCTCTTTCTCACCTGTATCCTCATCTTGAACCCTCTGTTTGACATTGACCATTGAATTTCTAGCATCACAATTCGTCAATATTTCTGATGGAATTCTTTCTGAATTTTCTGTTGCACCAAGAACAGGGCCGGTTGTATTTGTTGCACCCATGATGTTTGAAAATGACAGCTCCTTTGTTACCTTTGACTCCGGTGTCAACCTTCTACTTTCTAGTATTTTTACAAGCTTAACTCCATCACTTTCTTCCCACTCAACTAAGTAAGATTCTCCCTTGTTCTCGGAATTTGGGATTTCCAATGGAGCAACAAAAAAGTTTTTTAAATCTTCTTCGTAGGATTCTTTCTCATGCCTTATCGGTGCAGGTATGTCATTAATTTTACATTCATAATTTTCAAAAAATTTCATATTCATATAAGTTTCCTCATCAAAAGCATTTTTTTCTTTTTCTTCATATACCCAACTTTGATTGTCATTCATGTCACAACAGTTGTTGAGATCATTTTCGTCTTCTGCACAATATAGCGATTCTTCATGATTATTTTCTGAATTTTCTGAATCAGCTAAATTGTTTTGTTGACTATGTTCAATATTCTGGACTATTGGTTTTTTGCGTCAGATTAAACTTGTCCAAAATGGCATTTAATTTCTGCATTAGCTCGTTATGATTGTCTCTGGACTCGTTACAGATTTTCAACATTACTCTGTCTGTCCGATTTGTCGTGTCTTGAAGTTGTTTGATGTTGTCAGTATTTCCTGTAACCTTATCCTCAAGATTGACTAATCGTTTCATAAATTTATCGGAATTGTTATTGATCTTACTCTCAAGTTCGATCAACTTTTTGTTGAAATCGGCCATCATCATTGATGAAGACATCGAGTGGTAACAATTTCGGGGCACCGCATGTAATAGCTGAAGATAGCCAGCAATGGCGTAGGTGCTTCCTTCCAAGCGAGAAGATCGCTGCTCTGATACCAAATGGAGCAACAAAGTTGTAGGCTTGTTGACTTAAGTTATAAAATACACAAGAGGTATTGCAATAATAATATATTATATATAAAATGTATAAAAGATGATGATAAACGCTACAATGAGGCCCTACTTATATACCCACGCAGGTGGCCTTTCATAAATGGGCATGTCTTTTAGACATGCCCTTTTACTAACTTAATGATTACTTACATAATCCCTATTTAACTATTAATAACTATATTAATTATATCTGTTATGAATTATATTCATAACAGATCCCATAACCATTCTAGGAACTCACAACTCCCACTCCCCATGGGTTGCCACTACGTAGCACTATTACCTGCTAGAACACATCCGACCCTCATATCTGGCCCCTGTATGTCTCTGATAGGTGGACCCCAATTGCTAAGAACCTGTTCCAAGCATGCCAATCTACCATGCTCCTGCCAGCCCATACAGTGAAATATGTTATCCCAACTCCTGAGGATATGCCTGGACATAGCACGGAGTCTGGGTACCCTCCAGTAGACGAAGTCTATCATCCACTGTCTCTCAGGCTCCTATAGCGCCTCATATTGTCTCGCCAAAAGTGCAGCATGCAACTCCCTAGCAATCACCTCCCCAAGGGTGGAACGTATGCTACCTCGGCAATTATCCACCTGATCCCTTAGCCTGTATTCATCAGCACATGCATCCATCAAATGTCTCAATTGGAGAGTCTCCTCTCTACCCATGACCCAAGGGGCCTCACCCAACTGCCTAGGGTGGGCCTCCCATGACCTGCTGCCTAAACGAAGAGCATCGTGGGGCAAAACAAAACGCTCTGTGAATATAAGTAACACTGGGGGATGACTGTTGGGTAGGTCCCCAAGAGGGTATGATCGAGAACCACAAGGAAACGAGAGAGTAACCCTATGGATGATCCTCTCTCTGCCTCGGATCTGCTGACAACCCACTCGAAGCCCTATCTCCGCTAAAAACGGTGTCACTAGATGCTCAACCATGACCTCATCGATCCTAGGTGAGTTGCATCCAATGGTACACCTATTCCCCTTGCCCATAAGTCTCCTTGGAAGTAACACTCCAAGCACCCATTATGTCGCATCATATGCTACTGCATACCACCGAGTATCACCACACTCCTCGACATGCCGCTGTACGCCTCAACCTATCCCTGTACACCACTAGATACCCCTGGCTATGGCCATACATCTTGTACCGTCCTGTGTTGCGCCTGTGTCACTGCACCTGTCACTCCCCGCATGTACTCAATGCGATGTGAGGCACTCCCACTCCACAATGCAATCCAACATACTACTAAAGCACACCCCCATGCATCTCCATGCCCAACTGCAAACCACTGCTCCTCGCTAGATGCTCCTACCCATCCCTAGATGTGATGGCCTAAAGCTGTTTCCATATGCGTCGACCCGCACCCGACTGGTATCATCACCTCTACCGTCGCATCACCATACTCCCCAATGAGTGGATCTCCCCTCCAAATCCTCCCTAAGGGGCCCAAGAAGTGAATCTCTCTAGGTACTAGTGGCGATGCCACCCCTGCTCTGCGCCTTTGTGTCCTTTGTGCCCCACGCAAGTTTGAGGAATCCCCAGCTCCATACAAGGCACTGTCTGGTGGATTACCAATGCCACCTCCTCCGACAAACTCTTGCCATAGTATGTTGATCATCCTGTGATCCCATGCACAACCGTCATACCAAGAAAACCCAAGGAGTCTGCCCACAAATTGGTTGCCACTGGTACTGACCAAAACTCACTTAGTGAATGCAGGTGGTCAGCTGTTAGGTCAACTATATCATCCAGGTCGCAGTCAACCAGTATACCTGGGAAATGATAGGTGGTCCCTCCTGGATCCCAATGCCAGTCTGGGCTTTCAGCATCCCCAGTGCCTGGAAACTCCTGTTGAGCTACACCTTGTTCCACTACCATCTCCATAGCCCACTCCACTAGGTACCAACTCATAATATCTCGCCATCCAACCCCAAGAGAGGCATCAAATGCACAAACTCCCGCACATATAATAACCCCAGCATGTGGATGTTGTACCCTGTGCAACTTAGGTCGTCTCATCTCGCTATCCTGGAAAACACATGAAGTCTGACTAGGTAGCTCTGTCTCTCTCTCTCCAATGGGAAAAGGTAACCTAACAGTGCTGCCAACCCCATCTATGTACGCCTGAAGAGGGCAGCTTTGACACTCCAACGTGCACTTTAGCTGCACTAGTAGGGAATCCAACCACTCCCCAACGTGAGTCAATTTGACCATGGACTCGGCACAAACCGCTCTCATGCCCTCCAGCTCCTCGTTCTACTGCAGAATAGTCTCTAGCACTGACGCGGACTTCCTTTTTAATGCTAGAAGGTCAACCTGAAACTGATGGAACTGCTATGGACAACCATCATCTAATACTTTTGTATCTCCTGGTACCCCATCAAGGGGGGATACATCTGCTGGCACCTCCCCCATCTGTTTTCCTTCTTCTTCAGTTACTACCTATGTTTCGCTGAAAGGGGGGGGGGGGTGTCGGAGTTTGACTTTTCCAACGCTTCATTTCCCTATGAGCTAAGTATGGTGAGATGTAAGCTCACATAGGGACTTGCATCTACCCAATTGTCATAGTTATCCTTATCTGACACCAGGCCTCCTCCATTGCTATATAATGGAGGTCTTCTATGTACATTTACACAAGTTTGTGAGTAATTCAATACTCTTACACGGTCAGCCTCATAATGTTATTGAGGCAGGAGGCAACTGGAAGTGTGACCCTTCACAAGGGTACTCCAAGAACTTGTTTTGTATCAGGGCAAGCATGGTTGGTTTTAGATCCCAAATTAGTTTCTTCCCCTCTAACTGGTTTACTTCGAAAAGGACTTCATCTAGTTCTTCTAGTTTGAAAAGGGATTTCATTGTGACCCTCATGTGTTTCAAATTTGTCCCAAGTGCAAAGATTTTGTGTCTTATTTCATGCCCCTTTTGCACATCTCTCGGTTGTTCTTTCTGAAGAAAGGCATTGACCCACGTTGAGAAGGGTCTGTTGTTTGTTGTTGCTAATTTATTAAGGGAATCTATGAAGGTTTGATCCATGTTTTAGTTCAATCAATGGGACAACAATAAACTTTGATTACATGGCCAACTGACTCAATATATAAACCTCTCACATCAAGACATACCCATCCCTCGCAAGTCACATTCAACAATTACCTAGAGGTCCAAATATAATATGAACACCTCATGTAGACTCACGTGCCTGAAATGACCCAATCAAGTAGCACACACTTCCCAGAAAATATTGTTCTTGTTGCTACTGCTGAAGATGAACTGGTGTTTTTTCCCTCAATACTACTCCAAAAATTCTAAAAATCTAACTTGGAGCTCCTCACACCAAACCCATAAAAACCCAATAAAACCTTGTGAAAATTCCAACTGACCCGGAAAGCCTCAATTTAGTGTGAATTTCCCAGTCCAAACAAAATTTAAAATTTTCTTTGATGCATTTTCTCAAACATTTCTTCGAACACTTAAGAGCAAAATATAAACTTCAAGGGAAATATTAATCTGATCAAAAAGAATACAAGCAATGCATCAAATCAAGAACCTTGATATTCTCTTGAAGATTACCCAGCAACTAGTGGCTCCTCAACACATAAAATGTTGACCCGAGCAATAAATAAATCAGCTCTAATTCAACCTCTGAAATGATAATCCCAGCCTCCTTTTGGAAATTATTGATTCGGCCTTCAAGAATTGATGATAGAACTCAACCCCAATAAATAAATTAGCTCCTGCAAATGAACTCGACCCCAATAGATAATCTCAACCCAGTAGATAAATTCGAGTTTCGGCAAATGAATTCGGCTCCAGCAAATAAACTGAGCCCTGGAAAATAAACTTGCCTCCAATAAATTCAACTACTGCAAAAAAATTAGACCTAACAAGAGAAATTCAGCACGACCAGAGAAATTTGGCCTAGCGAAATAATCTCGGTCCAAAAAGAGAAATTTGGCCCAACAAAAATAATTTTCACACAACAAAATAATTTTGGCCCAGCAAAATAATTTCGGCCATGCAAACCAATATTACTCCATCCAATATGTTCTCTTCAGCACTTTGAGAAATCACCTGCAATAATTACTGTTCGACGAACAATAATAGCTTATTTCTCCAACAAAATGTAATTTACTACAAAAAAATCACAGCTCTGACAAATAGAAGAATTTAATCTTGTTTGCTCCAAAAATAATTTCCTTTTGGCACATTCAATATAAACCCTTGAACAATCTTCAATTAAAACCCTCAGGATGGCAGGAAAAGCCAACTCTGATACTACTGTAATATCCCAAATATATTTTTTACAGAAAATTCTTCAGAAAATTAAGCCATTAATTTAAATAAAAATTTGCACACATTTAACCATAAATTTAAAGACAAAAATAGAATATGTGATCTGCAACTGAATAATAAACAAGACCAAATATGTAGAAGAACTCATTCTTAATTTATTAATTATCAATAGTACATGCAAATATTGGAAATGTTTGAGAGGATGTCCTCCCACAAATATATTCTACACACTGAAACTAGGCCTCCAAAATCTGAAACTGAAAACAATAGCTACAAATTGTGAATTCTGGATGAATTCATCAAGGAGAGAGATGGGTGCTCACCCACTCTTGTTGAATCACCTGAGGGTTTCTGTCTTGCGGCTACTGAAGTGGAGAACCACGTTCCGAAAACCTCTCCACAGAAAATACTCAAATCCAAGATGTCTCCAAATGGTTTCCTCCTCTTTAATAGAACTCCATAGATAGATCCCCAAGCCTCTAGAAGCATCTCATTTTATTATTTCATTACTATTCTAGAAGCTCCTCTATTGACTTTATCTTAAGTGACCTTTTAATTTTATTTTATTTCACTTAAGTCACTTTTGGCCTTTTGCCTCCAACTAATTATTTTTCCTTAATTAAATGGCTAATTAAAGCCATTTTTAATCAGGGAAAATGGTAGACCTCCCACCATAGTCTCTTCGGCCACTGGGAATCACTTGTCAACGTCCCATCTTGTAGATCTTCTCATTCAAGTTCCAACAAGCTATTACACTGAGGTGTTCCATCAAATATTTCTCCCAGAATGCCACCTCAAACGAAATTAATTAAGTTTGGCTCAATAGTAACCATGTTTTCTAAAAGTTGCCAGAATGCAATGGAACGAAAGGCAAGTTGTGCAGATGATAGAATATGGCAAGAAAATGCCATCAGATACCATAAAAACTCTTCAAAACTCCCCCAGAAGCCCTGATGACATAAACATGCTCCCATTCCCGTGCCCCAGAAATCCACCCCGGTTGTACTATAGAGGAAAATAAAAATGGGGACATGACAACCTCAATCTTCTACAGAAATTCTGATTTTAGGAGGTCGTACAGTTGGGCACTAAAATCGAGGAATTCTGGGATGTTTGACCGAAGCCCTAGTTTGCTGCGTTGACTTTTCTGAAGTTGCCTGTGTTGACTTTTCTGCACTATCCCTGGTTTGACTTGTGATGAGCTGTCTTTGAGGGTTGTGGGTGTGACACATGAAAGTGTTGGCTGACCGAGAAAGACTTTGCTGGTTGAAGCATCCTGTTGACCGTTGTAACGCCACAATATCTCATATCTTTGCTGGACAAAAGGAATTGTAAATCTGATCTACATTTAGCTTGTCTTCTATTGATCTATTATTGTGTTCTATCATCATTTTACTTTCGAGTTTATGTGATTGCTATTTTGTGTTGGGCCTAAGAAAGATTGAAGTAAAAGTGCATCAAGCATAGAACACCATGATTATCTAAATTTAACATTGTTTCAGAGCGGAGGTGAAGACAAAGTCCAAGAGTCCAAGCTAGTGTTAGAAGCTATCTCTGAAGGAATAAATCCTATCAAGGACAAATGGCCTCCTCAACCTACAAGGGTTTCAAGCCTAATGATAAATTGACTGATAAGTTTGATTATAATGCATGGAAGATGTCCTTGGATTTGGCGGTAGAAGATCAAGATGTCATGGACTATGTACAGGGAAATATTCAAGAGCCTACATCAAATGCAATTGTTGCCACGAAGACAAAGTATAGAAAAGGGGAAATCAAAGCAAAGGTGAGTATCCGGGATTCTATTCATAAGCACTTGGTTGCTTACATTTCTGAGCTGAAGACATCTAAGGAGATGTATGATAAGCTGGTGAGCATGTTCAGGGCTAGCAATGCTAATCAAATCCTCTTCTTCAAGAATCAATTGAAGAATATCAAGTAGGGTAAGGATGAATCTATTCAATCCTATTTTATGAAACTCACTGAAATCAGGAATAACCTCCTAGCTATTGAGGAAGCAATATCTGATCGAGAGATGGTTCTTATTGCACTTGGAGGTCTCCCCCATGATTGGCATGTATTCAATACCACTAATACCACTATTCTCAATAATAATGCAATTCCTGATTTTGATAAAATATTGACGAGATGCACTTAAGAGGAAACAAGAATGATGGAGTATGCCTCTAATGCTAATGGAAGTGACCCTACTGCCTTTGCTACTCATGCAAAGAAGACGAACCATGGTGGCCCGAGAAATCAAAACCATGGTAGAGTGGGGCCCAAAGGAAGGAAGGAAATATGTTACACTTGTAACAAGGCTGGTTACTATGCAAGAGAATGCCCTAATAGAAGGGACTCTCGCAGGGATGATGACAACAACAACTCGAGAAGGAATGGTAGGAACAGCAGGTTCCAAGGAAAAAGGAAGGCTCCCTCTAATTGTAATGGAAATGGGCAACCTTTCAAGAGGTCAAGAAATTCCAGGTACGATGAGTCTAATGTTGTTGATAATAAGAGAAATGATTTTATTCTTGTATTTGCCCTCTCTGCTGCATCTCCATCCGACACCCTTGATGTCTATTTAATTGATAGTGGTGCTTCAAGGTACCTCATTGGTTATAAAGAAGCCCTTTCTGATTTGGTTGAGAAGGATACTAATCTGGAAATTATCCTTAGAGATAAAGCCACCTATCCCGTGAAAGGGACAAGGACTGTGACCCTCCATTTTTCTGAAGGTCAAGTCATCCGTTTACAAGATGTGTTGTATGTACCTAACTTGAAGAAGAACCTTGTGTCACAAAGGGTTCAAGGTGGCATTCGTTGATGGAAAGGTACTTATCTGGAAGAAAAACTTTAAGGAAGCTCTTTCTATTGGTTTTAGAGTTGATACACTCTACCAGGTTGGAGGAAGTCCACTGGGGGCTATGACAAGTGACACAACTCTTCAAACAGAGTTATGGCACCGGAGGTTTGCACACCTTCATTACAAAGCCCTTCTCGAAGCAAGGAAGGTAGTGACAGGGATGCCCGAATTGAGAGATGATCATGAAGGTATATGCCAGGGTTGTGCCAAAGGGAAGCATACAAGGGGACCATTCCCCTCAAGTGTCACAAATACAACTGATATCTTACAGTTGATACATCCTGACTTATCTGGTACGCTGCCTGTGACATCCTTGGGAAAATGTTCCTATTACATGACTTTTACAGATGATTTCTCCCGCAAGACCTGGATATATTTTTTGAAGAAGAAAGACGAAGCATTCAAATGGTTTCGTACCTCCAAGGCCTTGGTGGAAAATCAAAGTTTTGAAGACCAACAATGGGACCGAGTGAGTCAAATGAGTTTAATGACTTTTGTAGAGAAGCTGGCATTAAGAGGGAGACCACAACTGCGTACACTCTTGAGCAAAATGGTGTTGCTGAAAGAAAGAACATGACCATTGTGGAAGCTGCCCGCGCCATGCTATGTGACCAAGGTCTTCCGAAGTTTCTATGGGGAGAAGCTGCGAACACTGTTGTGTATGTTCAAAACAGATGCCCGCATTCCGCTCTCGACTCCAAAACTCCCGAAGAAGTCTTCTCTAGTAAGAAACCTGATGTTTCTCACTTTAGAGTTTTTGGTTGTCATGTTTACTTTCATGTGCTGAAAGAAAAGATAAGCAACTTGGATGCTTCTGGAAAAAAGGGAATGTTTGTGGGCTACAGTGAAACTTCGAAGGCATATAGAATCTATGTGCTTGGTCAAAGAGAAGTGGAGATATGCCACGATGTCACCTTCAATGAAGATGTTGCCCTCAAGAAAGTAAGAAATCTTCCTAGCTCCAAGGAAGACAAAGAAGATGAAGAAGCAGGGAAGTTGGAAGCGTCAAAGGATGACCTGATGCCCGATGTTGAAGGACTTATGGATCCCATTGATCCACCTCCTTCAACCCTCATGGCTTAGAGATACTCTCGAAGATGCCGAGAGACATATTTCCCCAAGGGGGGCATTCCGTGAAAGAAAGAAGCCGAAGAGATACCAAGGGTATCTAGCAGCCATGAGTACGATAGTACAATCTGAGCCTAGAACATTTGAAGAAGTCGTAAAGCATCAAGTTTGGAAGGATGCTATGCACGAAGAATATGAGTCCATTATGAAGAATGATGTCTGGGAAGTGGTCCCAAGACCGGAGGACAAATCTGTTGTCACCTCGAAATGGCTCTATAAGATCAAGCATGGATCTGATGGAAGTGCTAAAAAGTACAAGGCAAGATTCATTGCCCAACACTTCTCTAAAAAAGAAGGCATAGATTATGATGATATATTTGCACCTGTGGCCCGCTATACCACCATCCTATCTATTATTGCCCTTGCTGCTACGCAAGGATGGAGTCTACATCAAGATGGATGTGAAGACCGCTTTTTTGCATGGATCTATATGGAGTGTAGAAACTCAGATAAACAAAAATATGTATATTTATTATTGATAAAAGATGAGATGATTTACAAATGGAAAGACCAAGGCTTAAATACAGCCTTATGATGTCTCTTGGTGAAGGGGCATGATCTTTGATCATGCCCTTTTGCCTAATAAAACCTAAGACAACTTAAGACAATTATATTTAATAATAATTAATAAGTTGTACATAACATTGCCTCTCTCTCAAAAGATGCTTTGTCCTCAAAGCATACATAACGAGGGATGTTGTTGACGAAATGCTTCAGTTTCCCAAGAGGCTTCTTCTTCGGGCAAATCCTTCCACTTGATTAAGTATTCCGTGATTACACGAGATCGTAGCTTCTTTTCTCTGGTAGATATGATACTTTCTGGCTCTAAAATGACCCTTCCTTCATCATCTAAAAATGGAAGTATTGTTTGTGCTCACGGATGGTCACCAAGTGCCCTTTTTAAGCAAGATACATGGAAGACTTTGTGAACACAACTTTTATTTGGAAGGCTTAAGCTATAAGCGACTTGGCTGATCTTTTTGTTGATTTGATATGGTCCATAGAACTTTGGTGTTAATTTATGTTTCCCTTTTTTTTCAGGGACAACTACTTGTATGGTTGGAGCTTGACAAATACCAATTCTCCAACTTCAAATGATCTCTCAGTTCTATTACGGTCAGCCTGTTGCTTCATACGGTTTCGTGCATTATTCAGATTTTCTTTCAGGATTTGGACGACTTTTTGGTTTTCTTCTAGTTGGTTTTTAACTGCCTGTAGGTTTGTCTGGACTGAAGCTAGATCTTTCCATTTTGTGGGCTCATATCCATATAAAGCTTGGAATGGAGTCATTTTTGCCGATGCATGGTAAGTAGAATTATACCACCATTTAGCGAGATGCAACCATTGAACCCACTTATTTTGTTTTTCTGTAGCGTAACAACGTAGGTAAGCTTCCAAACATTTATTGACAACCTCTGTTTGTCCATTTGTTTGTGGGTGGTAAGCTGAGCTCATGTTTAGGTAGGTTCCTATATGGTTGAACAATTCTTTCCAAAAATTTCCCTTAAATTTGGCATCTTTGTCGCTCACAATGACTTTTGGGAACCTGTGTAGTTTATAAATATGTTTGCAAAATATCTCAGCAATTTGCCTTGCAAACTCTGTTTTCTTTACAGCAATAAAGTGAGCATATTTAGTGAGACTGTCGACTACTACGAAGATCTTATCCTTTCCATCAGATACATGTAATCCTTCAATAAAATCCATTGATATTTCTTCCCATTTCTGATTCGGGATGAAGTAACCCCAGTGTCATAATATTTTCACTTTTATTTCTTTGACATTTGTCACATTCTGCTACATATTTTTGAATATCGTGACTCACACCCTTCCAAAAGAATGATTAACGTACATTGCAGTAAGTTTTAAAATATCCTACATGCCTAGATGACAGGGAATCATGTGATTCCTTGAGTATTTTTTATATAAACTTGGAATTTGAATTTAGATCAATTCTTCCTTTGTACCATAAGATATCGTTCTTCCATTCAAATTTTGAGTTTCCTGGGAGATTATTGATTATAGCCGACATTTCGAGATCTTTGGTGTACAACAACCAACTGATACTGCAAGTAGTGTTGGTTCTTCATCATTCGTAGACAGGGCATTTGCTACTACATTGTCTTTTCCCTTTTTATGTAATATCTCCATGTCAAAGGCGGAAATTTTTTCAATCCACTTTTGTTGTTCTTCAGAAAGTGTTTTTTGTTGCAGGAGGTGCTGAAGACTGTTATGATCTGTTTGGATGGAGAACTTACTCCCTAACAAATATTGTCTTCACTTGGCCAATGCATGCATAATTGCAAGCATTTCCTTGTATGTGGATTTAAGACGCTCTCGTTTATTGAGCTTCCTACTTTCAAAAGCTATAGGATGCCCTTCTTGCATTAAGATTGCGCCTATACCAAATCCAGAGGCATCACATTCGATGATAAATGGTTTAGAGAAATTGGGAGTTGCCAATACCAGTGCATTAGACATTACTTCCTTCAATTCTTCAAAACACCTTCCTGCTTCTTCATTCCATTGAAACTAATTCTTCTTTAAAAGATTTGTAAGAGGTGCAGTTCTGTGTGCATAGTTTTTAATAAATCTTCGGTAGTATCCTGTTAATCCTAAGAACCCTCTTAGCTTGGATATATTAACTGGTTTATTCCATTCCTTTATAGCCTTGATTTTAGAAGGGTCTACTTTTACCCCTTCATGGGATATTATGTGTCCAGGATATTCTACTTCTTCTTTTCCAAAGGTGCATTTGGATTTCTTAACATAAAATTGATGTTCTTCCAATAGTGTAAGAACTTTATCCAAATGTTGCAAGTGCTCTTTCCAAGCTTTGCTGTAAATTAAAATATCATCAAAAAATACTAGTACAAATTTCCTAAGATATGGACAAAATAATTCGTTCATAGTAGCTTCGAACGTAGCTGGTGCATTTGTTAACCCAAAGGGCATTACTTAAACTCCTAGTGACCTTCATGTGTTTGGAACACAGTTTTTGGTATGTCTTCCAACCTAATTCTGATCTGGTAATAGCCTGACCTTAAGTCTAATTTTGAGAAGTATTTTGCACCTTGTAGCTCATCCAGCATTTCATCGATAAAGGGAATTGGAAACTTATTTTTAATTGTTATCTTATTTAATCCTCTGTAGTCAATGCATAGCTGAAACGATCCATCCTTCTTTCTTACCAATATAACTAGAGCAGCATACGAACTCTTGCTTTTTGAGATGATCCCACATTTTAAAAGGTCTTGGATTATCTTCTCAATTTCAGTCTTTTGGTGATGCGGATAGCGATATGGTTTGATGTTGACAGGGTCTGATCCTTCTTTGACTTCTGTTGTATGTTCAATTTCCCTATTAGGAGGCATTTTCATGGGCAGGTCTTGGAATACTTTTTCATGCTTCTAAATTAGCCCATGTACTTCTAGTGACCCTTCATTGATCATTTTTGCAGATAACATTTCTAATTCATGACATTGTACTATATAGGTAGGCGCTCCTTTTCGAATCATTTTCATCATTTGGGATGACGACACGAATTGATTTTTCTGGTGCTTGGAATCCATATAACTTGTGCTTCTGCCCTTCCCACTTAAAGCTTATAAACTGCTTTTGATGGTTGGCAGAATAAGTACCTAAGGTTTGTAGCCATTGAATTCCTAAGACCACATCTACTCCTCCTAATGGTACGGTGTAGAATGGAGATTCTAGATTAAAGTCTTGAATCTGCAATTTGACCTTGTGGCATTTCCCTACCTGCTCAATCTTCTTGCCATCGGCCACCATTACCTTCATATTAGGCATGGGAAACGTAAATATGTTGAGTCTTTTGGCCATGGTTGAACCTAAACAATTGTGGGTGCTGTCAGTACCGATGAGAACCATTACGTTGTTCTTCTTAATACGTCCTTTTAATTTTAGTGTCTGAGGTTGTGATATACATGTCATAGCTGATAATGACACTTGCAAAATGCTTTCATCATCTAGTTCTGGAGAGAACTCTGGGGTGTCTTCCATTCCTTGTACATCTGATTCATCACTGTTGGAGTCATTAGTTGCTTCACAGTTATACAGATTTTTTGTCTCTTTTCCTTTAGCACACCTAAGCTTAGGGTCCCACTTTTTGCCACAACGTTTGCACTTGCCCTCTCTCATCCTTTGTATTTCCATGTTAGATTTTTCTCCTTCACAAAGATGTGGTGGAACATATTTTGTGTTATCTACATTTGCAGATTGAGGAAATCTTTGTCTCGAATAAACTCTTTCCAGCTTTGACCAAAACAACTTTTCAAATTTCTTTTCAGCAGCTTTTGCTTTGTCTTGCTAGTTCTATCGACATAATGTTGTGAAGCTCGAGCTCTACTTGTATAAGGGTTTTAAGTCCCGAAATGAAAGATTGGACTAGACGAGATTCTGACAATCCAAGTACTCGTGTCGCTAAGGTCTCCCATTCTCGAGTGTACTCATCCACATCTCCTTTTTGGCGCAATTTTATGAATGTTGAAAAGAACTCTTCTTCCTTGATACCTTGGAATCTTTTAAAGAATGCATCCTTAAATTTTCTCCAACCAATAGCAAGCGTCGTCTTTTTCCACAACATATACCAATTATATGCTTTTCCTTCGATTTACATGGAAGCATGCTTAATTTTTTCATCATCATTGTCAATGTCGTAAATCTCGAAATATTCTTCAGCTTTATTAAGCCATGCAACGCTACCTTTTTCGTTACCGTCGAACTTGGGTAGCTCGATTTTTGCTCTTCATTGATATGTTGTTAACGATGGAGCGAAAAAGGGGTATTGATTGTTGAATGCATTCCAGAGCTGCTTATTTTGAGAATTCGCCTTACTATCTTCTTGATGGTGTCGAGATGATGTTTTGGGAGAGTCGGTTTTTTCATGATGATCTTCTGAATTCCCTGAATCTGCTGAATTGTTCTGTTGATTATGTGCAATATTTTGGAATATTTGTTCTTGCGTCAGATTTATTTTTTCGCAAATAGCGGTTAGCATCAGCATTGCTTTATTATGATTATCTGTGGACTCGCTATGGTTTTGCCCAATTTGTCTTTCTATCCGATTTGTTGTCTTGAAGCTTTTTGATGTTGTCGGAATGTCCCGTAACCTTATCCTCGAGATCGACTAATTTTTTGGTGAAGTCATCGGATTTATTATTGATCTTACTCTCAAGATCAATCAATTTTTTGTTGAAATCGGCCATCGACATTGATGCAACCATTGAGAGTGTATGAGGTGGAGTATATTTATATGCCATTTTACTTCTTCTTTTTTCTTTTTTTTAAATAATAATTATTATTATTATTTTATTATATAACTATTATATAAATTATATATATATATATATATATATTAATTGTAATATATATATATAACCCAAAAAAATTTCGTTAGTTCAAAATAAATCACTTACAATTATGATTTGTCGGTCAACCTGTAAAAAGCGTAACTCGTTTAATACCGTAACTCGGCAATCAGTATTATACCCAGTGTATCGAGCCACGCCTTCAACCTTGTGAATCGTTGCATGTTTGTACCTCGACGGTTGACCAAGCCCGATGTTTGCAAGTCCTCCTTTATTCCGGTGGTATATTATACCAGCCTGGTGGTGGGGGTCCAACGGCAGGGATGTCCGATAGGCGCAGTCAACGAGATGAGGCAACGCGATTTAAGAACGGGAGTAGGGCACGAGAGCCATTGGGTGGAAACAGTCAAGACAGAATTTGGTGATGATGTGGTGTGGATAGGGGCAGCGGAGAAATGGATGCGGATGGACAAGCGGGGTTGGAGACAGCGAACGGAAATCGGTTTGACAGCAGCAAATGAATGGGTGGCGGGAAGCGAGATGGGAAGAGTTGACAGTGACAGTGTGATCGGAGTGGTCGACGGGTCGGTGGACGCGGCAGCGTATGAAGAGAGACGGGCCAGCGTTCAATTCTAGATCAAACGAGACAGGGTTTGTGGACGTGCGATCGTTGAGGGCAGATAACAGTCAGGACGATACAAGTGGAGAGATGTAGTGCGGGATACATGGACGGGTCTACAGAGTGGACGGCAAGGAACTTTTAACGCAGATGTTTGTGATTGATGGCAGCCAACAGGGGTGGCATAGGGTGTTTCTTCCAGGCGAGAAGATCGTCGCTCTGATACCAGATGGAGTGTAGAAACTCAGATAAATAGAAATATGTATATTTATTATTGATAAAAGATGAGATGATTTACAAATGGAGAGACCAAGGCTTAAATGCAGCCTTATGGTGTCTATTATATTTAATAATAATTAATAATTTGTACATACCCGAAGTTTCTATGGGGAGAAGCTATGAACACTGTTGTGTATGTTCAAAACAGATGCCCGCATTCCGCTCTAGACTCCAAAACTCCCGAAGAAATCTTCTCTGGTAAGAAACCTGATGTTTCTCACTTTAGAGTTTTTGGTTGTCATGTTTACTTTCATGTGCCAAAAGAAAAGAGAAGCAACTTGGACGCTTCTGGAAAGAAGGGAATGTTTGTGGGCTACAGTGAAACTTCGAAGGCATATAGAATCTATGTGCTTGGTCAAAGAGAAGTGGAGATATGCCACGATGTCACCTTCGATGAAGATGTTGCCCTCAAGAAAGTAAAAAATCTTCCTAGCTCCAAGGAAGACGAAGAAGATGAAGAAGCAAGGAAGTTGGAAGAGCCGAAGGATGACCTGATGCCCGATGTTGAAGGACCTATGGATCCCATTGATCCACCTCCTTCAAATAAGAGAAGACCCTCATGGCTTAGGGATACTCTCGAAGATGCCGAGAGACATATTTCCCCAAGGGGGACACTCCGTGAAAGCAAGAAGCCGAAGAGATACCAAGGGTATCTAGCAGCCATGAGTACGATAGTACAATCTGAGCCTGGAACATTTGAAGAAGTTGTAAAGCATAAGTTTGGAAGGATGCTATGCACGAAGAATATGAGTCCATTATGAAGAATGATGTCTAGGAAGTGGTCCCAAGACCGGAGGACAAATCTATTGTCACCTCGAAATGGCTCTATAAGATCAAGCATGGATCTGATGGAAGTGCTGAAAAGTACAAGGCAAGATTCGTTGTCGGAGGCTTCTCTCAAAAAGAAGGCATAGATTATGATGATATTTTTGCACCTATGGCCCGCTATACCACCATCCGATCTATTATTGCCCTTGCTGCTACGCAAGGATGGAGTCTACATCAGATGGATGTGAAGACCACTTTTTTGCATGGATATATAAAGGGAGAGGTGTATGTGGAGCAACCTCTGGGGTTCGAAGTCCGAGATAGAGACACCCATGTATGCAGGTTGAACAAAGCCCTCTATGGGTTGAAGCAAGCCCCCAGGGCTTGGTACGAGAGGATAGATAGCTACTTGATGAAGTTGGGCTCCACTCGAAGTAATGTTGATCCGAACCTTTATTTTAAGGTTGATAGAGAAAGGCCCCTCATTTTGGTTCTCTATGTGGACGATCTCTTCTTGACAGGTGTTGACCCTCTCATTCATCAATGTAAGAGGGAGCTAGCTTCCGAGTTTGAAATGAAAGACCTAGGAATGATGCACTACTTCCTAGGCTTGGAGATTTGGCAGAGACCAGGTGAGATTTTCCTTTCTCAAGGAAAATATGTCGTGAAGTTGCTGGAGAGATTTGGTATGGTGGACTATAAGTCTGTGTTGACACCGATGGAACTCAACTTTAAGAAGTTGAGTGGAAATGTTGTTGGGCCCGTGCTAGCAAATCCTACTGAGTATCGACAACTCGGAGGGGCCCTGATGTTCTTAGTGAACTCCCATCTGGACGTATGTTTTGTAGTGAACACTTTGAGTCAACATATGGTTGAACCTCATCACATTCACTGGATTGGTGCCAAGAATCTGTTGAGATATCTTCGGGGCATAATCAACCATGGGCTGAGATACACTGCCGAGAGTTTGAGACTCCATGCATATACTGATGTCGATTGGGCTAGCAGTGTGGTGGATCGCAAGAGCACATCTGGATGTTGCTTCACCTTGGGTTTTGCTTCGATATCTTGGATGCACAGGAAGCAGAAGTCGGTGGCTTTGAGCACCACTGAGGCCGAATACATTGCAGAGAGTATGGCCTGTTGTGACGCTGTTTGGTTGTGAAAGCTCTTCAGTGAGTTGTTAGAGCATGTGCTAGATACCACTGTTATCCTTTGTGATAACCAGAGTGGGATTCGTCTTTCTGAGAATCCCGTATTCCACGATCGATCCACGCATATTGATATCAAGTACCACTTTATCCGAGATATGGTTTAGTGAGGCACCGTAAGGCTCGATCATATAGGAACTAATGAGCAGGTCGCAGATATTCTCATGAAGCCCCTGGGGAAGGTCAAGTTCCTAACCTTCCATGAGAAGATTGGAATCGTGGAAAGACCCTATTCTGAGGGTCCTAATTGAGTGGGACTATGAGCTCTGGGAGCTCCAGGGGGCTTAGGGATAGCTTCTTGGAGCTATAAGCACTCACGAGGCTAGGCTTGCCGAACCTTGTGGTGCTTCTGCCCCATCATTATGATATTGAGTTGGTTCACCTCTCTCTGATCTGTGCCCCACATGCATCCTACCCATGGAGTTTCGAACTCATGGGAAGTACCTCTCATTTGGCCAATGAGGTGGTAAATGTGGATAGAGACCATAGAAACACTGATGGACGCATCAGAGATTGTCGTACTCTCTATGTCTCGGATGGCACGTGTCCAACACCTTGATTTGGGATCAAGTATGATGAGGTTTTATCCTCTAAACTGACTTCGGGACAGTAAACTAACTTTGGGTTAGTATGAGACTCTTTTGAGTCCGAGAGAGGTTTTTACCTCTAAGCTGACTTCGGGTCAGCTGTGTGTGATGTCTTTATGACTCACCTTTTGTTATGAAATAAAGAGCCAGCAAAGCAAGTTACGGCAGGATGACGCACGATGTTTGGTTTGGTACATGATGGATGGCACTTGTGGACAGATGGAGTTCTCCCTAGTTGAGAGGGAATGTTAATTCTGGGCAACTGGGTCCAAACTCCATGTTGAACTGCTCATATGACGATGGTCATATTTTTGTTGGATTTCTCTTTCGGAGATGTGCAAAATTGATCTAAAGATCATCTTGACCGGATGAGCAAAACATTGATTATGAATTTATTTTCCACATGTGCAAGGTCAACCAGATTTATCCCACATGCCTAAGAGATGTGTCACACACCCCCATTGATGAATATAAATTGGAGAGTCTTGGAGGTCATTTTCTCATCATCTCATCACACATTCTCTCATTGTGATCTAATTGGTTTGATAGCCTTTGGAGGCCTTTTTCCCTCACACGTGTGGAGCGAAGCTGCTATTTTTTGTGCTGATCTATTTAGGGTTTTTTGTTTTCTGCACTGATTTGTTTAGGGCTTTTCTGCTGCAGTGTTGACCATGGTCAAACCTTGGTCGTTTGACCTCAATCTTCTGCAGAAATTCCAATTTTAGGAGGTCGTACAGCTGGGCACTAAAATCGAGGAATTCAGGGTTGTTTGACCAAAGCCCTAGTTTGTTGCGTTGACTTTTCTGAAGTTGCCTGTATTGACTTTTGGGTTGTCCTCAAACTTGACATCTCGTCTCACCATTGTCCTCCGTTGATCTATTAGGAAGACTTTATAAGCCTTCGAATCCTCATTGTATCCCACCAAGATGCCCCTCTCACCTGAAGGTTGCAACTTTGTCCTCTTTTCCACTGGCATGTGGATGTAGACTAGACAACCAAATATCTTGAGATGTCTTATCTCAGGATTCTTACATCTCAGGCTTCTTACCTGTGAATACTTCCTTTGATGTCTTATCCTCCAAAACCTAGTGTGGGCTCCTGTTCTACAAATACATAGTTGATCTGTCATGAAGACTCTATCAAACTTTGAATCCTCATTGTATCCCACTAGGATGCCCCTCTCACCTGAGGGTTGCAACTTTGTCCTCCTTTCCACAAGTATGTGGATGTAGACTAGACAACCAAATTTCCTGAGATATCCTATCTCAGACTTCTTGCATGTGAATGCTTCCTACGGTGTCATATCCTCCAGAATCCGATGTGGGCTCTTGTTTTGCAAACACACAGTTGTGTTGCATGCCTCGGCCCCCAAAAACATTAGCAAACTTTGATCATGGATCGTGGCCTTCACTGCACTGATTATAGACCTGTTCTTCCTCTCTGCAATCCCATTCTACTATCGATTGTAGGCCACTATCCTCTCCCTCTTGATCCCTCCATTGTTGCAAAAATTAGTGAACTCATTAGAGGTGTATTCACCCCCATTATCTATCCTTGGCACCTTGATCTTCCTTCCTGTCATGCTCTGCACCTGAGCTCTGAAAGCTCTAAAATGACTGAAGACCTAACCCTTGGTCTTCATGCATTAAAGAAATTTTGAGATAAACAATGGCCCTCAAAACAAAAATGTACAACAAAAATCAACTTTATAAGAACCAATAGGATTCAATATCATTATGTCAACCATGGGGGATGATCCACCATTTTTTGAGTAAAAAGGTAAAAAGATAAAAGAAAAAAAAAATAACAAAAATAAAAAATAAAAAACTACTTTTTCAACTCATATTTTCGATTTATCTTCCTACGATTTTACTCAAATTTCGAGCGATAGAACTCGTTGGATGCGGAATTTAATTTTGCATCCAGGGAGTAACCATGTTGCATACTTTCGATGGACCCTACTACACGAAAAATGTGAAATACATGAAAAAATGTGATTGCAATAAAAACGTGATTGCCATCATGTTTTTTCATGCATTTCACATTTTTCGTGTAGTAGTTTGCATCCAATGAGTGCTTCCCCTTGAAATTTGAGTAAAATCGTAGGCAGATAAGTCAAAAATATGAATTGAAAAAGTAGTTTTTTTTCTTTTTTTCCCTCTAAAACTTGATGAGGTATTCTAATCTTCTTTTTTTGGCGAAATCGGCAACGCATCAGCTACTCGCGTAACACAGGGTCAATCCCCTACGGCTACCGCTATAACCTCCAGATGCAATCGCACCGCCCCCAAGTACGATCGCACTGGGTAAGTCGAGAATTGAACTTGTGACCTGCACAACAGCACAAACACCTTAGCAGTACGTTCGTTGGCTAACAAGTCGCACCCCTGGAGGCGATCTAATCTTATTTTATTATTTCCACTATTATTTTATAATATTCCTTAGGAGGCCCATTTTAGACCTCAAAATTTCTCTAATGAAGCAAAAATCCAAGTCTTCCTGGAGAAGTCATCAATGATGGTCACATAGTAAGATGCACCCTTTACTGAAGACACTGACATAGGCCCTACTAAATCAGAATGGATCGAATCCAAAATGCCTTTGGATCGAGTGTTGCTACTAGGGAAAGATGACTCGACATTCTTGCCAAGTGCACACCTTTTGCACACCCCTTGTTGATCCATATTGAAGTTTACAAGCCTAGTGACCATCCATCTTAGTAATGGGAGATGCCTTGTCCTCCTATACCAAAGCTCACACATGCTCTCACTAGTGTGCACTAGTGCCTGAGCAGGTTGACCTTGAAGTCTATATAGGTTCCCCTCCTGTACTCCAATCCTCACTACAGTCTTTCGACTAGCTCCCTTTAGGTGGATGAACACTTGCCCCCTTCGAAATTTAACCCCATAAGCTTTGTCCTCCATGAAAGAGATGGACAAAAGGTTCATTAGGCTAGGTACATAGATTACCTCCTGCACATCAAAGGACCCTACTAACTCAAGTTGGAACTAAACTGTCCCTTGCCCCCTCACTGCATACTTGGCATCATCGCCAAGCTCAATATGGATCCTCGAGTCATCTTCTACAAAACTAATGAATAGCCCTTCTAGCAATAGTGTTGGTAGAAAGGTAAGACATGAGTGAAAAGTCCCTTTCGAACTTGGAAGCAAGCTTGCTCAATTATGTCTTTGTTGTCACTACAACTCTCTGCAACTTCTCCTTGCCCTTCTTCCTCTATGGAAAATGAGAGGAAAAATGGCCATTCTAATGGCAGATATAGAATTTGACCTTTGCTCATATCTCCTTTCTTCCCAAAGTTGTTGTCCCTCTTCCTAATTGTCACCCTTCTCGATGGAAAATTTCCCTTAGATTTTCTTCATCTTGCTAACTAGGGCCAATTTTTCATCCACTTCTCCTTCTCTTTGCTTGTTGGTCTTGGACTCTTTGTGAATCTCCTCTTGGATACAATCATCCCAAAGTCTCTCCCACTTGGGAAGATGCTCCAAAGCACAGATGCCCATGATGAATGGTTCCCAAGCCTTAGTGAACCCATTCAGAGCAACATTTTATAGCTCTGCATCCTATACAACTTCTCCCAAATCTACAAGTTGGTCATGGTTTTGTGTGATCCTCATAAGTTAGTTGGTCACATTGTCAGAAGGGTTCACTATGAACTCTTTGAGCTTAGTTTTGAGAATCATTTTCTAACTCATGTTATCACTTTGAAAAAGCAATAACAAGGCATCAATCATCTCCTTAATAGCTTCAAGGATCACCCTCTGTGTTGTTGTTGCACAAATTAGTGGGCCTTATAAAGAGGCAAAAGCTAGAGGGCACAACACTAGGGATAGAGGCCCACAATCACCACAACCTAAGTGTTGAGAAATCTAGGGGCAGCTACATTAGGTGATTACTCTTTCTTTGATAACTACTTGTGATATCTTTTTACTTATCTTGATTAGTTTCTTCTTCAATTTGATTATTATTGTGTTCTTATACTCAAACAGCTACCAAACAATAAAACAAGAAGAAACAAGATATATGCGATCAACCAGGACCAAAACCTCTCCAATTGAGAGGAAAACCCACAAGAATTATTCTCTTCTTATAGAACTTCAATTGACGAATTCCAAGACCGATGACCCTTGACCAAGACCCTCCAAGGCCAAGTGCAATCTTTCCTTCTTAACGAGCTTTCCTTACAGCAACTTTTGCAATCTCCAACAACTTTTGTAACTTCGACCCCCAACAGAATCTTATGTAACTTCAACATCCCAACAGATTCTTCTGCAACTTTGACCTCCCAGCAGATTCTTTTGCAACTTCGTCCTCCACTAGTTACTTCTACAGAAACCCTAGATCTTGCAAGTCAGAAGATTATGGTAGATTCTTCCTCCTTTCCTCTTCGCTTGAGTTGATTCTCTCTCCTAGAGAACTCAACCTGCAAAGTGCCCTTCTTGATGCCCTAACTCGACTTCTGCAACTTGATCCTTGTTGTTGCAATAGGAGCCTTGATTATTTCACACGTGTGAAGAGTAATGGCCCAAAAACAATACGAAGTTCTAACTTTTATTTTCTTCTTCTTGTCCTTTCTCTTATTTGCACCTTTCCTCCTTTCTTGATCGAACTTATGAGAGGTGAGTGAGTGTTCCAAGTGAGGTCGAGGTCTCCCTTATATATAGGTCTCCCACTAGGTCGAATTGCTTGTGTTAAGCCGACTTGTCCACTTGTGAAGGTCGACTTGATCTTTGCATCATGACGAGGTCTTGGAGGATCTTTTGACTCAACTTTGACTCAAATAAATTTTCTTTACAATATGCAACATGCCCAAATGGGTCTTCAATACATGACAATGACTCAATTGACTTGTAGACCACATGACAAGCCCTAGAAGCACTCAATGGGTGGTTGACCTAAAAATAAATTTCCCCAGAGCATGAAACCCATGCCTCAAGAACAACAATAATAAATTTATTTTTCTCTCCACATAAAATCATGATTACACGAATAGGGAGAGCGGAGGATGATGGTTTTCGTTGGTCGAAACCCTAACCATGGCGGTAAGGCTTTTTTTCCTGGTGGCCCTGAAGCGGTTGCAGGGACCAACAGCGAGGAGACGTGCTGTGCGACAGACATCCCAAGCTATCAGAGCCATGTAGACACCAAGGCACTCTACAGTCGGTCACGCAGCGGCTAGGATTTGACGATTTTGGTCTCAGTTAAGCGGGGTTAGGATGGTCGTTCCCGCACTTTCTAACCCTAACCTCCTTGCTAGCCGGCGGTGTGAGCACGAGAGGTTTGAGTTGCTAGGGTTTCTGTGGTGTCGAACAGGCGGTTTTAGCTCTAAAGCACAGGGTAAATATGGGTTTTGAACGGGATTCCGTGGATATTGAACCGACGTCGGAAGGTTTTCTTGCAGTCTGGGGTCAGGAGTTGTCGGAGAAAAACTTGGACCGTTTTTTTCCGGCTTTGGGCGATTCACGCCAAAAGAACAAGGCTCCTGAAGGTGTCTGGGGTCTGTCGAACAGTGCTGCCTTACTGGAGGAAAGTCTACAGAGCACATTCAACTGTGCGTGGAAGGAAGGTCTTGCTCGAAGTCTACCTCAGCCTTCGTCAATTCCTGTGAAGTTTAGTGGTGAACTGCACCAGAACCCTCAGCAAATCGCGTCTCTTCCAAGTATTTCCTCAATCCCATTCCGTTCAGGGGGTTGGAAGATATAGTAGCTAGTTGTAGTTTTTTGGGCTCTGCTGGGCTCAAAGCCTTTTTGGGAGGAGAGCCACAGAGAGTCGGACTGGGGAAGGGGGATACCCCTTGAAGCTACTACTGTGCAAAGACACCCTCCCCAATGGCAAGGTATTGCTTCTCTGGAAAAGTATCTTCTCTCGCAGGGTAGTGAAGTGGCAAGCTCGGGGCCAGAAGTAGTCAAGGGTCTAGTTAGAAACCCTAGAGGGCAGTGACAGTCGATGTTGGGACAGACGGGAGTTGTTCATTCTGAGTATGCAGAGGGGAATCAAGGGGGGGCTTCAAGCTCTGAAAAAGGAGACAGCCGCAAGGAGGTTCTAGGGTCTATCAGGCCTCAAGAAGGCCCCAAAGGAACTAGAGGATCTGAATGGGAGGGTCCGAATCACCCTGAGGAAGGGCGACCTGGGTCGCTGATTCTTGAAGTTCCAGATGCGATTGAAAGGCCGTTGGAAGGCGAGGAAGGTGGAAGAGGTAGGGTTGCAGGAACAAAAAGGAAAAAAGCCAAGTTGATTAGGAGATTGGAAGAGTATCCATGTTGTGTATTTGATGTTGATATACACATCGACGAAGTCATGGAAGCGACGGAAACTATCCTTGTCGGCAGACTCAGAGGTAGGAAATTCTCTATAAGCTACATCTCAGAGTGGACAGCATCGGAATGGACTGATGCCCTGGGACACCCCATAGAGATCCAAACACTTACCAGGGGGTGGTTTATGCTTATATTTGAGAAGAGCAAGCACTTGGAATGGGTGCTTGAAAGGAATTGGAATTTTGGGAAGAGACCCTTCTTGCTCAGAAAATGGACACCACTCTTCGATGCACAGAGGAAAAAAATTGAAGACATTCTGGTCTGGGTAAAGCTCCCAGGCCTTCCAATACCTTTCTAGACGGACTCTGTCTTCCGTTCTATTGGGAACACGTTGGGCCACTACCTTGAAGCAGATATGTCGTTCCAGCAAACAAAGGATCTGAGCGTGGCAAGAATCTTGGTTAACTTAAACCCTAAGGAAGGATTAGCACAGGAAATGCGTCTTAAATACAAGGACTATGAATACTCACAAGTTCTGGATTATGAACACATGTCGTTCAGATGCCACTGATGCCACAAGTATGGCCACCTAGCAAAGGACTACCCTCTAGGGCATCGAAGAAGAAGAAAACAAAAAAGGTTAAATCGAGGGCCTTTGAGAGCTACGGGGGCAAAAGAGACCCGGCATTCTGATGGGGAAATGATGGAAGGAGTCGAAGGTCCCGATGCCAACGTGAATGATAACCCTGCTGCGAATCAACAGGCAGCTCGATCGACTCCTAAAGCTATGGTCCATGAACTGGAACCTCCTCAAGTAGCAGATCCTCCACTTGATGTTGGAACCGCTGCAGCTTCTCATGAGGGGAACGGAACAGTGAAGCAGACCTCCTATCTAAGGAGGGCGCTCGACAAGATATGGGGCACTAGGTCACTGTAGCGGTTGAAGGAGGGCAGATCCAAGGGATCGAATAGCCTCCTTTTGCCCGCTAAGTTCCAGCTGCTCACTCCAACTTCTCATGATGTTTTGCTTAAACTTTTAATTTATGTTTGTATATTTTTGCTTAAAACAACGAACATGTCAATACTATTTTGTCTCTGTTTCGGATTGTTTTCCTCACTTAGGAGATCCAGGAGACAGGTTATTTCTCTGTTTAAAATTTATGCTACAAAAAACTTAGAAAATTGGAATGGTGTCTACCACCCAATTCTCGTTTTTTGATGAGATCAAAATAGACATAGTCTATTTTCATCCCTGTTTCGAGCTCTTTCCTTTATAAAGAGGAAGCCTGGGGGCTGAATGGAGACGTCATTTTTATGATTTTTGACAAAGCTAGGAGGATCGATACATATATATCCTCATACGTTGCAACTCCATTTAAATGCAATTCTTTGAATGTTGTATGCATATACTATGTAACCTTCTACTTATTTAATAGATGGTTTGATTTTTTCTTTGGAAAAAAAAAAATCATGATTACATATGTCATTACGAAGACCGAATGTAATTACATATTTCAACACTTAAGTCCCCTACTCTTCTCGGATTTTCACCGACAGGGGGAGTCCTAGTAGCACTCACTTGTGATAGATGAATCTCTATGGTAGGTTTGAAGTGAGGGAAAGTGGCACATTCAATGGAGGGGTTCAACAAAGTATGAGCTTTGGGAGAAGCTAGTAAGACCTTCCACGAAAAACCCCTTTGAAAGATAGCTACCCAAGCGTCAAGACCTAGGGTTGAGATATATGACGAGATATGAGTGCATCGAAGGTCAAGGGAGATAAGAGAAAAGCCAATGTGATATTTACTTCAATAAGTACTAAAGCACATGCCTTCAAATAATCCCCAAGTTGAAGGATTATCTTCTAGTGTTCCCTCTTGGTGTGATAGGTAGGGCATCAAATTTCTGGAGATTCCACCATAGGAAATTCACCAAAACTTGAGGATCACTAGAGGAGAAACTATAGAAGAGTTATATCCAAACAAAATTCAAAACGTCCTCCTCTAATGGATTTCGCACCAATCCCAAGAGAGGCCTCCTTATCCTTAAAGGGACGAGGAAAAGAGGTGAAAAGAGAGATGATTTTTCAAGTTAAATGTGATCACCAAGGATTTAAGACCAGTGCCTAACAATTGGAGAATTGGAGTCAAAGTTATTCTCGATATGGCAACTCGCTCTTCAAGGAGACCTAGAAGCAGTTTCGCTACCCTTAATGAAGCAGCGACACAACACTTCAAGATATTTATACTTCGATGACAATTGTTAATGGAGTTTCAAGGATATATATGCAACAAATCCCCAAGAAAAAATCATTCATTCATCATCTATGAGTAATACATGCAAAATTTCCCTATAGTTACAATTTTTAGACAATATTTCATCAATTAGGGCACACTAATAGCCACGAGATAATATTCCATGCATTAAACTTTAATCAAAATCAGAAATACAACATTAAATAGCACTTACAAGACAATGAAGAACATATCCATCCATCATAATGCCAAAAAGAAGCTCCAAGAGAGATAGTGAAATTATCCAAACATCAAATGTCATCCAAATCATCCAAATTCGTCCTCAAATTGCAGGTCCAAAATTCTCAAGAGAGAGATCGAAAATCCAAGAGATGATGATAGGAAGAGATTGTCTCTCCTATTTATACAAGTCATAAAAGTTCAAATTATGAAAGACAAATCCCCTCCAATGCCTAAAAAGTCAAGTAACCCACCCATGGTTACAAGCCAACCATGATAGCTAAAAAATCAAATCGAATTTCCCTCCTAGGCCCACGCAAGGCAGACATCATGCATGTGTGGAGGCTTAGAGGGGCAGCATTGAGGACTCATGTGTTGAAAATGTTAGAGAGGGCCTAAAAAATGATGTTGAAGGGGGTCATGCCCTCTTTGCACTGCAAAACATGTCCAAACCCTTGTTTGCTCTCTGTGGGCTCCAAATGGGTCTCATGGGTCTCCAACTGGCTCAAAAACAAGTCGATGCTCCATCAATGAGGGCTAGAAGATTACACATGCCCTCCCATGTCTACCTAGGAAAGACATAACCTCCTCTGGGCCCTGGATCAGCTGACAAGTGTTCGGTGCAATGTGTACCTAGCTGGGGCAACATGGTCCAAGCACATCATCATCTCAAAATAACTAGGGCATGAGCAAGCAAATGGTGGTGCTAAAGAAGCCCACAACATAGCAATCAATGCTCTGCATGGATGGAGGCCCATGGCTCTCAACGCTCACCCTACAAATGCCATTGTGATCCTTTGGAGGGCTTGGATCCCGTATAGGGAGGCCAAGTCCAAGATGAAAACCCACCTGCAATCTTGTTTAAGATCCAATGTGTCTCCTCACTTTCCAATACAATAATTCACTAGAGCAATTGAGTAAATAAGCTTGCTAATCAAGGGCCAAATTGGACACTTCATAGCAAGTTTCCCTTCCAAATTTGGGGCTTTGAACATGTACTAGTGTTACCTTCCTAGGTAGAAGAAGTTAATGAAGGACCCTATTAGGTGGTTTCAACCTCTAAGGGAATGACAGGTACAAGGTACACCCTTCAAATGGCAAGTGTCATGTGAAATGATGGTGGAACGGGGTGGGCACAAAGGGAAGGATCCAAGCCACATACAATGGTACAAGGGTAGTTATAATGAGGAAAGCCCGCACCTTAGGTATACGAATATAGGAGGGAACAATCATGGTGCATGAGTTACCCCGGCCTTTGTTTTTCCACCCTTCTTCATTTGTCTATTGCCTTTTATTGATTTTTCTTCATTTTACTGCTCGGGGCTCAAGGGGATGAGAGCATGATGTGTATGATATAGCAGTGATTACCCCCTTAAAGTGGGGCAGTTCATTGCCCACCAGGGGTTGGGAATACATGGGTTTCTTAATGATGCAAGGGGCACTTGGAGGGGCCTTTGGAACCAAGGTGATGGCCATAACGATAAGGGGTGGAGCTCATGTTTGGTTTTTTCCCACGCGCTAAATTTTATTGTCCTTGCCATCTTTTGCATTTTGTGGTACATTTCATGTTGTATGTGGCCATATTATGCTTTTATCTTTCTTTTAGCTACATCAACATTTGGGGCATCGTTCCAGGCCCGACCCAAGGTTTGGACAAGGGGAAGGGGAGGCTAACATCTTGTGGACCCAATGGACAAATGTGGACCCAAAAGGGGAAAACTAAAAAGGGTTTGTAATGAGCAAAGGGGAGTGAGATATATGGTAGTGAGAAGCGGGACCACACAACCAAAATCAGGGTTTCCCATGTAGTGTTACTCCTAAGGCTAGTAGCCATTAGAGGAGATCCCATGGGACTAGGATTCAAGATTAACCCCCCTGTTGTGGTGGATTTGGTGCACGAATGTACGAAATCGCACCAGTTTAAAGAGTGTGGGGTTGGGCCCTTTAAACTCTAGGTAACAGGCAGAAAGTGGTGGAGTTCAAAAGCATACAATCTATAGGAAAAAGCATGCAAATGTATACTCAAATTAAACTAAAACTAAAACACAAATATACAGAAGCTATTAAAGAGAGTTAAATGATAATAGTGCAAATAGTGGCTCTAGGTCCCTTCTTATTAAACGTATGATACGAAGAAGAAATTTTACCCACTTGCCAAAGGGCCCCTAGAAAATGGTTCTAAGTCTTGATGCAAGGATGTTGTTTTCCAAGCTCGCCTTGGTGCAAGCTCCCTCTCTCTCTGCTGTGATGGACTAAAATTGTTGGATGGCCAACAATCGAGTCCCCTCTATCTCCAGCTTCGGGTCACACATTGTTGGTATTGCTTGGGCAATTCTGGCCAACACAACAATGTGATCATGCATTCTTCATCTCATGGTGGCTTTATATAGGGGATTTCAAATCCTCCTTCCCTCCCTTGGTACATGGTGGATGGTGACCCAAGGGAGAGGTATTATTCCATTGTGTGCTCCAAATATTCCTTTGTGTGCTCACATAATGTCTAAGGAGGCGTTGGTGGTTGTCCTTAGGCGGCTTCATGTAAGGAGAAACTTGTCCATTGCTTTGTGTGGTCCCGAAAAGCGACATTTTGCCACTTTCAAGAATGCGCGCTTATTGAGCAAAAAGACGCGCAGAAGGTGCTCTTCTCGAAGGATAATGCGCACAAATAGCATTTTATGACTAGTTCAAATTTGATTTTCTCAAAACCTTAGAGATTTTAAATACTTTCTTGATTCCATAATGTCTTCCTGCCCTATAAATCCTTTGGTTTGACATTAATTAATGTCATCTTCTGCTGTACGATTTTCCAAAGGTTAACACCCCCAGTTGAGGTAAGGGAACAAGAGTACAGTTGAAGCCCTTCCTTCTTCCAAGTCTCCTAGTAATCCATGCCCAAGTGTGCCTAAGAAAAACAAGAATAAACACCCAATTACATAATGAAAAATCATACCTTTGGGATTGGATGGCCCACCTTCAAACATACGATCATGACAGATGAGCATACACAATGGTTGGCTCCTGGGTGTGGCGTAGGAATGGTAGCATATCAAAGGTATCAAGTGGCTACACGTTAACTACCGAAGAAGAAAAAATGTAGGAGAAAAATTTCTTACTATGTGGTCACCCACCGGGTGGTGGGTAATAGTGCCTTTATGTCCTTATCCCATGCTCCCTGCACCTAGAGTGTTAATTTTGGACAACTAGGTCCAAACTCCATGGTGTGATGCTCAGAAGAAGATGCCAATATTTTTAATGGATTCTTCTTTCGGAGAGGTGCAAGATCAATCTAAAGATCATCTTGATCCAATGAGCAGAACATTTATTTTGAATTTATTCCACATGTGCAAGGTTGGTCAGAGTTATCCCACATGCCTAATAGATGTGTCACACACCCCCACAAATGGATATATATTGGAGAGAGTTGGAGGTCATTTCACACACATTTTTTTGGAGGCATTCTCTTCTCTCATGGATGGAGCAGCATTCTTGGTGCAGCATTAGGGCCTCTCTTCGTGCGTCATAGGCCTCCTCTCTTGTGCAACTGCTAGGCCTTCTTGATGCAATGTTAGGGTTTCTTGGTGCCGATTGATGCAAAAGATGGTACAACCGTTTTGATGCGCTTGTCTTGGGGTTCTGTGACACATTTGGTTGGCTGACCTTATGGAGACTTTGCTGGTTGAAGCATCCTGCTCATCGCCGTAACGCCACCATTCTTCATTTCTATTTATCAAAACGATTAGTATATTATTGGCTTGTCTTCCATCGATCTATTGGTATGTTCTATCAGCATTTTACTTTCATGTGATTGCTATTTGGGCCCTAGAAGTTTAAAGTAAATTTGCATCTACCATAGAACATCTTCAGAAATTAACATGGAATTAGAGCTAAGGAGAAGACAAAGGCCAACTTGTGTTGAGAGCAATCATCGATCTATTGGGAAAGATCTAAGAGCATCCAAAATTTGTCAACACATCCTCTAAAGAATCTCGGTGGAGAGAAGAAGCTAAGGCCGCAGTAAAAGAGCATATGATAGAGTGGAGAGCTCTAAGACCATCGAGGAAACTTCTTTGATTGGGTCGCAGTTCTGAAGGTGACTGTGTGTGGATTGAAGGGTTGGTTAGGTGCGTATTGCTGGGCAGCTCAGGCACAGCAAAGAGGAGCAAGATGTTGCTGTTTTGAGTGTGGATTGGTGCAAAAAAGAGCACACAGTTAGGCCGAGGAAGTTAAGAGGACAACACAGCTGTTAAGGATATTTGTTTGGGCCTGTTGAGGAGACCGAAGACTACAACAAGTTGTTGGGCTAGGTCGCAAGCCATAGCCAACGACTTGAGGCTATTTCTGGGTTGCTTTGGAGTGGTTAAGGCAGAAAAAGGGACAACGTGGTGTTGGAGGTTCTCACCTTGGAGGACCGCAGGCCTAGAAGCTTGTAACGCTGAACTGTGTGGAGGTTAAGGGCTGGTAGGTGTGCCCTAACCAGTTAAAATATAACAGTAGTGACGCAGACTTGGACAACAGTTTTGATGAGTGTTGGGTCTGTGTTAAAATTGGACAACTAGGTCCAAACTCCGGGTTGTGCTGCTCAGATGATGATCACAATATTTTTATTGGATTCCTCTTTCGGAGAGGTGTAAGATTGATCTAAAGATCATCTCGATCGGATGAGCAGAACATGTACTTTGAATTTATTCCACTTATGTACTAGGTCGGCCTGGAATAAAATATAGACTTAAATGTCTTAAAGGACGTGTCACACACCCCCAAAGATTCCTATATATTGGAAAGACTTCGAGTTCATTTGACACACATTTTGTGTGGGTGAATTCTCTCTCTCTTGATGGCGTTGGAGCTGCGTATCTATGGACTGTTCTTTGTTTGGGTTGTTCTGGGGTTATGTGTGACACGCTTGGCTGAATGACCTATTGGAGACTTTGTTGGTAGAAGCATCATGTTGATCGCCGTAACGCCACCATTCATTATCTCTGTTTTAGCTTGTCTTCTATCGATCTATTGCTATGTTCTATCTACTCCAGTATTGTGCCCTAATCTGAAATGGCATAGAACATGTTCAGAATTTAACATGGTATCAAAGCCACGTTGAAGACAAGCCCAAAATTCATGGTGAAGAAGGAAAGTACCCCTGAAGCTTGCCGCAGAAAACTAAGGAAGGCCAAGGAAAAGAGCTGGAAGGCTGAAATGTTTGCGCCCTTGTTTGAAGGTCAAACTGAAGTTTTCTGAAGGTTGTTCTAAGGGCAGACTGTTAGGGAGCCGTAGAGAATCTGAAGGAGGCCGCAGCCCTAGGAAGAGAGAGGCCGAAGTTCCTTTGGAAGGAGACCGCAGGAGATAGGCCACTACAGCTAGGTAGAAAAGGATGCGTGGAGCCTTTTAGGAGTTGTCTGAAGGGCTGTTTGCTTCAGCAAGGAGGCCGAACATCTTCAGGAGTCTACGCAAGTCTGTTTGGGCTACAACAAGGTGGAGAGGAGCTTTTTTTCATGGGGTTGTTAAGTTACAATCAGATCTGTGGTAGGTCGCAGGGCTAACCACCTTTAAACATAGCAGCGTGGGAGTTTGTGGGGCTGTAAGGTGCCCATAATAACTCTCCTACAGCTGGCCGTATTAATGAGGAGAAGCTACAGCAAAGAGAGATCATAACAAACTGAGTTTGAAGGCTGGAAGTAAGGCCCGAATTTCTAGGAGACTATTCGAGGGGCTGAGAGAGAGTCTCAGCGTGTTTTTCAAGGCATCGAGGGCAGAAACTCAGCATACATTTCGGGAAGTGACAGAGCTTTAATTGTTAGTATTTCTGTTACGAAATTCGAAGGCCGCAGTCAAATTGAGGTCACCGCTGGTGATCGATGCCACAGTGAATGTCAAGCTGCTCAACAAACAATCATGCGTCACGCAAAACTTCCTGCTCAGATTTACGCATTCTTGATCCCATGCTTTACTATCCTCGCAATAGCTATTTCTATGACTGAGTTGATCCTCGCAGAATTTGATCTCCAGTTTGCACGACTCTCCTTCGTCGTGGCAATGGTAGGTTTTGGGTGACACAACCGTCATTTGGACAGAATTCCTTGCTTTAGATAAAATGTTTGGTTCCTTCGATCAATGGACAGAGCCGATGCTACAGGGATGTCACTCAACCCCGAGGATGTTATATTTAACTTCGCCCCTGAACTTTTAACATGATTTTTGACTCAGCGGGAGTGATTACATGAGCATCTCATCGACAATCCGATTGACGCGTTGACCTAATCGACGGAATTCAACTGTGATTGGTCATGCTTCACACAACTCCCAATTGCTGCTATTTTCGGGGAAAATTTGTCGCAAAGATTGTTGTGTATCGAATTCTGAGTCGATCACCAAGCGGCATTGTCGTGGAAAGGGCATTATTTTTGCAACCCTTTAATTTCGTGAATCCGAAATGCTTTCTGTCGAGAAGCCGAGACCGAGAGCGCAGTGAATTATCGAATTAGGAATTCTGAAGTGACGGACGTTGATTTTCCATGCATGTAGAATGCGATTTGGAAAATGGCAGACCTAATGCAAATAAGCACCGACTAGCAACATTTTCGAGTTGCTGACGGTCTGCTTCCTCTTGATTTCGACGTAGGTTGTCATGGTGTTTGAATTTAATCTCATTGCCAGGTAAATTTCATGTTACGTAGTGTGGCTGAAACTGAGAATGTGTGCGCAGAAGTCTGAGGTCTGCACCTGTAGTATAACCACAAGAATTTAGATCCTGCAGTAGTTAAAAGAGATTGTGCATTTGATCGCTCCCGATGTGTGCATTGGTTAATCGATATTATCCTAAGTTGAAGTCAATATATATATCAGTTGTGGTTGCTGGCAGCAAAGACTGAATTTACTTCCATACATAGAAGAACCAGTATCACAGTATCAAGGTTGGTCAAATGAGTTGGAACAACCTAGGTTCATCTAATCTTTGTCTTGAAAAAGGGGTCATATTTTAAGTCTGTTATTCTGAAGGATACATATCAGAAAGCCAAGACATTATGTTATTGAGGATAATTAGGTTGTCCGAATGATATATGAATATTACTGAATATCTGGGCATGTAAGTCTACTGCGCTATTATTGAAAGCGTTGTAGAGTCTCGAGATGATAGTGATGTTTGATGAAGCAGAGTTGATTGCTCACATTCCACTAAACTGCCCTTCGGAAGAGAGGAGGAATGTTGTTGTGCAATTCGCGCAGGATCTCATTCATAAGTGTTAAATTGCAAGGTTTGTTCCGCTAGTGACATTAATCTGACAGCATTTAGTATACATCAAAACCTGAAGGATACATGGGCAAAAGCAGTATGCGATGTTCTTGAGAGAAAAGTGAATATGCAGAGTTTCATGTCAAGGAAGTACACTATACTCAGGCTGAATTGCGACAATTCCTTGACAGTTTCCCCATGATAGTTGTGTCAGTATCTCTATGATGACGATAACAGCTCATGGTGGAGAGGTTGGGTGCATTATTTCTGCAACCGCAAATTTGAGGAGCTAAGAAAGTAATCTGTGATTCTATGTCACAGTCATTATGATAGTGACATAGACAGACACCCATGTTTTCGAGATTCATAATAGCAGTAAGCTTGTGACAGTATCAAAACTTGAAGTGTGAACTGGGAAATTTTTTTTGCCTTCAGTCACATTGTTGGAGCTTTGAACCATGAACAGCAAACCCTGTTTGGATGGGGCTTTGAATGTGGGAGAATAAGACCCCTTTTCAAGTTGGTGTCTAGGATGCCCTCATTTAAAATAGATGTCTTCTCTCGAGAGAGAAGCTGACATTAAGAGGGAGAATACAATTGTATATGCTACTGAGTGAATATCATTGCTGAACGAAAGAAGATCCTCATGGCTCAAAGACATATGGCTTCAGAGGGGGAAATTTCGGAAGAAAACCAAGAAGCCATATAAATACTAGGGGTATCTAGCTGCCATGAGTACAATATGAGCCTAGATCATTTGAAGAAGCTGTAAAGTATCTAAATCTGCAAGGATGCGAGGGTGATGTATGGGATATGGTTCCTAGACCACAGATCAAAGATGTTGTCACCTCGATACAAAATCAAGCATGGATCTGATGGAAGTGCTGAAAAGTTCAAGGCAAGATTCGTTGCCCATGAGGAAGGCATAGACTATGATGACACACTTGCACTTGTGGCTCGATATACCACCATTCGATCAATCATAACCCTTGCTGCTACACAAGGATGGAGTCTTAATCAGATGGATGTAAAGACCACATTTCTGTGTAATGCGATAAAGGAAGAGGTGTATGTTTAGCAACCTCTGGGGTTCGAAGTCTAGGATAGGGACACCCTTGTCTGCAGGTTGAAGAAAGCCCTCTATGGGCTGAAGCAAGCACCCACAGCTTTGTACGAGAGGATAGATAGCTACCTAATGAAGCTGGGCTTCACTCGTAGTAATGTTGATCCGAACCTTTACTTCAAGGTTGATAGAGAGAAGCCTCTCATTCTGATGTTGTATGAGGACGACCTCTTCCTGACAGGTGCTGACCCTCTCTTTCATCAGTGCAAGAGGGAGCTCGCTGCTGAGAGCGAGATGAAGGACCTAGGACTGATACACTACTTCCTAGCCCTGGAGGTCTGGCAGAGACCTGAGGAGATTTTCCTTTCTCAAGGAAAATACATTGTGAAGCCTCTAGAAAGATTTAGCATGATGGACTGCAAGTCCGTGTCAACATCGATGGAGCTCAACTTCAAGAAGTTGAGCGGCAACACTGCTAGGCCTGTGTTAGCAAATCCTACTGAGTATCGTCAACTCGTAGGGGCCCTAATGTTCTTAGTAAACACCCGTCCGGACATATGTTGTGCAGTGAACACTTTGAATCAACACATGGTTGATCATAACATTCACTGGGTTGGTGCCAAGAAACTCTTGAGATATCTCTGAGGCACGATAGACCATGGGTTGAGATACACTGCCAGGAGTATGGCACTCCATGGATATACTGATGCCAATTGGGCTGACAGTGTGGTGGATCGTAAGAGCACATCTGGATGCTACTTCACAAGTAGATCTGCTTCGAGCAGGAAACAAAAGTCGGTTGCCTTGAGCACCGCTGAGGTTGAATATATTACAGCATGTATGGCCCATTGTGAAGTCACTTAGTTGCGAAATCTCTTCAGTGCGTTGTTCGAGCATGTGCTAGATGCCACCGTTAACCTTTGTGATAACCAGAGGGGGATTCATTTGTCATAGAATCTCGGGTTCCACGATTGATCCAAGCATGTTGATGGCTAGTACCACTTTATCTGGGATATGGTACAGCGAGGCACCGTAAGGCTCGATCATATAGGAACTAATGAGCAGGTCGTAGATATTCTCACAATGCCCTTGGGGAAGGTCATGTTCCTAACCTTCCGTGAGAATCTTGGAATCATGGAACGACCCTATTCTGAGGGTCTTGTTGGACGATGAGCTCTGGGAGCTCCAAGGGGGTTTTGGGGATAGCTTAGGTGCTATAAGCAACCACAGGGCTAGGCTTGCCAAACCTAGTTGGTGTGCTTCTACCCCATCGTGATGATATTGAGATGGTTTACCTCTCTCTGATCTGTGCCCCGTATGCATCCTACCCATGGAGTTTCGAACTCATGGGAAGTACCTCTCATTTAGCCAATGAGGTGGGAAAAGTGAATAGAGACCATAGCAAGACCGATGGACACATCGAAGATTGTCGTACTCTCTATGTCTAGGATGGCACTTGTCCAACTACTTGATCTGGGACCAATTTTAGCAAGGTTTCGGACCTCCAACTGACTTCGGGTCAGTGAAACTAACTTCGAGTTAGTATATGACTCTCTTGAGTCCTGGTGAGGTTTCAGACCTCCAACTAACTTCTGGTCAGGTAAACCAACTTCGGGTTGGTATGAGACTCTTTGTGAGTCCTATTGAGGTTTCAGACCTCTGGGCTGAATCTGTCAACCAGGTATGATGTCTTTGTGACTGACCCACTTCTGTTTTGAAATAAAGAGGCCAACAAAGCAAGTTACGGCGGGATGACACACGATGTTTGGATTGCACTTGTGAACGGAGTTCTCCCTAGTTGAGAGGGAGTGTTAAAATTGGACAACTAGGTCCAAACTCCGGGTTGTGCTGCTCAAATGACGATCGCAATATTTTTATTAGATTCCTCTTTCGGAGAGGTGTAAGATTGATCGAAAAATCATCTCGATCGGATGAGCAGAACATGTACTTCGAATTTATTCCACGTATGTGCTAGGTCGGCCTGGAATAAAATATAGACTTAAATGTCTTAAAGGACGTGTCATTTGACACACATTGTGTGGAGGAATTCTCTCTCTCTGAATAGCATTGGAGCTTTGTATATATAGACTGTTCTTTGTTTGGGTTGTTCTGGGGTTATGTGTGACACGCTTGGCTGAATGACCTATTGAAGACTTTGCTGGTAGAAGCATCATGCTGATCGTCGTAACGATACCATTTATTATCTCTGTTTTAGCTTGTCTTCTATCGATCTATTGCTATGTTCTATTTGCTTCAATATTGTGCCCTAATCTGAAATGGCATAGAACATGTTCAGAATTTAACAGTCTGTGATTTGTGGACCTGTGTTTGGATCGGTTAATGGGCAATTGAAGGAGACCTATTCTAGGAAAGGCCGCAGTCATTTAAGGACTGTTTGGTGACTGTTCCAAAGGTTGTTGCATCTTGTGGGTGCCCTAACCAATTACCAACAGAAGCAGACTTACTGCAGCAAGAACAAACCGAATTATGAATGGTTTTCTCTAGTCTGCTTAAAGGCCAAGTTTTTTTGCTCGAGTAAGAGGAAGGTTTCTTTTTGTGATTTCGTGCCTTCTGTAGGTCTGCTGAGCGAGGGTTTTGGAGGATATTTTTTTCTGTGATTTATGCCTTAGATTAGGGTTGCTTCTGTGCATACTCAGCCACGTTGGAAGCATGTTCAAAGGTTTGATGTATTCACTCTAGATTTATGTGCAAAAGAAGAGAGGCCTGAGACCCTATGAGCTAACATATACGTTGGTTCAGACCTGTGTTAAGAGGCCGCAGATCCTCAGTCATTAGAGTAGGGTTTTGTGACATATGTGATCCTTGAGAAGGCCGAAATGTGCTCAAATTAGTGTAAAAAAGTGTGAGCTGAAAGAACAAAGGTGAGGGTTGGTATATTGTGAAGAGATAGAGGACTAATCGTTGGAGAAAAGTGTTGAAGTGGGTGTCACAGTGAGTCCTAATCAGAAGCCTCAGATCTCAGTATTTTTTGAAGCATAGGACCAAGTATTGGAAGACAAAAGAAAAGGTATGTATAATTGTTCTTACATGAAAAGTTTGTTAAAGTATGTCTGATTTTGAATGTTGTTTAAGGAAATCTAAGGATAATGTCAACAATTGGTCGATGAGCCTTAGAACAGTGACATATGGCAACATACCTATGGTATCTTCAGTGACATATGGCAACATACCTATGGTATCTTCAGTGACATATGGCAAAGTATATATGACCATGAAGTTTGATATCTTCAGTATTGTATGGAAGTATGACAATGATGAATATGATAGTGATGTGTATGATAATATTATGGCAACGTTGTAATCAATGATATGACAGTATATGGCTATGATACTTGTATGGCTACAATTCCATAAAATAAGCCTTGAAAGTGGGTGAGTAAGATTCAGGCCTATAATTACAAAGCTCTTCCTGAAGCAAGGAAGGTGGTGTCAGGGATGCCCGAATTCAAAAATGACCATGAAGGCATATGTCAGGGTTGTGCCGAAGGAAAGCATACAAGGGGACCTTTTTCCCTCAAGTGTCACAAAGACATCTGATGTCTTGCAAATTGATACATTCTGATTTATCTGATATGCTGCCTGTAAAATCCTTGGGAGGATGTTCTTCTTTCATGACTTGTATAGATGACTTCTCTCGCAAGACCTGGATACATTACTTGAAGAAGATCAAGATTTTGAGGACTGATAATGGCACCAAATGTGAGTCATATGAGTTCAATAAATTTTGCAGAGGAATTGGCATTAAGAGGGAGACCTCAACAGTGTATGCTCCTGAACAAAATGGCGTTGCTGGAAGAACGAAGACAAGACCTTCACATGGCTCCGGGATACTCTCAAGGATGCCGAGAGACATATGCCCCCAAAGGGGGACATTCCGTGCAAAGCAAGAAGTTGAATAGATACCAAGGGTATCTAGTAGCCATGAGTAAAATCGTACAATCTAAGCCTGGATCATTTAAAGAAGTTGAAAAGCATCAAGTATGGAAGGATGCTATGCACGAAGAGTATGAGTCCATTATGAAGAATGATGTCTGGGATGTGGTCCCGAGACCGGAGGACAAATCTGTTGTCACCTCGAAACGGCTCTATAAGAGCAAGCATGGATCTGATGGTAGTGTTGAAAAGTACAAGGCAAGATCCGTTGCCCGAGGCTTCTCTCAAAAGGAAGGCATAGATTATGATGATATATTTGCACCTATGGCCCGCTATACCACCATCCGATCTATTATTGCCCTTGCTACCACACAAGGATGGAGTCTCCATCAAATGGATGCAAAGACCACTTTTCTGCATGGTTCGATAAAGGAAGAGGTGTATATGGAGCAACCTTTGGGGTTCGAAGTCCAAGATAGAGACTCTCATGTATGCAGATTAAAGAAAGCCCTCTATGGGTTGAAGCAAGCACCCAGGGCTTGGTACGAGAGGATAGATAGCCACTTGATGAAGCTGGGCTTCACTCGAAGTAATGCTGATCCGAACCTTTACTTCAAGGTTGATAGAGAAAAGCCTCTCATTCTGGTTCTCTATGTGGATGATCTCTTCCTGACAGGTGTTGACCCTCTCATTCATCAGTGTAAGAGGGAGCTAGCTTCTGAGTTTGAGATGAAAGACCTAGGACTGATGCATTACTTCCTAGGCTTGGAGGTCTGGCAGAGACCTGGCGAGATTTTCCTTTCTCAAGGAAAACATATTGTGAAGCTGCTAGAGAGATTTGGTATGGTGGACTATAAGTCCGTGTCGACACCGATGGAACTCAACTTTAAGAAGTTGAGTGGAAACGCTGCTAGGCCGGTGCTAGAAAATCCTACCGAGTATCAACAACTCGTAGGGGCCCTGATGTTCTTAGTGAACATCCGTCCGGACATATGTTTTGCAGTGAACACTTTAAGTCAACACATGGTTGATCCTCATAACATTCACTGGGTTGGTGCCAAGAAACTCTTGAGATATCTCTAGGGCACGATAGACCATGGGTTGAGATACACTGTCAGGAGTTTGAGACTCCGTGGATATACTAATGTCGATTGGGTTGGCAGTGTGGTGGATTGCAAGAACACATCTGGATGTTGCTTCACACTTGGTTTTGCTTCGATATCTTGGATGAGCAGGAAGCAGAAGACGATGGCTTTGAGCACCGCTGAGGCCGAATACATTGCAGAGTGTATGGCCTTTTGTGAAGTTGTTTGGCTACAAAATCTCTTTAGTGAGTTGTTCGGGCATGTGTTAGATACCACCATTATCCTTTGTGATAACCAGTGTGGGATTCGTTTGTCAAAGAATCCCATGTTCCACGATCGATCCAAGCATGTTGATATTAGGTACCATTTTATCCGAGATATGGTATAGCAAGGCGTCATAAGGCTCGATCATATAGGAACTGATGAGCAGGTCGCAGATATTCTCACAAAGCCCTTGGGGAAGGTCAAGTTCCTAACTTTCTGTGAGAATCTTGGAATCGTGGAACAACCTTATTCTGAGCGTCCTGTTGGACGATGAGCTCTTGGAGCTCCAAGGGGGCTTTGGGGATAGCTTCTTGGAGCTATAAGTAACCACAGGGCTAGGCTTGCAGAACCTTGTTGGTGTGTTTTCGCCCCACCGTGAAGATATTGAGTTGGTTCACCTCTCTTTGATCTGTGCCCCATTTGCATCCTACCCATGGAGTCACGGACTCATGGGAAGTACCTCTCATCTTGGCCAATGAGGAGAGAAATGTGGATAGAGACTGATAGCAAGACCGATGGACGCATCGGAGATTGTCGTACTCTCTATGTCTAGGATGGCACGTGTCCAACCACTTGATCTGGGATCAAGTCTAGTGAGGTTTCGAAACTCCAACTGACTTCGGGTCAGTTAAACTTAAACTAACTTCAAGTTAGTACATGACTCTTTTGAGTCCAAGTGAGGTTTTGGACCTCCAACTAACTTCGGGTTAGTATATGAGACTCCTTTGAGTCCTATAGAGGTTTCGGACCTTTAAGCTAACTTCAGGTTAGCCGGAAGTGATGTCTTTGTGACTCACCTTTTGTTCTGAAATAAAGAGCCAGCAAAGCAAGTTACGGCGAGATGACGCACAATGTTTGGATAACACTAGTGGATGGAGTTCTCCCTAGTTGAGAGGGAGTGTTAATTTTGGGCAACTAGGTCCAAACTCCATGTTGTGATGCTCAGATGATGATGCCAATATTTTTATTGGATTCTTCTTTCGGAGAGGTGCAAGATTGATCTAAAGATCATCTTGATCGGATGACCAGAACATGTATTTTGAATTTATTCCACATGTGCAAGGTCGACCAGATTTATCCCACATGCCTAAGAGATGTGTCACACACCCCCACAGATGGATATATATTGGAGAGACTTGGAGGTCATTTCACACATTTTTTTGGAGGCATTCTCTTCTCTCACGAATGGAGCAGCGCCCTTGGTGCAACGTTAGGGCCTCTCTTGATGCAGCATTAGGCCTTCTCTTGGTGCAGTGTTAGGCCTTCTCTTGATGCAGCGTTAGGGTTTCTTGGTGCAGAGATTTGATGCAGCATGGTACAGCGTTTTGACGCAGCGTTTTGGTGGAGTTGTCTTGGGGTTGTGTGACACACTTGGTTGGCTGACCTAATGGAGACTTTGTTGGTTGAAGCATCATGCTGATTGCCGTAACACCACCATTCTTCATCTCTGTTTGTCAAATTGATAAGTATTTTATTGGCTCGTCTTCCATCGATCTATTGGTATGTTCTATCAACATTTTACTTTCATGTGATTGCTATTTGGGCACTAGAAGTTTAAAGTAAATTTGCATCTAGCATAGAACATCTTCAGAAATTAACTGAGTCTACTACTAATGGTGTTTACATGCTCAGTAAGGTTTGCATTGCAACTGGAGGACAGTTGGACATGACTTCCCACAAGTCTTGCTCCTTTAAGATCACTAAGATTCTCACCTTCCATAGCAAGAAATTCGAAACCCCATCAAGACAATCCTCAACTTTCACATCAGTTACTAACATGGTTGTCTTGAGCTCTGTCCCTCAAGCTCGCTTAAGTAACTTGGAAAACAATAGATCAATTTGTCTCTCAAAGCCATAGTTTTAAAACTCCGACTCGAACACTGAACCGGTCGAGGGTCGACTCCAACTCCAACTCCGACTCTGACTTGGTATCGACTCAACCTAGTTGATTTCAATGACTCTGTCTTTGTAAAAAATACATTTAATATTTTTTTTTTTATAAAGAAACATAATTTTAAAGATTTTCATTCATGTTTCCAAACACAAATCATTAGAATATAGAGCGAAGACAACATATGATCAAGGTAGGCTCATGAATATATCCATTATATCAAAATGGCACCCAGTGCACTGTCAAATACATGTAATATATAGAGATCAGAACAAAAACACATAACCAAGGAGGCTCTAAATGGCCTCTACAACAGAACATCACTAGTCACTAGTCACTACTAGCTACTGCTAGAGAAGCCAACACCATCTGGCTCATACTTTGAATCAGAGTCAGACGGGGAAACCCATGGCTCCTCCTCCTCATCATGATCTCCAATTGCAATTGTAGAAGTAGTAGCAGTAGCAGCTGCTGCACGCTGAGATAGACGAGTTATGTGCTTGCATCGTGGCTAAGTAGAGGAACTGCCTGCAACTGGAGGACTTGGGGTTGAACTTGGTACTAGTGGATTTGCATTTAACTGAACATTATGTTCAAGTAATGCCTCCATCTCTAAATCCAAATCAAGACCAATATCCTCATCAGAATCAAACTCTGTTGGATTACTCTCCACTACCCAATCTGATGTTGGATCAATATCTTCCAACACAATGGGATCTGTAGCAGGTTTTTTGTTTAGCAATTGGTTGCGTCTTAGCCGGAGGTTGTATTGGACATAGAACTAGATCATTTAACTATTTTTTTCCCAAATGGTTTCTCTTCTTCGTGCGAATCCTCTCAAAGACAAACCAATTGCGCTCACACCCAAAAGCACTGCAAGTTTGACTCAAAATACAGATTGCAAACTTCTGCAATTGAGGACAATGACTACCAAATGCCTCCCACCATTGTGCTGAAAAACATAGTTGTGTAATGACTTAGCTCAACAAATTATATCCAACTTTCAAATTATAAACAATTTAACAAAATAAGAATTTGAAAATTGAAATTGTTTGTTTACCTAGCTCATATGCTTCCCTTGCAATCCTTGCTAGGTTCTTGCCAAAGGTACTTGAGGCTCTAATGAAACAAGTGATATGTCGGTGTATCTCCAGTTGGTCACTCTCCTTGGGGACCATGCGCTCAAGGCACTCAATCAATCCATCTCTAACCTCCCCAGTCAAAGCTTCTACCTCCAGAGCTTTATAATGATACCTTGGGTTCAGAAAAAACCTAGCTGCATGTATAGAGCGATAGAGTTGATTGTTCCATCTTTGATCAATGATTTCCCAAATGAGCCCATACTTAGCCACTCTATCCTTGTATGTTGTCTTTATTTGCTCCTTTGCTTGATCCATAGCCTCATAAATGAAGCCCATGGCCAATCTTTCCCCATCCACCAACCGCAACACCTTAACCAGTGGCTCAAGAACCTTCACAATATTTGTTGCCTTTTCCCAAAATATTTCTTCATTAACTTTCTTCCTCACATCTTTGCCATCCTGTTTGCAAACCCATTGATATTCATTCCATTCATCACTGGAAAACATCCTTTGCAAGTTTCTATGTTGGGAAAGCTTAGATTGCAATGTCCAAAAATGAGTTGCAAATCTAGTGATGGCAGGCCTAACAATATCCTTGCCCCCTGTGTTTTTCCTCATCAGGTTCAAAATCCATGAGTGATTGTAGATATATTATTTTATGCTTTTGGCATGCTCTACAGTGTTCTTGATCCAATCTATTTTACCAATATCCTCAAACATGAGGTCTATGCAATGTGCAGCACATGGGGTCCAAAAGATGGTTTTGTGTTTTTGCTCTAGCATTTTACCAGCAAGAACATAGTTAGAGGCATTATCAGTGATGATTTGAACAACACTAGCCACCCCCACCTCTTCAACAACCTCATCCAAAAGTTGAAACAACAAGTCTGCATCTATCACCCTATCAAATGCATCAATTGTTTTTAGAAACATGGTTAGCTATGGGCAAAAGATAAGAAAGTTTATGATGGTACGATTCCTTTGATCAGTCCATCCATCTGACATGATGGTACATCTCGTTTTTGCTCAAGAGCTTTTGAAATCTTTCAAATATTCATCAATGGACATAACCACTTTTTGTAAAAGAGATCCCCTTAACTCATGCATAGTAGGACCTTTAAAGCCCTTTCCAACAGCAAATATGGCATCAAACATAGGTTCATAATATGGTGAACGAGAAGCATTGAAGGGGATATCAGCATCATACCACCATCTAGCTGTGTAATCACAGGCAGTTTCTCTCAATTCTTTCTTCCAATGGTCATCTAAAGTGGGTTGCATTTGACCTCTATTAGCTTGAGGATTATGTGTACTATCAGAGGGAGAGGAGGGTGTGACTGTGAAATAACTTTTGATATCACCTTTCTTTTTAATTTTACCCTTACCCTTTTCTTGAATAGACTCCGAAGAGGGAGGAGCATGCCATGGTGGAGGAGTATGCCTCTATCATGAAGAATGATGTTTGAGAGGTAGTGTCATTTCCATATGGGAAGTCAGTTACAACTTCCAAGTGGCTTTACAAGATCAAGCATGTTGCAGATGGCAGCGTTGAGAAGTTCAACGCTCGGTTTGTGGCGCGGGGATTCTCACAAGTAGAGGGAGTTGACTATGAGGAGACCATTGCACCAGTTGCTCGTTATACTTCCATTAGAGCAGTGATATCTATAGCAACTGAGATGGGATGGAGGATCCACAAGATGGATGTGAAAATTGTCTTTCTCAATGGTGTTAAACAGGAGGAGGTGTACATTGAGCAGCCTGAGGGCTTTAAGTTGCATGGGAGTGAGTCTCGTGTGTGTAGGTTGAAGAAAGCCTTGTATGGATTGAAGTAGGCACCAAGGGCATAGATGCCTACTTGCAACATTTGGGTTTCTAGAAGAGTGAAGCATATTCGAACCTATAGTTTATTTTGGTATGACGATCCACTCATTTTGGTATTGTATGTGGATGACTTGTTTATTACAGGGGAGGACAGTGTCATTCAGCATTGCAAGAGAGATCTTACTTCAGTGTTTGAGATGACTGATATGGGGTTGATGCATTACTTTCTGGGGTTGGAGGTTTGGCAGGAGGATGGGCACATCTTTGTGGGCCAGGGCAAGTATGCAAGAGATATCTTGAGGAGGTTCCATATGGATGGTTGTAGGTCTATGGCTACTCATATGATCACCAACTGGAAGAAGTTGCGTGATGTTGATTCCGAGTTGGTGGATCCCACCTTGTATCGTCAGTTGATCGGTTCATTGATGTATCTGGTCAACACCTAACCGGATATTTGTTTTGTAGTCAATACATTGAGTCAGTTTATGATGGAGCCCGAGAGTGTACACTGGGTGGCTGCAAACGATGTGTTGAGATACTTGCAGGGTACAGTGGATTATGGGTTGGACTATGTCAAATGTGATGGGGTCAGATTGATTGATTGCACAAACTCAAATTGGGCTAGCAATGTCAGTGACCAAAAGAGCACTTTCGGATGTTGTTTCTCATTGGGCTTAGCAGTTGTGTCATGGTTCAGCGGGAAAAAGAAGTCAATGGCATTTAGCATCATAGAGGCAGAGTACATGGCAGCTAGTCAGGCAAGATGTTGTTGAAAAGTGTAACTATGTTTAGTCTTCATAATGACTTGTAATTATGGTTTTATGTAATGAAGAAACAAAGATAATAAAATGTATTTTGCAATGCTTGCCTCATGGGTTTCATGAGAAAGGAGTTTTTATAGGTCAAAGACTTCTTCTTGATGTCTTTAGGAGTTTGTCATCTTGTCATAAATATAATTTAGAGTCATGTATATGAAGTGATGTTACACTTGTAAAGGGACAAATTATTGATGTAAATATATGCTCTGAGACCTTGTCACTAAGCTCCATGAAGTCAGCTCAAATTATGTTGAAGATCCACCCTTAATAAGTCAGCCTACCTTCAGATGTACATGTCGACCTAGAGATGGGAGACAATCCTTATATATAAAGGGACTGGGCCTCATTTGGAGGGCAAGAATTTGGGTTAAGTTTGAGATTGAAGTGCAAGTTAAGGGTTGCAGTTAGTGTGAGAATAGAAGGATAAGAAGCAAAGGAGGAGAGGGCTAATCTATCTTGTTTTGGGTCTAATCTTCTCGGTCAAGTTCAGCGAAGGACTACAAGTGGTGCGAAGACAGTGCGAAAGATAGGTGCCATCTCAGCGAGGAATAACGTTATGATTGGGTCAAGAAAAGAAGAGTATTATCTCTGTTTAAAGGTCTTGCATATTCCAGATAGGCCGAGGCTACCTCAGCAAAGTATAGGGCTGCAATACAATGCGTAAGGAGATTGTGATCAATGCAGAGGAGAGGTAGTGCTAGCCTCTATATTGAGTTCATATTCTCATATACGCTCAGCAATATATACAGCGTCAAGAAGGGTGATTGAATCAGCTCACAACCTGAAGGAAGACTGAATCAAGTTCAAATACACTTCAGGAAAGTTGAGGTCTATCATAAGAGAAGCCTTCACTGTTTGGTCTTGGGTTGTAGTAATAAGGAGGCTGAAATCTCAGTCTAAGATTGCAGCAACAGGGAGACCTAGAAGTGTGGTGTATTGTAGTGCAAAAAAGGAAGATCAACCTAAGGAGCAAAGAAGAGTAGTGACAAGGGTCTTGGAGGTATACTAGTGTCAAGGGTCTTTGTGATGGTCTTGGTACTCATCAATTGAAGATCTATAAGAAGAATTACCATCAGGTTTTCCTCTCCAAAAGGGAGAGGCTTTAGCACTAGCTTGAAAGCCTAAACATTGTGTCTCTTGTGCATTTGATAATTGACTTGATGAAGAACATAATAATCTAACGAAGATAAGATCTAAGTGAAAGAAGCATACCGAAATCACAAGTAATTATCAAGAAGATAAATTTTAATAAAAGCCTAAATTTCTCAACAGATGCGAAGCCTTATGGCTTCGCAAGATGCTTCATGGACTATTTGGTCAGATGTTGAGACCAACTACGATTTACTATGACAATCGGAGTTGTATTAGACTCTTTGAGAATCCAGTATTTCATGATCGATCAAAGCATTAAGAGATCAGATACCACTTCATCAGAGACTGGGTTCAGCGAGGGGCTGTGAAGCTTGAGTATTATCCACTTATGAGAAGGTAGCATACATCCTCACCAAATCTTTGCCAAGAGGCAAGCATGTCTTTTTAAGAGATAGGATGGGAATGGTGAGCAACACCTTCCTCGGTAAGAGGGAGTTTTGAAAATAATGCCAAGGAGAAGTGTTACTAGGCATTTATCCCTTTTAGCCTAGGCATTTATCCCTTTTGCCTTGGTGACATTTATGAGTTATATTAATGTCATGGGTGGAAGAGATACTTAAAAGTGGTGTACCATGTACTTTTTCTAATATTAAAGTCACTTGTACTTTGTAAAGCGACTTTATGTGTAAAGTACATAGTGTACTTTTCTAATATTAAGGTGAGTTGAGAAAATCACTTTATGAGAAAAATAGAAGAAGGTATAGAACTTAAAAAAGGTACTAGGAGGCTTTTAAGTAATGGGATCAATGTGTGAGGGGGGTCAATTGGGAAAGTTAATCTCAACAACACATCTTGAGATTTGGAGATAAAATCTCATCCATTAAATCCTAGGTTTAGGGATTCAATATTTTCTAAGAGACAAAAGGGAAAAGGGAAAGGGAGAGTTCATTCTTCATTACACACTCATGAGATTATTGAGAGAAGAAGAGGAGAGCAGCTTCAGAAAGGAGGCAGCATTTTGTGTGGAAGAAAATCGAACAACAAGAGGAGAACATCAGTTTAGCTGAGATCTGAATCTCTAGAGGCCGAGTTGAAGCATCGAGGAGATTCGAATCTCTGTGCTAATACAGCAGAACCTTCAGCAACTAGATTGAATGGCATTCCAAGTCATGGAGAAAGTTCTGGCTCCAAAAATCACACCTAACTGTTAGCTGAGAAAAGGCCGAGAATTTTGGGCCTAGGCAGCGTATTTTTCGGGCCAGTATTTCGCTGTGTTTAGGGGCTGAAGGGAGTGCTGACTGCGTGCTTGTTTGAGGATGTATCCCAGCATGTTTTCTGGGTAAGAAAACCTCAGACAAATCCCTTAATCTATGCTCAGTTCAGACCGAGTTTCCAGGGGTCTGTCACTGAGAATTTCGGGACTCTAACAGCGCTGATTTGAGGCAGTTTGAGCAGAATTTGTGGCTCGAACTTCCAGGAGAAACTCTGCTTTCTTTGGTTCAGAAATTGTTGCAAATGTCAGAGAGAAATGGCACTGAGTTTGAGACCAATATATCAGCCTAAGTGAAGACTGTGTAAAGACACAAGCTCTGTCATATTTGACTGTACACTTAGCTGTGATATCAACCAAGAAGAATGGAAGAGATAAGTTAAACTGTTAAGCTTATCTAGTATTTTCTTGTTGTAAATTTTCTTTAAGAAGCAAATAAAATCCTCCTTTGAAGGCCGGTTTTCCCCAAAAAGCTGTGGGGTTTTTCTAGGGTCACCTTGACCAAAAATAAGTGTCTCTCATGCTTGAATGCTTGACAAAATTTAGCATTAATTTCAGCTGATAGAAAATGTGAAAAATAGTAAAATACTCTTTGAATGTTTACAATTAATGCATTCTGAAATTTATATCAGCATGACAAAACATTTGGGTTGGATGAAATGAACACATGCAAACTTGTAAACTGGGGATAGGGTGCAGATCATTAATTTTCTACAGGGTTTAGGAGCAGTTTGGAGGTGATTCAAGCAACCAGTAAGTGCATTTTGCTTCCATTTTTTTTCCATTTTTGCTAAAGCAGTTTGTCTGTCCATTTTGTTTACATGCTAGTGTATTTTTCCTTTATTTTTTTTAAAGTATTCATGGCTCGATCAAGGGCAGCAGGGAAGGGGCAAAAGAAAGGGAAGAGTGCCCCCATTGGTGATGCCCCTCCTGTTCTAGTTTCATTAGGGTCTGCAAGTGTTCCCTCTGTTGGAAGTGGGGCTGCAACAGCAGCTTCAAATGTTGACGGCAGAATAAATTTAGAAAGATAGCGGGCACAAGAAAGTAAATATCCCTTGTTGAATTATGTCACAAGAGATGAAGGGTCAGGCAGCAAGTTAAAGGGAGGAGGCAATGTTTCTTGGACATGGAGCTATTGCAACGATCAATTCAAGAGCACTTATTTCCGTGTGAAAGCTCATTTGTTGGGCTTACCAAGTTGTGGAACTGGAGCATGTGAAAATGTGTTTGTAGCTAAGAGGAAATAAATGGAAAAAGAGGTTGGCAAGGAAGGTTGCATCATCTATAAAAAACAAGAATGAGGATCCCCTTCCATTCTTGAGGAAAAGCAGTAGCAAATTTCCATTTGAGAGTTTTGGTGGGGGTGTAGGTCAAGCAACAAAAAGAAAGGCAGTGGCACTTGGTCCAATGGACAAGATATTTCAGAAAGAGAGACAGGAAGAGCTTGATATCACCATTTTCTTCTTTTTCTATCTGAACTTCGTATCATTTAATGTTGCACGATCACCTTTATTTATTGAGATGTGTAGAGCTCTAACTCAAGGGGCTCCATCAGGGTATGTGCCTCCTGGGTCATAGAAGCTTTGAACCACATTGTTGACTGAAGCAAAGAAAGAGGTGGACAAAACGCTTGAGCCAATTAAATCAGCATGGCCAACATCTGGGGTTAGTTTTGTTTTTGATGGTTGGACAGATCCAACACACCACCCACTCATCAACTTCATGGTGTCTTCCTTGAATGGACCAGTTTTCTTGAAAGCAGTGGATGCACTTGGAAAATACAAGGATGCACAATATATGGGTGAGTTGTTCATTAAAGTTATTGAAGATGTAGGTGTTGATTCTTGTGTGCAAATCATTACTAACAATGCACTTGTTTGCAAATTGCTGACATGATTGTGGAAACTAAATATCCACAAGTATTTTGGACACCTTGCATTGTCCATTCCTTGAATTTAGCACTTAAAACTATTGCTTCTGATGTGCCTTGGATTGGAAGTGTTATTGAGGATGCACGCCATATCCACAACTTTGTACAAAATCATACTAATGCCCTCACAATCTACAAGGAGTACACCCATCTATCATTGTTGAATATTGCAGATACATGTTTTGCCTCTTCATTCATCATGCTGAAAAGGTTGAAGGAGGTCATGACCGCTCTTGAGGCCATGGTTATTTCAGAGTTTTGGTCTTTTTGGAAAAAGATAGATCAAATAGCCTCAAAATGATTCAAGGACACAGTATCAGATGATGCCTAGTGGGAGAGGGTAGATCTCATTATTAAGATCATAGATCCTGTCATTGTTTTGCTACAATTTGCAGATATAGACCAACCCATCCTAGGAGAGGTTTATGAGGGATGGGATTCAATGATTGAGTCCGTGAGGACCATTATTTATAGAGTGAGTACCCTGAGTATGAAACATCATCGGAGGCCCTCTTCACTACTATACAAGATATTCTTGTCAGTAGGTGGGACAAGAATTGCACACCTTTGCATTGTTTTGCTCACTCATTGTATCCAAAATACTACAACCATGAGTGGTTGAATGGTGGACCTTCTCGCAGATTCCCTCCTCACATGGATCGTGAAATTTCACGAGGAAGGATGCATTGAGGCAGATATTTCAGGATAGAGCATCCCTTGATGAGGTGGAGGATGTCTTTGCAGAGTTTTCCACTAGCATTGGGCGATTTGCAAGCTATGATGTGATTAGAGATAGGGGCTAAGAAGCCCTATTCTTAGTGGGCAACTCATGGGGCAACATACCCTCCTCTACAACAATTAGCCATGAGGCTCCTCTCTCAGGTTACTTCCTCCTCTTGTTGTGAGAGGAATTGGAGCACATATGGAAATTTGTATAGTGTGAAGAAGAGAAAACTTGAGCAATCCAGGGCAGAGACAATGGTGTGTGTGCACACCAACCTTCATCTTATTTACAGGCAGAGGGATGAGTGGTTGAAGGGAAAGACAAAGATGTGGGATGTGTTTTCCAATGATATGGGTTTGGACAACAATGTTGAGTTGGCATTGGCCAACTTGGATGTTGATGCGTCAGTGCTAGAGCCAGTCACTTTTGATGATGGCAATACTCTTGAGGGGTCATCCTCCACACCAATGGATGCAGAGATTACATTGGATACAGAGGAGAGCAATGGTGACCATGACAGTGATGTTGATTTTGATGATGATGATTGAAGAGCTACCTACTACCTTGTAGTTGTTTTGTATTTTCTATTTCTATTTTCCATTGGCATTGCTAGTTAGAAGTCCTCGGGACTCATTACCTATGTGACACATTTTGAATTTGATGACTTAATGAGAAAAATGCAGTTTCTTGTCTTTCTCCTATTGGATCATTGATGAATTTGTCACGATTATATTTGTAATATGTATGCATAATGTTACAACTTACAAATTTACAATGTAGAATCTAGATCTATGTTTGAATTTGTATCAACGAATGAGAATTTGTGTAATATGAAATCATTGAAATATCTATTTAGTAATAATTATATATATCTATAGTGTGTCTTGTTCTAAGGGGTCTACATGCCCCGTGTCAGACACTCGAATTTGTGTGTCCTGCGTGTCCCGTGTCCGCGTGTCAAGTGACTTAGGTTTGGAGGGATGCCATGGTGGAGTACAGTTTCATCATGAGAAACCATGTTGTAACATAGTGTCAAGGCTAAAAGGAAAGTCTGAGGTCACTTCTCAATGGATCTATAAGATCAAGCATGCAATAGTTGGCAACGTCAAGAAGTACAAGGCAAGGTTTGTGGTGAGAGGGTTCTCCCAAAAGAAGGGAGTGGGCTAGTCAAGAGTCCTTAGGACTCGGTACCTATGTAACACATTTTGATTTTGATGACTTAATGAGGAAAGTGCAGTTTCTTGTCTTTCTCCTATTGTATCATTGATGAATCTGTCACGATTGTATTTGTAATATGTATGCATAATGTTACAACTTACAAATTTACAATGTAGAATCTAGATCTATGTCTGAATTTGTATCATGAATGAGAATTTGTGTAATATGAAATCATTGAAATATCTATTTAGTAATAATTATATATATATATATAACGTGTCCTGCATGTCCTATTTCGAGGGGTCTACGTGCCCCTTGTTAGACACTCGAATTTGAGTGTCCTGTGTCCCCGTGTCAGGTGACTTAGGTCTGGAGGGATGTCATGGTGGAGTACAATTCCATCATGAGGAACCTTGTTGGAACATAGTGTCAAGGCTAGAGGGAAAATCTAAGGTCACTTCTCGATGGATCTATAAGATCAAGCATGCAACAGTTCGCAGCGTCGAGAAGTACAAGGCAAGGTTTGTGGTGAGAGGGTTCTCCCAAAAGAAGGGAGTGGGCTACAAGGAAACCTTTGCACCCGTCGCAACATATGCATCTATCAGAGCGATCATATCTATTGCCTCGGAGATGGGGTGGAGGATACATCAAATGGATGCAAAGATTGCCTTCCTCAATGGGGTGATTGAGGAGGAGGTGTCTGTTGAGCAGGATTTTGAGGTGAATGGAAGGGAGTCCCGTGTATGCAGATTGAAGAAGACCCTTTACGAGCTGAAGCAAGCTCTGCGCAGATGGTACGCAAAGATCGATGGGCACCTTCTTGGTTTGGGCTTCACCAAGAGTGAGGCAGACTCCAACTTGTACTATGTACTTGTTGAAGACGAGTCGCTTATCTTGGTGTTGCATGTTGACGGTCTTCTTGACAGGATTAGAGAGGCTCATTGGGATGTGCAAGGAGGACCTTGTTTCTAAGTTTGAGATGAAGGACATTGGGCTTGTGCACTACTTTTTGGGATTCGAGGTGTGGCAACAACCAAGATAGATCTTCCTTTGGCAAGGCAAGTATGCAGTTAGGAATCTAAGGAGATTCATGATGGATGATTGCAGGCCTATTTCTACACCTATGATCACCAACTTGAGGAAGATTAATGCTTCCAAGAGTGCATTGATGGATCCCACTCTGTACAGGCACCTTATTGGGTCCTTGATGTATCTGGTCAACACTAAGCTAGATATTTGCTTTGTAGTGAACACACTGAACCAGTTTATGCTAGAACCGAGGTAAGGTTCATTGGGTGGCAGCGAAGCATGTGTTGAGGTACCTCTGTGTTACAGTAGACATTGGACTGAGGTATGTAAGAGTTGGTGGAGTATAGTTGCCTTCAATGAGTTCCAGGATTTTTGCAGGGCAGTAGGGATTAAAGAGCTCAGTACCTTACAACCCTTAGCAGAATTGGATTCTCAGGAGAAAAACTAGACCATAATGGAGGCACCAAGGGAAATGATGCATGATCGGAATTGCCTATGTTTTTGTGGGTAGATGCCTACAATACAATGTTCTATGTGCGGAACAGGAGTCCTCAAAAGATATTCGAGTACGTGACTCCGAAGGAGATGTTTATGTTGAGAAATTTACATGACTCCTAAGGAGATGTTTATGTTGAGAAATTTAGGACAGCTAGGTTAGGTGATTTCTGTTACTTTGATAACTGCTTGTGATGTATTTTACTTAATTAGCTTCTTCTTTCACTTGATTATATTTAGTGTCCTTTTCATCAAACAGCTACCAAACCATAAAGAACAATAAGACAAGAGGGCACAAGATATAGGCAATCAGCCAACGCCAAAACCTCTCCACTTGAGAGGAAAACCCACAAGAACTCTTCTCTTCTTATAGAACTTCAATTGACGAATTCCAAGACCTGTGACCCTTGACCAAGACTCTTCCATGACCAAGTCAAACCTTTCCTCCTTTATGAGTTTTCTTTCTAGCAACTTCGACCTCAACAACTTTTGCAATTTTGACCTCTAGCAAATTCTTCTACAACTTCGACCCCCTAGCAGATTCTTTTGCAACTTCAACCTCCCACAATTTCTTCTGCAGAAACCCTAGCCCTTGCACGTGTGGAAGAGATGATAATTTCTCTCTTTTCACCTTTTGCTTGGATTGGTTCTTTCTTCTTGGAAACTCGAGTTGCAAAAAATAACAATTTTATGCCCTAACTTTACTTCTACAGTTCTAATATTTGGCTTTGGTTGTTGCAATAGTTGACTTAGTTTCTTCGCACATGTGAAGAGTAGTAGCCCAAAAACATTCCAAAATTATCGCTCTTCTTTTCTTCTTCTTGTCCTTCTCTTCTTCGAACCCTTTTCTCTTCCTTGATCGAACTTGTGTGAAGTGAGTGAGTCCTTCAAGTGAGGTCAAAGTCTCCCTTGTATACAGGTCTTTCTCTAGGTCGAATTGCTAACTTTACGCCGACTTGTCCTCTCATAGAGGCCGACTTATTCTTTGCACTATGACGAGGTCTTGGAGGGTCTTTGACTCTAGATTTAACTCAAATAAATTTTCTTTGCAATATGTAACATGCCCAAAAGGGTCTTTCATACATGACAATGACTCAATTGACTTGTAGACTCAATGGCAAGCCCTAGAAGCACTGAATGGGTGCTTGACCTAAAAATAAATTTCCCTTAAGCATGAAACCCATGCCTCAATAATAACAATAACAAATTTATTTTTCTCTTTAAATCAAATACATAAAATCACAATTACATATGTCATTATGAAGACTGAACCTAGTTACATATTTCCACAGTTTACAGGAGTAAACTGGATGTGAGCCATTTACGCATCTTTGGTAGTCTAGTGTATGTCCACGTTCCCACAAAGAAGAGGACTAAGCTAGAGCCCTTGTTTGGAAGGGGCGTATTTGTGGACTACTATGAGGTCTCAAAGGCCTGCTAAGTCTACATTCCAGGACAAAGGAAAATGATAATCGGTCAAGATGTCAGATTTGATGAGAGCACGACCTTCAGGAGGTCTCATGAGAGAGAGCTAGCAGTGGTAGAGGATCAAGAGCGAGAGGGCTCCAAATATTGAGCAGGGACCAGCAGCGAGGACAATGTAATATTCCTTTTTTTGGTATTCCTTATGACAGGATTAGGATGGACTTCCAGAGTTGGGAGCAAACAGGTCACAGGTACAGGTTGGTGTCATCGGCGGGCCCAAGGGATTTTTGGAGGAGTTTTGAGGAGTTTCTATGAGGACCGATGGCATTCACTTGGTATATTCCATCATCCGCACAGCTTGCCTTTTGTTCTGCCACATTCCAACAACTTTCGGAAAATTGAGTTATTTTTGGGCTTAACTCAATTAATTACGTTCCAGGTGGCATTCTGGGAGGAATACATGATAGAACACCTTAGAACGAGAATACCTACATGATGGGATGGTTGGACATAAGTTTCAGTGACCGGAGAAGACATGGCAGCCGATTTACTCTTTCCCGCATTAAAAAAAGTATTTTAATGAGAGGGAAAAGTGCTCCATGATTGAAATAATAATAAAATAGAAGGCTCTAGAGGGGTCCATGAGATCTACAAAAGAAGAGGAGGCCATTGAGGGATATCTTGGAGTTGATATCTTTTCTTGTATGTGAGGTTGAGAACTCAGTTCTCTACTCCATTGGTAGCCCCACGACAGAAACCCTCGGGTGATTGAGAGAGATTGGGCAAGCACCCAACTCCCCTTGGTGAATTCATCGTGAATTCATCCTGAATTCACAGGTGAGCTTAGCAGTGCCATTTCAGTTCAGTTCGAAGGCCGATGCAGTGCAGCAGATCATATTGGAGGCCAGCTTTCCATCTCAGCCACTTTAGTCAGATATGCATGTAACCCCAGTTTGTCCATTATAATAAAAAGCTGAGATTTTTCCTATTCAATGTGTTAAAGGATTGCAGTGCTCTACTTGTTTTTATTTTACATGGCAATCTTCTATTAATAAAATGTTGATTTTACGATAAAATTTTGGGTTAAGTTATTTTTTGCAACTTTGGTCGAAATATCCCATTTGGGATATTACAGACAACCTATAGATCTAGAGGAGGAGCAAGATGTTCCTTCGAGCTCTACCAAGAGGAGGCCGAGACGGGCCGAACAGACCTTGATGGATGTTGAGGAGCATGTGGAGGCTCCTAGCAGCACTTTCAAGTAGACCAAACCACCAACAAGATTTTCCATCTATTTGGCCTTATCGAGCAGCATCAATGAGTCTGAGCCTTCAATTTTTGAGGAGGTTGTTGATGAGCAAGTCTAGAGGAATGCCATGGTGAAGTAGTATAGCTCCATCATGAGGAATGATGTATGGGACATAATGCCGAGACCAGAGGGAAAGTCAGTGGTCACTTTCTGATCGATCAACAAGATCGAATATGTAGCTAATGGCAGTGTCAAGAAGTACAAAGTGAGGTTCATGACGAGAGGGTTCTCCTGGTAGGAGGGAGTGGATTACGAGGAGACATTTGCACTTGTCGCCAAATATGTATCTTTAGAGTAGCTATGTCCAATGTTTAAAAGATGGGGTGGAGGATACATCAAATGGATGTGAAGATTGCCTTCCTCAACGGAGTGATTGAGGAGGAGGTGAATATTGATCAACCTCAGGGCTTTGAGGTGCATTGGAGAGAGTCTCATGTATGCAGGTTCAAGAAGGCCCTTTATGGGCTGAAGCAGGGTCTACATGCATGGTACGCTAGGATTGATGGATATCTTCTTGGTTTGGGCCAGTGTTGCAAACATCTCGATAACATCCTAATTTTATCTCGAAATCACGATTTTTTGGCCTAGCCGATGTTTGCCGATTTTTACTGATATTTTGATGGTATCTTGATTTTGCTGATGTTTGCCATTTTTTATTGATATTTTCCCAATTTTTACGATTTTTTGGTTTTTCGGACCCTTGCCGATTTTATCTTGATGTCGATGTTTGCAACATTTGTTTGGGCTTCACCTAAGAACGAGGCAAACTCCAACTTGTACTATGTACTTGTTGAGGGTGAACCGCTCATCTTGGTACTTTATGGGGAGGATCTCTTCTTCACAGGAATGGAGAAGCTCATAGGAATGTGCAAGGAAAATCTTGCTTCAGAGTTCATGGTGGAGGGCATCAACTTGATGCACTACATTTTGGAATTGGTGTGGTAGCAGCCAGGAGATATTTTCCTTGGGCAAGGCATGTACGTAGTTAAAAGCTTGAGGAGGTTCAAGACGAGGGATTGCAAGCCCGTGTCTACACTGATGATCACTAACCTGAAGAAGTTGAGTGCTTTTGAAGGCGAGTTGGTGGATCCCACACAATATAGGAACTAATAGGTTCCTTGATGTATTTGGTCAACACTAGGTCGAATATTTGTTTCGCTGTGAATACACTCATCTAGTTCATGGTGGAGCCAAGACAAGTTCATTGGGTGGCAGCGAAGCATGTGCTAAGATACCTGCGAGGTACGATGAACTTTGGACAAAGATATGTCAGAGTTAGTGGAGTGGAGCTACATGTGTACACAAATTCTGATTGGGATGGGAGTTTTGTGGATAGAAAATCCACGTTTGGATGTCGTTTCATCTTGGGATCAACCATGATATCGTGGTACAACAAGAAGCAGCAGGAAGTAGCACTTAGCTCAGGAGAGGCAAAGTACATGGCAGCGAGTATGGTGAGATGTGAGGCGGCATAGATTTGCAATACGCTTGCAGGATTATTTGATCTTTAGATGGGGCTGGCAGTGATTCACTGTGATAATCAAAGTTGCATTAAGCCCTCTAAGAATCTTGTGTTACATGATCGGTCCAAGCATCTCGCGATCAGATATCACTTCATCAGAGACAGGGTCCAAATAGGTGATGTGAGATTGTGGTACATTTCCACAGATGAGCAGGTGGTAGATATTCTCACTAAGCCTCTAGTGAAATGGAGGTTTGTGAAGTACTTAAATAAGTTAGGGGTGGTGGAGAATCCCTTCCTTGCTATGAGGGAGTGTTGAAGCTTATAATAACTTCAAAAGGTCTTTTACATAGGCTTGGTGTCTTAGCATGTAGAAGATGATTTATTGCCTCTTTAGGTGCTTTCTTGGTAGAGTAAGTGATTTATGCCTTCTTTCCTAAGTCTAACTTTGGAAAAGTACAATAATTAAAGTCAATTAATTATTGTGGACTATTAAGTCATTTTCTAAGGATATATATTCTAATTATTTAAGTGACGTACAAATGATCTCAGCCACTGATCTCCACGATCTCCTAGAAGGGAGATTTGGGTTAGGGATCTAGGCTTAAAGAAGAATGTAAGAAGAAGCCTAAGGAAGAAGTGAAGACACAAGAGAGGAGAAACAACAAGAGAAAGTAATTTCCTCTAGTGCGAGTGGCTCAATAGAATGAAGCACACAAGAGGATTTGAGGGCATATCCAGGAGCCTGAGTTGTTGGAGCTGCAGCGCTGAGTTGCTAAAGAGAGAGTGTTGGAGGCTAAATTTCCTAGGGTGCGGTGGCAACACACAGGGAAGGCACAAGGTCGATTTGCTAGCAGATTGTTGGGTCGAATTTCCCCAGGCCAAGTTCCTTCAAAGGTCGATTTCTAGAAGGTTGAATTCCTTGGGTCGAATTCATCCAGTGTGGTCTGAGTTACAAGTTCCAGTAAATGTATTTTTCCTTGTAATTCTCTATGAGTCGAAAACCCTAATTTTTCATGTTAATGAATGGCAAAGAATTGTTGTGGGTATTTATCTATTGCAATGGGTGATTGATCTCTCCTAACTTTTATTTTCCTCTGCATATATTTCTAGAGGTTAAAATACCAATGATTTTATATTTTCGGTAATTCAGAATTTATTTGGTTAGTTAAATAAATTGTTGGGAATAAATAATTTCCATGAGAAAATGAATTTGGGCTGGTATTGGGGGATTTAAAACCTTGCACTTTGCTCCTCGGAGGCTCTTGCTTCAAATCCTTCCCTTGGCCAGGCATGAGGTTGGTTCTCAAAGGTGTCTCAGCTTCTAGAGCCAATTACTATCTCCTAGAGCACCTTCCCCCATTCAAATTCTCCCTTGATGTGCCACCATTCAAATTCTCCCTTGATGTGCCACACCATCTCTTGTCGACTAGATGGAGACTAAACCAAGTTATCGAAAAGGATATCTACATATTGTACATTCAAGTCACTTGGATCTCACCTCTAACAAGCCTGGGCTCAAAAATGCTTTTCTAACTAGAGCATTTTTTGGAGCAACGTGATGGCATCATCACATAGCCCGCTTATATGCGTAGACATTAGATGCACTCACTCAAGATCCCTTTAGGACAGCTCTAGGACAGCTGCCATCAACTATGGATGGCAGATAGATCACCATACACCACGATCTAATAGGATCTTGTAATGTTCCCATTTTCTGGTTTCCCTTACGATGCAGTTAGGGTTCCAAAGTTGGTGTTAGTCAGGTCACAGGAGCAAGATTACATCATCAATGGGCCTGAAGGATTTTGAGGAAGTTTTATGAGGTCTGATGGGGTTCGCTTACTATACTTCATTATCAGGGTTAGTTCTGCAAATTTCATTCTTGGTTCTGTAGCATTCCAACGATTCTCGTAAACCAGAGAAATTATCAGCATATTTTAATTAAATACGCTAAAGGTGTCATATGGGAAGGATTACTTGGAGATACACCTTAGCGTAATAGCTCGTTGGAACCAGAATGAAGAGATCTATAATATGGGATGCTGAAAAGTGACTTTCAGTGCCCTGAGTGATCGTAGAGGCGGATTTACCATTTTCCAAGATTAAAAGTGACTAAAATAAAATAAAATAAAAAGTCACTTAAATAAAATATAAAGGAGAATCTTCTAGAGTGGGAATAAAATAATAAAATAAAAGTGCTTCAAGAAGGCTGCAGAGAGATCCATCCAATCTTTAAAAGGAGGGGGAGCATGTCATTTGGATATATTGGGGATTTGAAGTATTTTCATTTGAAGAGGTTTTGGGAACGTGGTTCTCAGCTTCAAAGAGCCCTAAGATGAAAACCCTTGCATTCCTTGTGTGTGTTGGACGAAAACCCAACCCATTATTGAGGAGATTTCATCCAGAAATATCATGAAGCTTCATCAACATCAGTTGTGAACAGATTTGGAGCAAATTTATCGATTGGAATGGGGATCACCTACATCTCCAATTGGAGCTTCATTTCGAGTTACAATTTGGGAGTCCAGTCAAAGAAGGATTTGGAAGAATATTGAGTTGTTCCTTCTTATCCATCTGTCAAGTTTGATGTCTGATGTAAATCCCTTCTCAATATTAAATAAATAATGCAGTTGATTGTCTACCTGTGCATTCTTTTCTCGGCAAATTATGGAGTAGATCTTTGTAAAATTTCTTAAGTTTGATGGATATGCAAATATTTGCAATTGTCGATATTTGTAATTTTCATGATATTCTGGATAAATTTTATGAAGTAATTTGCCAGAATAAAATCCCTAGTAATTTTACGAAAATATTAAAAGGGATATTACAAATCTACCAAATGTGCCACCTTCAGAAGCCCAAGACAAAGATGCACCTTATTTTTCGGTGTCCCCTATACTATGAGATCTGAGGATGTTATCATTGTCTTTATAGGAATTCTACAGGCTCCCTCTGTACTTTCTTCCACTAATAAGACTAGAGATGCTTCGTTCTTTTCATTAGGGAGATTTTCAGCCACAGATCTCACTCCTACATGCCATACCCCACCCTAGAATGACCAAGTTGATTACCTCATACTTCCCTATTAATCCATCATATTGGAGCAACAAATGGCAAGTAGATGTTGATGTTTGTAGCTCAAACAAGTACTTTTGCAAAGGTTTAAGTGTCAGAAATGTGGAAGCCGTCAAAAGTCTTCTCTTAACCTTAGCAAATTCACTTTTTGAAAGAATTATTAAAGTGAAGTGTTTTTTATAAAAGTGAGTTTAATCTTAATGAAATGTAAAGGGTTTTACATTAGTGAATTAAATGGATCTTGACTGTGGATTGTGACTTAATCTCAATAGTCAATCTCATTAAGAGTTTAAGGTTATGGAGACTTAGTCATCAATGATTAATTGATTCAATCAATAACTCAAGATTATAAACAAAAGGCTAAGTGAAGGAGAAAGACATAAGAGAGAGACATCAAGTAATCTCGACAATGTTGATAAAGGACTTTCATCTAGTGAGCAGGTCTAGAGAAAATAGAAAGCAAATTATTGCAACAAAGGGATCGACCACACGCAGGTTATACAGTGCAGCACAACATTCGTACAACAAGTCGTATGTAGGTCGTATAGTGCAGGAGAGTTTGCAAGTCATGCAAGCCATAGAGTAACCATATGTGCAGTCGTACAGAAATCACGCGGGTTTGTACAACAAGCCAATAGGTCGGGGTTTCATTCAAGGAAACCTGGAAGGTCATACAGTCATACAAGTGCCTAGCAAATTCTAAAACTTTTGCTATAGCATGTATTTATTTTTAGTGCGCCATTTTCCCAGTAAGAGAACCCTTACAAATTTTGATATTGTTTTAATTGGGAAGCTCATTTGAAGGGAAAAAGTATTTTGTTGTGTTTTGGAAATTGGTTTCATTTGCTTACGCTATCATTTTCATTTTGCCAATTAAAAATCACTGTGTGTGCATTTTATTCTATGAGTTGTAACAAATTTAATTTTCAGCAAGGAAATCACTAGGAAATAATTTCTCTAGTTCTAGGGTTAGAAAATTTAACAGCAGATTCCTAGAGCGCACCAAACAGCAAAGTGGTGAGAACCCAACTTTCCCCTCAACCTCCCACTTTAGGAGACCACCTGATATCATTGAGACCTGCTTAGGGGTGTTGGTCTATACATCAAGCCACAAATTCTTATAACATTAGAGAGATTAGCTCCGGATGGATCTAGCATAAAGCACCTCCCGCCTGTCAAAGTATCTCCCGGATCCAAAGGAGCAACTAGAGATCCACTCAAAGTTTCCTTTTCGACTTTAGATGCTAGAAGTACCCCTTCTTTATACATCCCCCTCAGATCGTGCAGTCAGGCTCCTCGATGGTTCCAAAAGACTTCGATAATGAGCAAGTGCCCAGTTCACCCCCTTGCCCTTAACCATCAAACTCATAAGACCTTGACATCATTAGCCTCGTCGCTCGATCTCTTTCTCTCTCACTCTCTTTATCTTGACAAGTTCTTAAGTTGGGTTGTCCATCTTTCTCGTCTTGAACGAACTCACTTAGTGTTTTGTATCATTGTACCTTTGTCACAGTTTTATACATATGTCCGATGTTATACTTATGTAGGTTTCTTTCTTTGTATTATTTGCAGCATTTTCTAGGAGTTGTGTTAGCATTCCCATAGTGTTCATACTGGTTGTACTCTTTAAGCCCCATTTACCTACTTTTGTGGTCATTTGTTGAACATTAACAAAATGATCTTATCTTATCTTCTTATGTTATATCTCTTTGAGGTTGTTAATTTATGCAAAATGGACAATTATAATGCAACATTTTGTTGTAGAGAATGCTTTATACAAAATCACAATCCACCATATGAGTGGGGAATTTGGGGGTAGCTTGGTCTAGAATGAATGCATTTGCCTCGTATCGACAATAGAGAACGAGAAAGAAATTGCAATATTAAGGGAAACGCAGTACCTCACCCTGGCACCCTTGAAAATAACCTAGTCTACTTGTACGTGTACATATTATTCTATTATGCTCATGTTTTGTCCATATCTTGCCTATTGAGGTTGATTTTGTACTTAGGATTTCAAGTAAACATTGTACATATGAAAAGGTATACTAATAAGGGCTCAAGGCCAAGACCCCCCGCCCCCCCCCCCCCTCCCCCGCCTTTTCAGTGTTGAGTAAAACCCAATGTAAAAAAACATTATGAGTAACATGCACATGATAACATAATATGATGCAGTCACTAGAAGTATGAAAAATTACTTGCCCTAAGACATGACATGGGGGGCATATGCAAGACAAATGGAACATATAGGTCAAAACATGTTGAATCATAGATGGCAATAGCTATCCTTAGATGTAAAATTTTAGTTAGCAAAGCATGGAGATTAGCATGTGGTATGAGTGTCACTCCAAAAAAATTGCATGCACAATTGTATTAGAAGTTGCATACTTACACCTCATTTGTAGATTATGAAAGTCTTCTTATTTATTTATTCCCTATTAAATTCTCCTCCCCACAGTGTCGTACATAGTTGTTCCCGAGGGAAATCTGTGCATAACTACTAATGGGAAACGGTAGATTGTCTGAGAAATTGCTTAATAGCATATCAACTGCTATTAAAGGCTTTCATTTTTAGCATAAAACCAGCATGGGATCAATTTCCAACAAAATAAGGCAAAAATCATTTTCTTATTAGCACCAAAGAAGAGATAATCCTAGACCTTGTTAAATTTCAAAAAAAGTTCTAGCTAAGTTAAAGAGTCTCTATGCTCTCCTAGTATGTGGATTCTCTTCTTTTCTTATTTACAACTTGCGATTATTTTGAGCAATGGTGAATTGGCTTGATGAACGATTCAAATAGGCTAGATTATAAGAGTTTCAGTCAAGCTTAGCAAAAAAGGGTCAGAACTTGGTAGCAGATATCGTTCAAAATAAGGATTATTTTCCCTTTTGGCATTTATATTTAAAGCCGATGATTTTTGCCATTCACTTATGATTTGGATTCACCAGGCAATGAATAACCCACGAGTGCTTGTGGGTTTGAGTTGCTTCTCTTGAATTTATCTTGCCATCAAAGAGTCCGGTTTGGGAATGACTTAACTCGGCTAGCCAACAAGGCGACATGGGGGCAATGCTTTCAAAACCAGACCGGCCATTGAACTAGTCGACCCCAAAAATGTGATCCAGACTGAAAAGCGGAAAAAAACTGGACCAAAAAATCGGTCGACCAAAAATGCATAAAATATCCAAATTTTGTGAAAACAGAGTATGTATTCATGTGCATCCATATGAATGCAAACAATTACACACAAATATGCAAAGTTTCTAGTGTATATAGCAAGTAAAGGTACATATAACAAAAATAGCATCAAGTGCAATCCATCTTTGAACCAAAAATATAACAACAAAGAGGCTCTAAATGGCCTCTAGAGTCCCAAAAAAATCATGCTACAACAAATAACTACATATCATCAAAATCATGCATACAGTGGGATCCTCATCATTGATATCACCCTCTAAGCATTAAAATAAAATAAGAAAAGCTTAAAATTCCAAATTAGTGGTTTTGCTTGAGTGAAGGGTACATTTTTACTAGGGTTTTGCCAGAGGAGTTCAACAATCAATGCCACCAACATCAAGGTAAATAGAGAGCTTCATGCTATTGATGAAATGCCAATTCGATTCACTCATACGTGACAAAATCCAATGGAAACATTGCCTGTCAATCTTAAAATCATGAAAACTATTAAGTTTGTTGAATTTTGAATGGGATCTAAAATTCTACTTTCTCCATAAGAAATCCAATGACGTTGAAACCCTTCAAACATCCTGAAACCCTTTATTGGATTTCATATGGAGAAAGTAAAAGGATGAAAATGAAAGGGACCCTCCCCCTCGATTACACTCTCCTTTATCTTTCAATGGAGGGGGGAGGGCATTTTTAATTTTCATCGTTTTACTTTGAGAATTTAATTTTACCATTTATTAGTAAGGCAAGTGCACTGGAGGGGGGAGGATCTCTTTAAATAGCATTAGTAAGTTAGATATTATGTTAGCAAATGCCCTAATTTATTGTTTTTTTCAAAATTTAGGTTTTCATGGCCCCTAGCCACACAATACAACATTGTACGGAACTGGCCTGTTCGGTGAAGAAAAGGCTGGTTTAATATCTGACCAGCCTAAAATGGTCCAGAGCACCGGCTGGTTTAATATCTGACCAGCCTAAAATGGTCCAGAGCACCGAATCCGACCGTTTTTGCCTCCAAACCAATCAGACTGCCGTTTCCGATAGCACTGCCTAAGAGTACTCGATAGACTACTCATTTTTTGTCAATGTTGTTTTAATTCTTTCATTTGCGTTTGCTATAACAAAAAATTGTCGATCTTGCTCTATATCTCATATGCACATATGCAGAAATTGGTACAAGGCCAATGCATACTTCCCAAGCCATGATGAGAATGTATGTGCTCAATAGGCATGTAGTTACACGCGCGCACTGATCTTTACCCGTTCGGAAATTTTCCAAAAATTTGAAGGAAAAAAAAGGAAGAGAACTCCCACTATATCTCACACACAGGGACATTATTGATTGCTCTATTTGCGTCCAGTGGACTGACTCAGTAGCCATGGAAATATAAGATTTACCCATAAACCTAAATACAATAACACAATCCAATCACAGACATGGAATTCAAAAACCAGTTGCGCAATACAGGACACTTCAATAACAAGCAAAAGATGTCTTTACTTACTGACCATTTATTGTAATAAGACCTATTGGTTTCGTTCTTGGACATTCCCTTCGGAAGAAATAAAAGTTTTGTATTGCGATTTCTGGCCTGATTTTGAAAAGTTTTCCTGGGTCTGCTCGGAAAACGCCTGATGTCACCTAAAGGAGCTCGGCTCCGCTTGGCAGCTTCAGTCATCCTCAAAGCTTCCTCCAAGAAGTTGTAATCTGATAATTGAAAAAAAAAAAAAAACAGACATAAACAAAAGTTAGCCATTACTCACTGTTTAGATCACAACTAGATCATTATACATAAACTGAGATGCAATATTATAATAACAATTGTGATTTAGGGTTAAAGGCTGATACCTGATACGAGCCAATTATCATCGAACTGGGATATGGGCACAAACTCAGCTCGGTTTCGCTTGCCTGTGCATTGAGTGCGCTCTTTGTGACCCTTCACGCAGGGCAATCCACATGACCGCAAGCCACAGCCCGGGCACTTGTATTTCCAGGGATTGTTTCCGCATTCCTCACAATTTGGCCGCTTTGCTGCTGTCCGGCCATCTTCCATTCCGTTTTCTTGAGGATCTTCCATTTCGTTTTATTCCGTTCGCCGCTGGACTAATACTGCTGCAATGAATGTTCAGGCCAGTCGTGATAAGTATGCTTAAAGAATGTTCATGTATGAAAATTTTAGGTCAGTAGAAATTTGGAACTTGGAATGGTATGGTTGACAAATTTGATACACCACCGCGTAGGCTATCTGCTGTTCGGCGCTCGACTAATGCTGCTGGATGATCTCAATTAAAAATGGGATGAATTTTTTCTTGGGGAGTGTGTAAGTTCCGAATCACTTGAGCAAAAGTGCAAATGGTATTCAGGTGAAATAGCCAGACGACCTCGATGAAAAATTCAGTGGGACAGAAGCCTGTGTATGATATATAACCCGCACAAAGAAGACACCGACATTCCAAGTGATATACGTTAAAAAAAAAAGGCAAAAACCTTTTTGGATCTTTGATTTATTGAGTAAATAAATTTCGGAGTATCTCTTAAAACTAAAAGAAGAGATGCACACTGCCTGAAAATAGCGATAGAAGAGGCCCCAGCCAGAAAGTGATAGTGCAAGATTCATGCGAATTTTGTTGCCAGTTGGATCCAAAAGATTTATAGAGTGCTATATGAGTGAATGAATTGAATAAATTACGATCCGAGGGGCCTTTTCGTCGGCATTTTTTACCCGGGTTATGCTACAGTCGTATTTTCTTCAATCTGCGAAAATCGAAAGAGAAGCAGGGTTTCATGCGATTCTCCGAATCACCTTGTTCTGCTTTCATCTAAACGCGCAGTCATTTAATTTGCAGTCATTTGAGCTTAGCCGCTTTTGTTTCGGAAGGCACAAAGCTGTGAAAATTATAACAGAACTGAGGAACCCTAATCAACCTTGCGCATTTGTTGTCCGTGGAGAAGAGGTCGACTTTATCTAATTGTTGTACGAGTTTCTTTTAGAGAACGAGTTTCTTTTAGAGAAGGATTGAGTATCTTTGACCATTGGAGAATTTCACTCGTAGAAATTTAACCCTTTTTCTGACGACTCATTCAACATTAAAACAGATTTGTTCTAGTGGCATATGCCGTTATGGACAATTTAGATACTTAATTAATAATAATAATTAATTATTATATAATTTAATCAAAATTTACAAAAATTTACATATATACACCACGATTTGTTAAATTACCATTTTATTAATTAATTAGTTAATTAGTTGTATAAATATATTAAAGGTTTTATAAATAAAATAATAATAATAAATAAAATTAATTAATTAAATAAATAATGGAATATTTATTTTTTCAAAGTCAAACTAGCTGTTATCCTAACGGCTAGTTGAGTCATTTCTACATCTATTTATATTTAATGTCTGGATCTGATCTCTCACATAGTCCTGATGATGAACCACACTGGTTGGTTCGAAACGCGTCGACCACGTTCTTTTGCATGTGATTATTACCGAAAGAATTTCTACTAATTTTATTATGGATCACAGAAGCTTAGATTCCAAAAATTTAGATACTCTCGGAATGCTCCAGGGATTTTCACAAGTGGCAATTGTAAGTAATGGCAATTTCTCTCAAGAGACAGTTTGAGAGAGAGGTTCTTCAAAGCACCAGAAAAGCAGCACATAGGACAGTAGTGAACAGTAGGGAGAGCAGCACAGAGGACAGGGACAGTGGGCAGAGCAGCAAGGGCAGAGCAACTAGTTTTCAGTGGATAGTGGGCAGAGCAGCAAGGACAGAGCAGCAAGTTTTCAGTGGTCAGACCAATAGATATTGAAGAGTTAAGCATAAAACAAAGGGTCAGTTTTGGGCAGAGATTTTGGTTTCCCTTAATATCATCATGATAATGGGACAATAAACTTTAGAACCCGTGGAAACAAATGATATAGGGCAAGTGAAAATTGCCTCATCAACGAAAACTGGGAAGTGGGTTTGGGTCAATGCCAAACAATATCAGGGTATTTTAAAAATGAGACTAGCTCGTCTAAAATGGGAGCAGACAAGGAAAAAAAGGTCTCAAAGGGAGAGTATTGTTCGCAAGAAACAACATTCAAACAAGTCTTCTTCACAAACATGTGGCAACAAGTCCAAAGGAAAAGAAAAAGTTAGTGATGATTATGCTTTATATAGTCCCACATCCACACCTCTCACTTGGTCATTTGATCTTTATGTGAAAGAACTCTTAAATGTAAAAGAAAGGTTGGAAGTAGTAGAAGCTAAAGAGCTGGAAAGAGATTGTACAATCCATATAATAACAGCTGAAAATCAGGCTTTAGCAGAAAGCAACAAAGTTCTGAAGGAACAAGTGTCATTACTGCAGGAAGCTCTCCGAATAGGGAAAACAGAATGGCAACGCATGAAAGCGGAGGTGCAAAACATGAAGAAATTTGCAGTGGAGAATACAGAGATGATGAATGCGAAGCCATCTCAGGATAAGGGGAAAGCAGTTGCTCAAATAGACAACAATGAAGAAACATCAACAGAAGGGAGGAAAGAAGATCCCACAAAACTTTCCAAAACTTGGGCTCAAGTTATTAGCAATTCTGCTAAGAGGGAAGGAGAAACAAACACTCGGGTTAACAACATGCAAGATAGAGAAAGCAAGGAAAGACTGGATAGAGCAACAAACATAATTATTAAAGGGGTGAAGGAGTATGGGAAAAATGAATGTACTCTTGACCTTGCAAGAGACTTCTTGAAAGACAAGCTCCAATGGCAAGGACAAATATGTCAAGCATGGAGAGGAAGTAAGCTTAACGGTGAGAGAGCCAGGCCCATAAAAGTCATCATGCCCAACTTGCGTGATAAAGATATCATTCTAAGCAAGAAGCAACTCTTAAGGGGTTCTCGGTTTTTTCTAGAAGAAGATTTAACTGTAAGACAACAAGAGGAAAGGAGGGATGAAATGACAAAAGTTAGGGCAGCAAGAGATGAGGGAAAAAGAGCATGGATTTATAAAGGTAAAGCCGTGATTGCGCAATTTGGACCTCCTTCCAAAGCAAGGCAGCAAAATGATAACAAAGAAGAGGCAGCAAACTCTTTAACAAGAAATGAGGAAGCAAGGTCATTATGGGCAAGCAGGGACAAAGACTCAACTGTGAGTCTTGCATGTCAAAACAAATAGCAATCAAGTCTTACCCAGGTTTCCTTAAGATTAGTTTGTTGGAATTGCAGGGGTTACCCATGGAGACGAGGACCTGGGTTAGGGCCTATTGCGGAAGGTAGAGACATAATTTGCCTCATAGAAACACATGAGCATGAAGGGTGTAAGACACCTTTGTTTGAAGGGTACTGGAAGATAGCAGTGTGGAACAAGGCAGCAGGGAATGGCAAAGGGCACGGGGGTATCATGGTATTAGTAAGAAAAAAATAAGGTCGTTTCATTCAGATAGAAAAAGAAGACCCAAATAAGCAATTTGTTTGGCTTAAAATATCAGAAAATGGAAATCACATTAGAATTGCAGCATGCTATTTTGCGCCGCAAGTTTCAAAAATCTACAAAAGTAGAGGGCTTGACTACAAAGATCCCTTTGCAGCCCTAAAAACAGATATTGCAATATATTCTCAGCTAGGTGAAGTCCTTATAGTGGGGGATTTCAATGCTAGAACTGCAAGTGAACAAGCTAGCATTCTTTGTTGTAAAGAAGACAGTGACCCTATTTGGCTTACAGAAGAGAGTAATCATCAATGGGAACGAATTTCAGAGGATAAAGGCTGCAATCTCTTTGGAGAACAACTTCTTATGCTATGTGGGGCCTTCGATTTAGTCATTTGTAATGGTTTGACTAGATGGGAAAAGTCCAGTAATTTCACTTGCAATACTTACAATGGAGCAACTGTAGTAGATTATGTAATTTGCTCGCATAGTTTGTGTGAGAAAATGGAGGAAGTGTTGATTGGAGACCAAATTTGGGATTTAAAATCAGATCACAAGCCAATCTATTTAAGTTTCTCTTGGACCGGAAAGAAGCAATTAGGGTCAAAAAATCAGTGTGTTCAACAAAATCCCTATTGAGGAGGTAAATCCCCTCTGCGGACAGAGGCGATCCCTACTAGCCCAGCAGGGGTCTAGCAACAAACAAACAATGCTATGACGCAAGCTCCTAGTTACGAATGAAAGACTTAGGATAAGAGCCTACCTGGATTCCAACGCTAGATCTGAAGAAGATATGTCCCCGTCCTTCAGCCCTGGCAGATCACAATCCTTCCACGATCTCCGTGGATGAACACCTGCACACAGAAGAAACGAACAGATACATGCATAGGAACCGGCATACGTAACTAAACATCGGTCAGAAAAGATGTTACTCGCATTAACATGATAGAAAAAGGAGTGGAACCATAATCATAGTCATCTATTAAAGTGATAAACGAATAGAAGTTACAACCAAGTTCTGACGTCGCAGCTTCCTTCGAACGGGTCTCCGGTTGTCCACGTCTCGCAAAGCTCGCCAAGGAAAGGAAAACCTCTCCAGAGTCTCGTAACAATGGTCTCCTCGCTTGAATGGGCCTTAAGGGAAAGAAGGGATTCTTTACAGCACAAAGGCACTTGGGAATAGGGAGATGCAAAGCTTCGGCACTTCAAGACTAGCTTGCCATGGATCTGAGCAAGCTTTTATAGATGGGGAAGGAGGGAGTTGGGATCCCTATTATTATGGGATTGGCCCTATCAACAAGGAAGGTTCCATGGGAGGTGGCAAAACCAATTCCCTTCCATAGAACTCTCGCAGCCAAACCTCCCAACTCAAGATAGGCAGTGGTTTATGAGTTTGTTTGAACTCAACTTCCGCCATCCATATTTAAAAAACAGTCCCTAAAATGGGTGGCGCGATTGCTGCTCTATGACAGAGCGCCAAGTGGCGCGACCTCTTTACGGGATTTCCCTGATTGGCGCGAGCACTGAACTGTCTACCCGCGCCAATGCAAAAAGAGCTGTTTTTCATGGATTTTGCAAGGAGATGTCTCAAGGGGAAATGAAGCTCATACTCGGAGGGATGCATTGATGATGTTTTCAAGGCATGACAGTGTTCACAGGTCACATAATGGGTCCTCCATTGTGCGGGACGGGGAATGGTAGGGACGGTGACAAATTACTGTGTAACAGATGCCCCCTAAAGCATGAGGCCCGAGAGAGAGAGGGGTGAAATGCTTTACGAGAACATGTCCAACTGAAGGCCCACAGTCGGAAAACCTGCGCAGAAAGATACAACTGATATCTCAAGTATATGATGTATATATAGTATGGACGCAGCCATCCGAACAGAGTATGCTATAATCCGGATCTAGGGTATGGGCGCAGCCATCCAACTCAGATCAAACAAATAGACTCAGGTATGGTCGCAGCCATCCAATCAGTGAGTCATGTACATAATGATAATAATCCACAGTCGCAGCCTGGATTACAACAGACACAATCCAGGGTCTTGCGCTCCATCTCGACCCAAACAAGTACAAGTTCGAGCATGTGAATATGTGAGCTGATGTCGAACATGCAAGAACATCGTCTGATTACCAGCCAATGATGAAAGCTGTTAACAGACGCGAGAGAAACCACCAATAATGACAATGGTCCTCAAGGTACTACAGGTACAATCTACAGCGTGTGAATAGATGAGTTGACGTCGAACACCCGCAGAATCATTCGATCGGAAGTCAGTGATGTAAACTTCACGTCGAATGCGACGAACCTGCCATTGAGGCATGCAGGCTCCAAGGTACCATCAGGAGTCTCTAGACCAACTTCCTGGATAATGAGTTGAAGTCGACAGGAAGTGACCTTGATCGAAGGTGGGCCATAATGATTCCCACATCATCGACACGAGATAGAGGAACATAATGTTTTGTTGTGAATCAGGACCATATGAGAAACAGAGGAAGGTTGATATTTGCAGAGGCCAACTTCTCTTGAACACATAAACGGCACGACAATGGACTTGGCAGTATTTGACATCAACGGATCAAAGGTCATGGCGACGAGGCAGTGAACAGATGAGAGGTCAAAAGAGATTACCCAAACCCATGGAAGCAAAGTGAAGCAGCGAGATGAGATGTCCCCAACCCGACACGAATGCGGACAAGTGCCATGTTCAAGAGCGACATACTGCCGACGACAACGACGATGGTTCCATTTTTCCCCCACCATTTCTGGCGAGTACCCCAATTATTTTTGATAACAAGCTTGAAGGGGATAGCATATGCTTGTGATATAAGTCCGCCCTTCGGGCGGATCCATCCTAGTGCATTTAACGAGTCCTAGGAAGGAGAAACTCGGAGAACGTCATTTCGACGGAATCCAATGTCATCAGGGTTTAACGAGTCTGACAAAGGAAGAGCTCGGCGTCTTTTCATGTTTAGAGAGTTTGAAAAGACAGCAGAAAAGAAAACTCCACAGGTCCCTTTTCGTAAATAGTTCCCCAGATCCGAAAAGGTAGAAAACAATATCCGGGAAAACCTCCTAGTCGCGATAGGCTAGGGTATTCCTTTTCGTAATCAATCCATCCCAGCCCGAAAAAGGGTTAAACTTATACTGGGTGGATGTCGATTCGTGTCCATTTTAACGAGATCGAAACGACAAGGGCCTCGACGATCTTTTCATATTTAGAGAGTCAGAAAAGAGCTGAAAGATGACTCCACAGTGACTTTTTCGTGTATTTACCGAGTCCGAAAAAGTATAAAATACAACTCGTTTCCACCTTTTAAGTCGCAAAAACCTGTCGCTGCACATACCCAACAAGCGTAAAATCCATTTTCGACATAATACATGCAAATATTTGACAAAAATAACTTTTAAAGCTCACTTAACGTGAAAAAGTTATAAATATGTCTAATTGGTAAAAAATAAAATTACTTTTTACTATTTACCTTGTGGAGAGCAACAGTGGTCCATTTGGAGCAGAATCTCCCAACGGTGATTGCGACCAATCCAGGCAACCATTCAGCGTCTCGTCTGTGACAGGTAAGAGGCGCTCCTTTTCTCTTTCTTTCCATACATTTTTTAATGATTTCCCTTCATAAATCAGCTCTGTAAGGGCACTTTTGAAATTTTAGGGCCGGGCCCAGTGGCGCGGGTATCGAGCACGGACTCGCGCCACTGAGCTCTTTTTACTAAAGGGGCCGCGCCACCTGGCGCGACTGTCAGCAAAACAGTCGCGCCAGCGGCGGAACCCAAATTTCCGCCTAAAATTCCGACATTTATACCAAATTTCTTGAATTTTGAAGCTTACAAAAGATCTAATCAGGGGTTTTTGACCATGTGAATGCAGATAAACACTCGAAATGGCAATTGAATGGAAGGAACGAGAGCACGGAGATGAGGATGAAGAGGCCATGCAAAGCCAGGCTTGCATGAACGCTCTGAGAGACTGCGGATTGAAGAAGTTCTTCCTCACGCCATGTTTACGAGCTCAGCCCGAGCTTCTCCAATATCTAATCAACATGTGGGATGAAAATGACCAAGTATTCAGAATACGAGACCAGGTGTTGGAATTGGAGGTCACTGACATTTATTTCATTACTGGATTGTCCCGTAGGGGTCCAATCCCTGTACTGACTGGGAGCAGACCATCTGGGGAAAAGATGGAAGAGGTAATGGCGCGGGTGTGCCGAGGGGCACAAACAGGATCAGGAAGCAAGAAAGTATACATCTCCACCATCCCTGATCTAGCACTAAGAGTAGTCCTCCACACCATTACGCGGGCTGCTAGGTCGTAGGCTCCGCACGAGGCCACGAAGACTCAGCTCCTATTAGCCTCAGAATGCATGGGTCCCCGACTGTATGATTGGGCAACAGCTGTGACCATCAATATGAAAAGGCAGCTCACAAAGTGCAAACAGGGCAAACTGAAGCAGTTTGGGTATGGTTCCATCTTGGTATCGTTCATTCTGGAATGCATACCAACCTTCCAGGGCCAAGAGGCCCATGTGGCGAGTCCGATACCACGAGAGCCGAGAATGGCTCGCTGGGCAGCACTGATGCCCAGATCTGGAGGTGGCCAACAGATGTCCTGGAAGCCAGATTTCTTTAGGTGGCTACGGCGCCAACTGATCGTTGTGGAAGATTGGCCCTATTCGGGAACTGAATTTACAGGAGACCCAGATCTCCCACTACCAGAAGGGGATGACTGGGACGAGGAGCTGGGTAAGACCTCAAATTTTTGATTTCATGTTTATATGTTTTTTTTTGTTAATACACACTTGTCTTAACACAATTATATATGCATGCAGATGTAGGACCTGAGAGGCCAGCCGGGATGTCTCCTATCTCCCGGAGGACACAACTCGCCCCTGAGATCCAGGGGGAAGGCACCGGAGGAGAGGCATTGGTCCAGAACCTTGAGGGGATCGTCCATGGGATCCCAGACTATGCCCGACTGTCAGACGTACCGATGGAGTACCAGCGCCATACGGTGGGAGTTCCAAACCGACTCCACCGAATCCTGAGGCGGCTAGTGCGTGCAGTGACGTGCTATCATGAGCACCATGCGGATTAGTCTCTAGGATTTATGCCACACCTATTTTTTGAGAGACAGAGTGTCTCGGATGTATTAAGACAATTATGTATATTTTTTGAGTTTTATGCGACACACTTTATGTAAACATTTCGATATCTATATATATACATATCTATTTCTGGATGAGTCTTCTTTACATGTGATGATGATTTATAAATTGCGCAAATGCCTGTCTAACACCAAATTTGCTACTGCATCTGTTAATGTATTCAAATGTCTGGGTATATGATGATATGTAATGTATTCAAAATTCCTTTCCGGTAATCGAATACGCAAATACAATCGTAAAATGGACGGGTTTCTTACCGAATAGTGCCCGTTCAGTTGCAACACTACAAGCTGTGAATCTAGGTACACGAGAAATTCACGGATACCAAGGTTTACTGCCTCGGTTAATAATTCCAACACGGCGCTATATTCCGCGATATTGTTCGTGGTACGTCCTAAACACACACCTTGCAAGTCGATCAACTCACCAGCAGGATCATAGATTACCCAGGCTGCGGAAGACAGATTCCTGGTACTGCGGGAGGCACCATCCGCGAAACCAACAAATGGATGAATAGACATCTGCACAACCAGGAAGACCCGATCAGCAGAAAGATGTTTACAAAGCACACCACACCATGCACACAAATGACAATCACACACCTATGTACACACACCACACCAAGAAATCATTTCAGGCGTAGTACTTCTTAAGGTACAGCCCATTTCTGGGCTGCGCCAATGGAACTCCTTCGTAGTTTATAAGCTCGTAGGCCCCATTTTTTAAAACACGTTTTACTATATAAGGCCCGTGCCACATGGGCTGGAGCTTCCCGGCACCAAGCTTGTCATGTGCCTGATCGTATAAGAGGACTAGGTCTCCTTCGATGAAAGAACGGGGAGAAACAGATTGATCAAAATGAGATTTGACCCTCTTCTTTTGTGCTTCGATGATCAAAGCAGCTAGACGACGGGTTTCATCCAACCGTTCGAGATAGAGAAGACGCTCTTCCTCAGGAGAAGTATCCGGTAAGAGCTCCACAGCTAATTTGAGCGAAGGAATTTCACATTCAACCGGCAAAGTAGCTTCCAGACCGTACACCAGTTGGAATGGTGTGAATCCGGTTGCACTTTTAGCAGATGTTCGGTACGCCCAGAGAGCTGAGAACAGTTGGAGATGCCAACTGGACTTATGAATCCCAATTGTTCGTTGAAGCATGGTGACCAAAACCTTGTTCACTGCTTCAACCTGACCGTTCGCTTGAGGGTAGTATGGCGTTGAGCTGTCGTGACGCAGGCCCAACGCAGCTGTCAGCTCCGCCATCATGTAATCGCGGAAATGAGTACCGTGATTAGTGACGATAGCTTGAGGAACCCCGAATCGTGCAATAACATGGTTGAATAAAAATGAAGCAGCCGTTCTTCCGTCAGCAGCAAGTGTAGGCATCGCCTCGGCCCACTTAGTGAAGTAGTCGACGGCGACTATGATATACGCATGCCCCCCGGCCGAGTGAGGGTTACACGTCATAAAATCTACGCCCCATTTCGCGAAAGGGCCGACGGTAATAACGGGATGCAAAGGCAACGGCGGCGCACGCATCTTGCGCTGAAAAATCTGGCACGGATGGCATTTTCGGACTGCAGTGATACAATCCTTGAATATAGAAGGCCAGAAATAACCTGCCCTCAGAATCTTTTGGGCAGTAGCATATCCGGACATGTGTCCGCCACAGGCGCCACTGTGGCATTCATTCAAGACTTTCTCAGCCTCGTCCAAGGTAAGGCATCGTCGGAGCACCGAATCTACTCCAATACGATATAAGGTATCTCCTACTATGCGGTAGGGTTGGGACTGGTGCCGAATCCGACGGCGTGCGGCTTTATCCAACTCAGACTGAAATGTCGCGGTCTGAAGATACACTATGATGTCACCGTACGAAGGATCACGAGTATCAATAAGAAACAGCGTTTCGTCCGGTATATGATCTTCAGAGTGTTCAGGAAGAGAGTCTGTAGGGAGAGAACATATCAAATCCGCGAAGACCAATGATTTAGTTGACTTGGCAGTGGTGAACTCCAAATCAAACTCCTGCAGGATGACGATCCATTTGGAGTACTTTCCCCCTAGTAATTGTCTAGAAAGAATATACGTCATGGGGTTGCAGTCTGAAACCACTGTTATTGTGCGCAAAAGGATGTAATGGAGAAAGCGTTGTACGGCGTGTACGGCTGCTAAGGCCAACTTCTCAACATGTGCATAACGCGTTTCCGGGTCGAGAAGGTTCCGAGATAGGTAATAAACAACATGTTCGTCACCGTTCTCGTCATCCTGCACCAAGACCATGGCGATGGTGCTTAATGCGGCGGCTAGATACAAAGTAAAGTCGCGGTGGTAGTTCGGAGGACGAAGCAACGGAGCATTGACTAGCAATGTCTTCAGCTTCTCAAAGGATTCTTGAGCGATTTCGTCCCAATGAAAGGGAACATTCTGCTTTAACAAACGAGTGAATCCTTTGGCCACCTCGGCGTAATTCGGGATAAAGCGCCTAAGAAAATTCGCTTTCCCCTGCAGACTCTGCAACTGATACAGGGAGGAGGGTGACGGGAGATTTATAATGGCCTCAACCTTCAGAGGGTCGAGGCGAATTCCGTCTTTCGAGACTATAAAGCCTAAAAGACGGCCATAATCGATGCAGAAGACGCACTTATGAGGATTAAGCCTAATATCATAGCGTCTGCAACGAAGAAATATCTGGCGAAGATGCTCAGGATGATCCTCTCGCTTACCCGAATGGGCAGGCAAGTCGTCCAGATAAGGCTGGACAATATGGCGAATATCATGAAAAGCGTATGACATCGCTCGCTGAAACGTGGCGCCAACGTTATTTAAGCCGAACGGGAGTTTTTTGTATGCAAAAGTGCCCCACGGACAGATGAATGTGGTCTTATGTTGATCCTCGGGTGCAATGTTAATCTGGTTGTAACCTGAGAAACCGTCCATAAAGGAGTAGATCTCACTCCCGGCGCAATCGTCAATAATCTGATCGATAAACGGAGTGGGATAATTATCCTTAGGACAGGTGCGATTGATATCGCGATAATCCACACAGACTCGAATGGTACCCTGCTTTTTATCGACAGGGACGATATTGGACACCCATTCTGTAAGGGGGATAGGATAAATAAACCCTGCGTTCAGAAGTTTTTCAACCTCTGCCTTGATAGCGGCGGCTTTCCGAGGATGCATGGGACGCAAGCGTTGGCGCACGGGTTTCGCACCTGGGTAGGTTGGAATCTCGTGCACGACAATACTCGGATCAATTCCCGGCATTTCCTCGTAAGACCATGCGAAAACATCTCTGAATTCTTTGAAAAGCTCAGTATAGACTTGAATCTCCTCGGGAGAGCAAGTCACACCCACATGAATGTTCTCAACAATCCCCGGTTTAACGGAGATGTTGATTGGAACAGTTTGAGTAATGTTACTCAGATTACCCTCCGAAAAGACCTCGTGTGTCAAGATCGGTGTTTGAAGAGGAGGGGAAGGAACCTGAGTAGCATAGCGCTCCAGACAATCAGTCATTGCCCCCAAGCTGGGCATAAACGAGGAGCGATGATGTCCATCGCCCCAGGGCAGCTCCTCAAGAGACATAGTTTCAATGATAGCCTCATCTGAAGGAAAAGTCTCTCTATGAGGATCAGGTGAATCAGCCTGACCAAGCCAGGGGGATTGTGAGTAGACGTCGAGAGCCATGCTCATCGGAGCATGCTGAGGAGGTGGAGGGTCCGATGCGGCAACAATCTCACAGTAGCTGATCTCTACTGGCGTTAAAGGCATGGATTCTCCAAACTCATATACCTGCTCAGGTGTAGGAATCAGCCAGGGGTCATCAGTTCTGGACAACATGTTGACTTGAGCGGTATTCGGTGGCGGCGCAGGGAAAATACCCATGAGGACTGGGTCTTTGAAAAGACCAGGTCCTATGCTGTCTGGGGGATTCGGAAGTTGATCCACATACGGCACGTTGTTCTCGGAGCTAGAGGTAAAAAATGACAACTGGTCTACCGTGACAATCTTGCCCTCGTGAGGGAACTTGATGAATCGAAAGACAGTAGACGGCACGCAGAGCATGGCATGGGTCCAGCTGCGGCCAAGAAGTATATTGTAGTTGAGTTTAGCATCAACCACTTCTACTTCCACGTTGACAGTTTTTCCCTGTAATGTGATCGCAAGACTCTCGAGAACTCCCAGGGGTTTAGATTCCCGACCATCAAATGCCTCAAGGGCATTGGGAGATGACGATAAGGTTGGAGAGCCGATGGCCTTCCAACAAGCGGAGGACATAACACAAGTAGATGCACCCTCATCTACGACGGCTCTGTGAACGTTCAGACCGTTAATCCCGACTTGAATAACCAAAGCGATTTGATGTGGAAGCCGGGGAGTAAAATTCTCCAGGTCAAAGGTGAGAAGGCTCGAGTCGGCGGGATCAATACCACCGATGGCAGACAGTAAAGCCTTCCGTTGTGAAGGACAACTTTGAAGAACCTCAAGTGCAGACATGGCACATGGCGCCTGTGCCAGATCCTCAACGATGCTATAATGTTGAGTGGCACGAGCATTTGGATTATAAGAGGATCTCCGAAGAACACCCTTAGGAGGTGGCTTCACAACGGGTTCGAGAGTCGGCTTCTCAATTTCCAATGAACCAGAAGCAGGTGGGGGAGGCGGTCCATCCGCCACTGCCTTCCCGGGTGCCTGCTGCTGACTATTGTAATCCTTCGATCTCGTAGCGATAGTGATAGGTGCATTAGTCTTCATCATGAAAACTTGAGACCCAAACGGTGCGGATGATGAACCTTGTTCGACCATCTGGGTCTGCTGAGATGGAAATGGCTCTTTTAAAACAGCCGGAGTCCCTTTCGAGCCTTTAAGAAGTTGACTAATTTCGGACCGTCGTGGACAATCCTTAGTGTAATGGTCACCTTCACAGATGAGGCAAGGGAATTTCGGCTTACGTTGGGAGCCATCCTCGGTTCGAGATTTAGATTCTGGTTTTGGGGCATCAGATTTTGATTTGCCTTTGCCCTTCTTCTTCCCCTTGGAGGATTTGTCCGCAGGATTGGCCTGAACGGCATTCACCTCCGCGGTTTTACCAGAATCGGATGAGGCGGGATTAGCAGAGGTATTGTTGGAAGAATTAGCCTTCTGCTTCCCATTCGAAGACTTCTTCAAATTTTGAGAAACGGAACCAATGACACCATCCACCGTAGGGGTGGGCGGGGCCTTTTTGGCTCCGGGCCGTGGTGCATCAGGCAGGATGTCATAAAGCGTGCCAGATTGTGAATAAACAAGATCCAAGTACTGGGCACGTGCGATAGCTTGTTCTTCCGTCACACACGCTCCCATTGCGATATCCTGAGCGATTTTGTTCACAAAGGAGGTGGTGAACCAGTGAGTCAAAATCTGATCAGGTATGTGAAACTTGATCAGTCGACGACGGCGCCGCCACTCATGGATGTGATCAGAGATGTGAGTGGCCGAGTCCTGCTTCAGGGAAGACAGGAGGTGCGTCCCAGTCTCATACCGGACTGGTAACTGGAAATGCGTGAGGAAAGCCATAGCTAACGAGTTGAAATCCTGAAAAATACCACGGGATAGTTCTATGTACCACTTAGCAGCAGCTCCTGTTAAAGTACGCTGGAAAAGACGCAAACGAACCGAATCGTCAGTCCAAGAGTTAGACGAACACCAGAGGTGGTACGTCATCACATGCGCCTGGGGGTCTTCTCCAGATTTGCCCTCAAACTTGGGACAGTCACCTGGTATCTTGGTTGGAACCGGGGGCCAATATGGATTATGAGCAATCGGATCATTGGTCAACTTCGAAACGTCCGGTAGATCCAAGGTATCCAGGAACGGCAATGGAGGATTAACTACCATGCCAGTCCCAGGATAAGGTCCGGTACCTGCGTTCCACGATGGTTGTGAATATCCCTGCCCCCACGGGTTCTGTCCCGTAGGATTCTGACCGTAGGGGGAATGGTTCGTATAACCAGACTGATTTGGTTGCTGGTAACCATTGTGTGGGCCTTGATAACCAGGATTCGGGCCCTGATTAGGCGTCTGCCCTGTATAAGCAGCGTTTGGATTTGGCTGCTGAGCGTAGGTAGAACCGGGTGGAGGAGGAGGATACTGAGAGCCTCCAGAGTGGTTATAGTTCGGTTGAGACTGACCATGAGGATAATAACCACTGTGAGGATGAGTAGACTGCTGATAAGTGGAACCCTGCGGAGCCTGGTACGTAGGGCGCAGCTGTTGATTTGGCTGCGGCATTGAATGAACAGGCTGTTGAGCAGAGTGAACGGAATGAGAGGGCTGGCCTGAATGAACAGGTTGACCCGAGTAAGGGGGCGGCCCTGAATGAACAGGTTGGCCCGGATAAACAGGCGGCGCTGGTTGCGCAGGTTGACCTGGTTGTAAGTGAGCCCCAGGTTGCACCGAATAAGCCGGTTGGCCTGGAGGCGGGACACCAGGTTGTACCGGATGACTCGGTTGGCCTGGTGGTGGAACAGGACCAGGTGCTTGCTGGAAACCAGTTTGACCTGAAGCAGAACCATAAAGTGGTCCTGGCTGATATGCAACGTTAGAGACAATAGGATACTGCGGTTGCATCGGTAAAGAAGGCTGGATTTGCCCCCCAGGACCATAGGCCGGTCCCTGTTGATACCCCGGCTGAGGCTGAGCAGGTTGACCAGCAGGGTTATAATATGGTCCTTGCGGATTATAGAATGGCCCTTGCGGGCCCGCAGAGTAGCCTTGAATGGGCTGTCCCTGTGGGTCGTACTGATAGCCAGGTTGTCCTGCAGGTTGACCTTGGAAAGGTTGTGCCTGCAAGTTCTGAGCCTGGTTGTACGGTAAACCTTGAACATAAAGATAAGCCTCAGGAGCAGGAAGACGCAAAATGTCCCCATGCTCGTCAAGCTGACCCGGAAAACCATACACGGGAGTGCCGTCTTGTGCATAGTGCGAAAAGAAAGATCGGTAAGGATCTTGGGGGATTTGTCCAGCCCCGGCGTTCGGCTGTTGCAAAAACAACCGATACTCCTCCGGAGAAATATTCTCCGGTATAGCAGTAGCTAGATAAATGTCTTCGGGAGTTGGCCCAGATCTAGTAGCAGATGCTGAGACAACAGCAGAAGAGGCAGCCACACAAACAGTGGGTCGCACGGGAACAGAAGTGACGGGCGTCGAAGGAGACACCCCGGGTGTAGTGGCAGCTGGCCTCGAAGCAGGAGATGATATTCCCATAGAGGCGGCAGCTGAGATAATCTGACCCAGAGATCTGTATCCCTGTGGCAAAGAAGGACCAGCTGACGATGTGGAAGCCAGCTCGGACTCGTCTCCCTCAAACAATCTACGAGGGATGCGCTGATAGTCATCAGACCCGGGAATTTCCTCACCAGAATCACTCATGGTTGATCCTGCCGTTAAATCACGCAGAAGACGGCGAGGACTAGGAGGAAAAACAGCAGCAACAAACGGTGAACCCGATGTAAGAGAAAGGAAATCAGCTCCTAATCTCAATTCAGACACAGGGTCTGAAAAGGGCCAGTTGAACTCAACTGGTTCTCCAAAGGGTTGCTCGGCGAGGACCGGTCCCCCGTCAGGGAACTCGGAAACAATAGGCTGCTGTGGTTCGACGGAAGGCTGAGAAGCCTCTGAAGAATCGTCCGTGTAAGGACTACCAGTAGACGAAACCGAAGGTTCCGCCACCGTGGCAAAAGACTAGAAGAAGAGAGCAAACACACACACAGGCTGAAAACGAATTAAGACACACGATCAAACAGTCACAAGCAATGTCTAAACGGGTGTGTAATCGTGGGAGATTGATTTTACCACATTGGAAAATAAACAAATTCTACCGTTTCATGTTTTAAGAGTCGAGAAACGATAAAAAGATGACTCTATCTCTTTCGGAGTTGATACAAGCGTGAAAGGACAAGCGCTTGACGGTCTTTTCAAGTTTAGGGAGTCAGAAAAGACCAAATGACTGCTCAGGAAAAACTAGGCACAAAGGGTGTACCAAATATCCGTGAACTGCAATATACACCTTGGTTTCAAATAATGAAACAGAAATCGACCAAGAACTTTCCGTACGTGCAGGTAGTCTCCCCGAATGCTGTGTTCGGTGTATCACGGGTATAGGGCGGCAGACTCGGCTTCCTGTGGATAAAGGATTGAAAACCTATGGGGGTCTCCCTTTATATACGCGACGGTACGGGGAGCACAAGTCTGTACTAGTGCTGTCTAAAGACAACAGGCGAACGACAGTTGCTAGGTTTAACGACGCCGGAACACGTCTCTAGCCTAGACCTTCTAAATATGTTTCGTTAAGTTCCAATGTTGCCTTAGGTTAATTGAATAAATTTTACGGTTGATCTTCAATTAAGTTTCAATTTCCAGGCCCTATCGTATGTAGTGTCTCGAAAGACTCCTAAATGCAAGCTATATGCCACAGTGCAACATTTCGTTTGATGAAAACTAGTTAAATAAGAGTTGAGAGCTTTTATACAAACGAAATGAACGGAATACAAACAACAATGTCTCTAATGCAACTAATGCAATTGCACACTTTCATTCAAACACTAATCACTAGCGATATGAAAAAGATCACAATTTGCACTAATTTAACAAAAGCAAGAGAGATTTTTTTATTTTTTTATTTTTTTTTTATTTTCAATGTTTAATGGCTAATGTGCACTGAAAACAAAAGGAACAATTTGAGAAATGATATCCAAGAGAGCGAAACAAACACAATTCACTCAACAATGCAATCAATCAGATCTCTAAATCGACCCAAAGTCTCTCAAATCGAAGAAAGACTCGAAAACTTCCAATGGACCGTGTGATCTAGGTCCAAAGCAAGGGCAAACGAATTCCGAATGAAGGAATGAACAATCACTCAAAAGACGCAGCAAAACAATCAAAGACTGTGAGCGTGGAGAACCAAACAACAAGTTGACAGGACAATCAAGACACCGAAACTCCCAAGGAGGGCTCGATACACTAAGCCACTAGATGCCCTAGGGCTCAAATCGTGAAATCGGTAGATAGAGGCAAACAACCAAAGGATAGCGGTGAATTCCAGCCAAACAAGACTCCAACACACTCAAACAATCAGGAAATCAAGAAGAAAAGTACTGGTCAAGTCCAGAAAGCTCAAAAAATGAAGAAACTCAAAAAAGTCACAGGGGTGGCGCGACTGTGGACTTGAAACTGGCGCCAGAGGCCGATTGGCGCGAGACAGACAAAGGCAACAAGCGCCAAGTGGCGCGACTGTCGGGTTAAAAACCGCGCCAGTCGAGTTCTTCAATAAAAATTAAAAAACAAGCTACTCTGAAAGCAGACCAATACAAGCTAAGCAAACCAAGAAGCTAAAATAATGAAAGAATCCAACCCAAAAGGTTCATCAAGCAAGGAAAACGATCAAGGCGAACCGACATAAACGAGACAAGGAAAACCGGACGATCCCCAGCGGAGTCGCCAATTTGTTGAGGAGGTAAATCCCCTCTGCGGACAGAGGCGATCCCTACTAGCCCAGCAGGGGTCTAGCAGCAAACAAACAATGCTATGACGCAAGCTCCTAGTTACGAATGAAAGACTTGGGATAAGAGCCTACCTGAATTCCAATGCTAGATCTGAAGAAGAAGATGTCCCCATCCTTCAGCCCTGGCAGATCACAATCCTTCCACGATCTCCGTGGATGAACACCTGCACACAGAAGAAACGAACAGATACATGCATAGGAACCAGCATACGTAACTAAACATCGGTCAGAAAAGATATAACTCGCATTAACATGATGGAAAACGGAGTGGAACCATAATCATAGTCATCTATTAAGTGATAAACGAATAGAAGTTACAACCAAGTTCTGACGTCGCAGCTTCCTTCGAGCGGGTCTCCGGTCGTCCACGTCTCGCAAAGCTCGCCAAGGAAAGGGAAACCTCTCCAGAGTCTCGTAACAATGGTCTCCTCGCTTGAATGGGCCTTAAGGGAAAGAAGGGATTCTTTACGGCACAAAGGCACTTGGGAATAGGGAGATGCAAAGCTTCAGCACTTCAAGACTAGCTTGCCATGGATCTGAGCAAGCTTTTATAGATGGGGAAGGAGGGAGTTGGGATCCCTATTATTATGGGATTGGCCCTATCGACAAGGAAGGTTCCATAGAAGGTGGCAAAACCACTTCCCTTCCATAGAACTCCCGCAGCCAAACCTCCCAACTCAAGATAGGCAATGGTTGTGAGTTTGTTTGAACTCAACTTTCGCCATCCATATTTAAAAAACAGTCCCTAAAATGGGTGGCGCGATTGCTGCTCTATGACAGAGCGCCAAGTGGCGCGACCTCTTTACAGGATTTCCCTAATTGGCGCGAGCACTGAACTGTCTACCCGCGCCAATACAAAAAGAGCTGTTTTTCATGAGTTTTGCAAGGAGATGTCTCAAGGGGAAATGAAGCTCATACTCAGAGGGATGCATTGATGATGTTTTCAAAGCATGACAGTGTCCACAGGTCACATAATGGGTCCTCCATTGTGCGGGATGGGGAATGGTAGGGACAGTGACAAATTACTGTGTAACAATCCCCCAAAGGGCGGAGTTCTCTTGAATCCAGAGAATTGTAATACCTTCAAAATAATGCTAGAGAGACTCTTCAAGAAGGAGGAAATCCCATCTCATGGCCTTCATAGTCACAGATTAACACATTTAATTCAAAGCGCACTTGCGGAGTGCAAAAGAGCAAAAATTAAGAAGTCGGAAACAAATTGTTTTCCGGTTAATGCTTGGTTTGACGAGGAATGCAAAAAGGCAAGGAGAAGGTGGAAGGAATCAGACATGGATAACATAAAGCTCAAAGCTTACAAGCAGATAGTAAAAAAGAAAAAAGCTGATTTCATGGTTTCAAGGAGAGAAGAACTAATCTTCCTCGGGAAAAATAACCCCAAATTATTTTGGAAGGAGCTCCAATCGAAAAAGGTGCAAACTGAAAACAACATTACAGCTTCTGAATGGTTTGACTATGCAAGACAACTTTATGAGCAGGATCCCAATGTTGACCCTCCTCCCTTGGTCAACACAGGCACAAAACTCTTCACGGTGCAAGAGGTAGAGATGGGTATCAAGAGGTTGGGCGCTGGAAAAGCAAAAGACTTAGATGAACTCCAAGCAGAGTATCTAAAGTGGGGCTTAAAAATTCTCTCACCTCACATCACAAAAATTTTCAACAACATCTTACAACAGGGGTTCCCCACAGATTGGACAACTAGTATGGCAATACCTCTTTTCAAGAGTGGTGACGTCAATAATCCCTCCAATTATAGAACCATAATGATAAACCCCTTGTTTGCAAAGTTATTTGGAAGCATGGTAGAAAAGAAAATCAGCAAGTGGGCAGAAGAAAGAGATAAACGTGCTAAAGGGCAAGCAGGTTTTAGACCTAAACATTCCACAGTTGATCATTGTATAACTTTAAGGCACATCATTGAAAAAGTTTGGGAAGAAAAGGAAGAAGTTTTCTGTTGCTTTGTTGATTTCAGAAAAGCCTTTGACACGGTTCCTAGGGATAAGCTTTGGGGTAGAATGGAGGAACTTGGGGTTCCCAAGCATTTGAGAGCAGCTGTGCATAGGTTGTATGAAGAGGTGAGAGTCAAAATCAGAACTTCAGCTGGCATTTCTGAAAGTTTTAGAAGCGATATCGGGGTCAAGCAAGGTTGCTCATTGTCTCCTACCCTTTTTGGGTTATATATTGACAAGCTTGAAGAGTGGCTAAATTCGCAAGGGGGTGACGGTATCCATTTGGGCAAGTTTGTTATCAGGCTTCTTTTGTATTCAGATGACCTTATATTGATTGCCAAATCGGCTCTTGGTTTGCAAGAGCATTTACGTTCCCCTGAGCATTTTTGTAGAAGGGTTGGGATGCAGGTCAATATTAGCAAAACGAAAGTAGTGGTTTTCTCTAACAAAAGAAAGCATAACCAACATCAGTTCTATTTTGAAGGCAGCATTCTGGAAGAAGTTGCAGACTACAAATACCTCGGAATTGACTTCAACAGAAACTTAAGTTGGGATGGTTGTAGAAAGAAAAGAACTTTAGGGGGTTGGAAAGCATTTTATGCTTTTCAAAACAGGTGTAGAGAGGCAGAGCTGTGGGACTGGAAAACCACTCTAACTATTTTTGGGCTTCTAGTGATTCCGGTGATTCTCTACGGTTGTGAACTGTGGGCCAGCAGCACAACCAAGATGCAGTGGAAACAAATTGAGAAAATTCAAAAACGTTTGATTACAAATAGATTCAAAATATAAAGTGCAGTTCCTTATGCTATCTTGTTAAGTGAAACAGGGGCTGCTCCTATTGAAGCAATTGCTATGGTGCGAGTCATAAGGTATCTGAAAAAAATTGAGCAAATGGAAGAGGGTAGATGGCCTAAGGTGGTGTTTAGTGATAGATTGTGCAAAAGACAGAAGACTTGGATGCGGCAAAATAACAAATGGTTTAGTAAATGGGGTATTTGCTTGAACATGTGTCCTACAAACAGTAAAGAGATAAAAACTTTTGTTATGGATAAATTCCACAAACATACTTGGAAGAAAGAGCTAGAGAGAAAGAAGAAGTACTACATGGAAGAGTTTAACCCCACGCAGAACCATCAACAAAAGGTGTACATAGGGGCTAATATTTCTTGGAGATCTAAAATTCTTATTGCTCAATTAAGGACTAATTCTCATAAACTCCATTGTGAAACAGGGCGCTGGAAAAGGCCAAAAGAAATGTGGGAAGAAAGAGTATGTATTTTTTGTTCCTCCGGAAAAGTGGAAACAGAAAAACATTTCATTCTAGAATGTGAGGCCTTCAAAGACACCAGGGAAAACTATGCAGGTATTCTGGCAGCTAATTCTTGGGATAAGCTATTCAGCGAAGAGTTTGTCGATGAGTTGGGAGTGGTCATTGTAAAATTTCACAGGAAAAGGGCTGAATACAAGAGTCAGATAGAGAAGCAATCTGTCCCATAGGCTATTTTTAGCCTCGTGGACATTAAAAATTATTTCTTTCTTTCTTACGCAGTGGAGATGAGCGTTTTAAAGAATGTATGTGTATAAAAAATTTAGGTTAGTAGATTGTTGGAATGGTATGTATGTTTGGCCAGAATTTTATTATGGTATGGTATGTTCCGGTAAATTTTATACTCTACCGCATAGGTTTATTGTATGCCATCGCAATACTACTATTGTTGATCTTGGGTTTTATGGGTTGTTCAAATGAAATGAAATTTTAATATTTATTAGACTAAAAATAGTTTATGGGATTATAAGTTTTTTATTTTTCGTTTTTTGCATTTTAGTTTTTTTCTTATTCAAATTGATGATGAGCTAGTCCAACCTTCCAACAATTTTATTGCTAAAAAGACAATGTTAAGAAATTGATGCTAACATATTGCCATAACTTAATTTGATGTCTTTGAACGCATCACATTCCAAAATGAAATGTTTTCCCGATTCCACTACCCCAGATGTGCAAAATGTACACACTCGTTCTTCCCAAGCTTCTTTAGGCCAAAGTTCCCGATTACACCGAAGTTGATGTGAGTTGGTTCTTAATTGAGCAATAAGAACCTTCGCCCTCCACGGAATGTTAGCTCCAATGTACTCTTTTTGTTGGAGATCATATGTAGGGTTGAACTCTTCAATGTAGTACTTCTTCTTTCTACCCAACTCTTTTCCCCATACATGTTTACGAAACTTCTCCATAACAAAATTCTTTAGGTTTGTGAGAAAAGCATTGAGGTAGATATTCCATTTTTGCATCCATGTGTAGTTTTGTCTCGTCCATGTTTTATTTCTTTCACCCATGCCTTCCTTGAAGATAACAGTAGGCCATCTACCTACTCCCATTTGCTCAATTCTTTTTAGATATCTTATGAGTTGCACCATAGCAATTGCTTCGATAGAAGTTGCTCCTATTTCACTCAACATTATCTCATAAGGTACGGAACTTTTTATTTTGAACTTGCTCATGATCGAGCGTTTTTTGATTTTCTCAATTTGCTTCCATTTTGAGACAGGGGTGCTGCTAGCCCACAATTCACACCCATATAGCATCACTGGACAAACTAGGAGTCCAAAAATCACTTTAATCGTTTTTCAATCCCATAACTCTGCCTCTCTACATCTGTTTTTGTTAGGTCCCTATATCACTAGTATAGTCCCTTATTATTGTTAGTGTAAACCCCCTATTGTTATTATTGTATCCTTGTAACCCCCATTTTGTTATTATTGTGCCCTTAAATTATTATTGTTAGGTCGGCTAGGATTACATTGTGGCCCACTAGGATTACATTATGGCCCCATGGACTCCTATATATAGAAAGGAGGTTTTGTAAATTGTATCATCCAAGAATTGTTCATTGATGTAATGTATTGGAGGTTGCCCCCTCGAAGTGGCTTATTTCTAAGGCGTTGATATCTCTTTTATTCTCTTTTTGGAGCTGGTTTCACAACATTTGGTATCAGAGCTTTGGATTCTAGGGTTTCGCTGCTCCAAACAGGTCATCGTGGAATTTTCACTATAAATTTTTTTTTCTACGAAGTTTCAGAAGCTGAAATTTTTAGGGTGTGAAGCCGAAATCCTGAGGAAGAATGTCTAAAAATTTCAGAGCTTGGTTCACAATATTTTCGGAGATATGATCTGTGGAAATTAGGTCTTTTTTCAGGCTCCTAAACAGGTCATCGTGGCATTTGCGCTATAAATTTTTTTCTACTGAGGTTCAGAATCTGAAATTTTTATGGTGCGAAGATGAAATCCTAAGGAAACTCGTCAAAAAATTTCAGAGCTTGGTTCGCAATATGTTTGGAGATATGATCTGTGGAAGGTAGTGCTTTTTCAGGCTCCCGAATTTCATCTCAAAGAGGTGATCGTGGGAAAATTTCAATAACTCTCTCTCTGAGCATCGGATTGGAGTGCCGTAAAAAGTGGTCGCAAGTACACGGACTATAGTTTCTTGGCTATCAATTTCAGAGGCGAAGGATGAAAACAGTGACACGTGGCAAGCCGTACAAGTTCCTTATACTGAACCAGTCCATAATTAGGTCATTGTGGGAGATTGGACATAACTTTGTCTTAGAGAATCCAAATCAAGTCAGACCTGTGGCATTCAAAAGAGAATTTAGAGGGTGAATTCAGTGCTGAATTTCAGATATTGAAGAGCCGCAATCACATATATAATCCAATTTCAATATTGAGCTCCTCAAAAGCAAGTAAAAGGTGTGTAATTTTTTTTCGAATTGCATAAGTCTTGTTTGAAGAATCAAGTTGAATTGATTGCAAGGGCATATTGTAGAATAGATATCAGTATTGGATTATAAAATGGCCTCTAAAAAGAATTCAACACCCATTAAGCCTTTGAAAGCTCTACTATGACTCATGAAGACGAAGAATGGCAACATGGCATATCAAAATTACAAAAGCAAGTGCAACAAATTTCGCTCTCGCAAAGAGCAACAAAAAATGACATGGAATTTTTGAAGAAAGGCGTGGAAGCTAAGATGGATGACATGGAAGCTAAGATTGATGAGAAAATGGAAAACATGAAGAATGTTCTAAAAGTAGACACGGAAGGTTTGACAAAGTTGATACAAGAAACATTTCCTAATGGTGAAAAGATAGTAGAAGAACCTCATGATGAGAACAAAATAAATGTTAATCGTGATTTCATAAACTCTAATGTTGGCGGGAAGAACCACCATATTCCAAAAATGGATATGAGGAAGTTTGATGGAAAGGATTCTGTAACATGGATACTACAGATGGAGCAATATTTTGATCTCCATAATGTGCAAAACACACAAAAGGTACGCATTGCAACTTTACATTTAGAACAAAATACATTTGTATGGTATCGATGGCTTTGCTCCGTAAAAAAATTGTCACTTGGTCAATTTTTACGGAGGAAATGATAGCACATTATGAGGATACAAAGAGCAACACCTTCTTTAGCCAATTGATAAATCTCAAACAAAAGGGTTTAGTGTGGGAGCACATTGAGGACTTCCAAAAATTGAATATAAGGGTAACTGATATTCCAGAGGAACACGGGATTGATCTCTTCATAGGCACTTTAAAGGATAACATCCAACATGAAGTTCGCGTTTTGGAACCTGATTCATTGGAGAAGGCATTCAGGTTGGCAAGAAAAATTGAATGTAAAATTATGGCGACGAGGAAGCCTACCACTCACTTCTATAAAGAAGGAAGTGTTGCTACGCCTAGATTTCCACAACCTACAAGGTTGACACCACAACAATTGGAAGAAAAAAGAGCAAAAGGGCTTTGCTACAGTTGTGATAGCAAATACACTAAAGGTCATAAGTGTGTTGAAAAGAAATTATTTTACATAGATTGTGAAGAAGAAGAATAAAATGAACAAGAAGAGGATATACACCAGGAACTGGCCCTAGAAGAGGAAGAAATGAATCCGACCATATCATGTAATGCACTGGAAGGAATTACCACTCCTCAAACTCTCAAGATAGAAGGACATATCAAGAAGAAAAAGGTAATAGTGTTGATTGATTCAGGTAGCACCCATAATTTTATTCAGTGTAAGGTAGCCAAGGAATTAAATTGTTTCCTATACCCAACACTAGAATTTCAAGTGATGGTTGCAAATGGAGGAACTATAAATTGCTCTGGAAAATGCCATAATATCAAGCTAACCATGGGGGAATATGTATTGACTATTCCAATGTTTTCCATTCCTATGGGAGGTGCTGATGTTGTACTAGGAGTACAATGGTTACAATCTTTGGGGACGGTAGCTTTTAATTTTCAAGAACTTTTCTTGAAATTTTTTTCAGAAGGAAAGGAAGTCGAATTACGGGGTATTGAAGGGAAGCCAGGAAGGATAATAAGCTCTAATGTCATGACAAAGATTCTAAAGAAAGAACAACGAGGCGTAATTGCACAATTATGCTCACTAGAAGTTCCGACATCAAAATCATCTATTTCTGCAGATCTCCAACCAGTCTTGGACAATCATTCCAAGGTGTTTGAAACTCCCAAAGGACTCCCACCTATTCATGATCATGATCATGCTATTCATTTGATTCCAGGAAGTGTTCCTCCAAACATCAGGCCTTATAGATATCCTTATGTCCAAAAGAGTGAAATTGAACGTATGATTGTAGAAATTTTAGAGGTGGGTATAATTCAACCTAGTTAAAGTTATTTCTCTGCTCCTGTAGTATTGGTACACAAGAAGGATGGATCATGGCGCATGTGTCCAGATTATAGGGAGCTCAATAAGCTCACCATTAAAGATAAATTTCCCATTCCTGTGATTGATGAATTATTGGATGAATTACATGGAGCAATTTATTTTACCAAGTTGGATCTTCGTTCGGGATATCATCAAATTAGAATGAAGACTGAAGATATTCCAAAAACAGCATTTTGAACTCATGAGGGTCATTATGAATTTTTGGTCATGCCTTTTGGCCTTACCAATACACCTTCTACATTTCAAGGGTTGATGAATTCCATTTTCAAACCCTTCCTTAGAAAATTTGTGCTAGTATTTTTTGATGATATACTAATCTACAACAGGTCTTGGAAGGATCATGTTGAACATGTTGACAGGGTGCTCAAACTATTGCAGGAGAAACAATTATATGCAGAAACATCCAAATGTTTCTTTGGAGTACAAGAGGTGGAATATCTGGGTCATATTGTATCTCACGAGGGTGTTAAAGTAGACCCTAACAAAATTAAAGCCATTAAGGAATGGAAAGTTCCCACAACCATAAAGCAGTTGCGAGGATTTCTCGGGTTAACAGGGTATTATCTCAAGTTTGTTAAGAATTATGGGAGAATAGCAGCACCTCTAACAACATTATTGAAGAAAGATGCATTTTCATGGACTCCTGAAGCAACTAAGGCCTTTGAATGTCTTAAAGAGGCAATGTGCCTAGCACCGGTCTTAGCTACGCCGGACTTCACAAAAACCTTTATTGTGGAATGTGATGCCTCAGGAAATGGAATTGGTGTTGTTTTAATACAAGAAGGAAGACCCATTGCTTTTGAAAGTCGTCCAATCAAAGGAAAGTATTTACAGAAACCTATTTATGAGAAGGAAATGTTAGCAATACTGCATGCACTAAAGAAATGAAGAACTTACCTAATGGGAAGACACTTCAAGGTAAAAACTGATCATGATAGTCTGAAACACTTTTTGGAGCAAAGACTATCTTCAGAAGAGCAGCAAAAATGGGTCACAAAGATGTTGGGTTATGACTTTGAAATAATCTACAAAAAAGGAAAGCTTAATGTTGTTGCAGATGCATTCTTAAGAAAGAATGAAGAGGTGGAAGAATTTATTTGTGTCAATTCTATTATCCAACCAGATTGGATAACCGAAGCAAAAGATGAATGGAAGAAGGAAAAAGATGTATGGACACTCATTCAAAAGTTGCAGCAAGATCCTAGTACATATGATACATTTAGTTGGAAAAATGATTCCTTATGGTACAAAGATCGCTTATATCTTTGTAAGAATTCCCAACTAAAACAAAATATTCATTTGGAATTGCACACTTCTCCTTTAGGAGGACACTCGGGATTTTTAAAAACTTACCACAGGGTGAAGAAATAATTTTTTTGGGATGGCCTTAAATCTGATATTCAAAAGTTTGTGACGGAATGTTTGGTTTGCCAGCAGAATAAAGTTGAGACAATTAAGACCCCGGGACTTCTACAACCTTTATCCATTCCAGGTCAACGTTGGGAGGAGATTTCAATAGATTTTATCACAGGTTTACCTAAGTCCGAAGGAAAGAGTGTCATCATGGTGGTAGTTGATAGACTTACCAAGTATGCACACTTTTGTACATTATCTCATCCATTTAAAGCAAGTACAGTTGCTACTACATTTATGGATAGAATTCAAAAGCTACATGGAAGCCCAAGGGTTATTGTGAGCGACAGAGATCCCATTTTTACTGGAAAATTTTGGACGAAGTTATTTTCTTGTTTGGGTACTCAATTAGCTCATAGCTCATCTTATCATCCTCAATCTGATGGTCAAACTGAGATAGTAAATAAATTTTTGGAAGGATATCTTCGTTGTTTTGTATCTGATAAACAAACACAATGGGTCGAGTGGTTACCTCTCGCTGAATGGTGGTATAACACTTCCTTCCATACTGCAGCAAAAATGACCCCATTTATGGCACTTTATGGATATCATCCACCATCCATCACATCATATTTAAGAGAAAATTCGAAGGTTCAAGCAGTGGAAGATCACATCGAGCATCGGCAAGAAGTTCTCCAACTCTTAAAGGATAACCTGAATTTGGCACAAAATCGAATGAAACAACAGGCAGATCAACATCGCAGCGAGAGAAGTTTTGATGTAGGAGATTGGGTATTTTTACGGCTACAACCATACAAACAAATGTCCCTGAAGCAAGCTAAGAAGGATAATAAATTATCACCAAAGTACTATGGTCCTTACAAGGTGTTGCAAAAGATTGGTTCTATGGCATACAAATTGGAGCTTTCTGCTTCTTCGCGAGTACATCCAGTTTTCCATGTTTCATGCTTAAAGAAGGTTATAGGTGAAAATCTTCCAGTTCAAACAATATTGCCAGAACTTGATGAGGAAGGAAAAATCATATTGGAACCGGAAGCGGTCACGGAAACAAGAACTCGGCAACTACGGAATCGATCAATTTCAGAGTATCTCATCAAGTGGAAGAACTTACCCACTGAAGATTCTACATGGGAGGATGAGAATTTTATACAGAAGAACCCAGAGCTACTCAAACATTGAGGACAACACTTTTTTGAAGGAGAGGGGCATGTTAGGTCCCTATATTACTAGTATAGTCCCTTATTGTTGTTAGTGTAACCCCCTTATTGTTATTATTGTACCCTTGTAACCCCCATTTTGTTATTATTGTGCCCTCAAATTATTATTTTTAGGTCGGCTAGGATTACATTGTGGCCCACTAGGATTACATTATGGACCCATGGACTCCTATATATAGAAAGGAGGTTTTGTAAATTGTATCATCCAAGAATTGTTCATTCATGTAATGTATTGGATGTTGCCCCCTCGAAGTGGCTTATTTCTAAGGCATTGATATCTCTTTTCTTCTCTTTTTGGAGCTGGTTTCACAACAGTTTTGAAGAGCATATAATGCTTTCTACCCTCCTAAGATTCTTTTCTTTCTGTAGTCCTCCTAGTTAAGTTTGTTGTTGAAATCAATCCGAGGTATTTGTACTCATTTACTTCTTCAAGAATGTTGCCTTCAAAGAAGAACATATGTTGACTCTGCTTTCTTTTATTAGAGAAAATCATTATCTTGGTCTTGTTAATATTGACTTGCATCCCTAGTGCTCTACGAAAATGCTCAAGGGAATATAGGTGCATCTACAATCCATGGGTCGATTTAGAAATCAATACAAGACCATCAACATATAAAATAAGTTTTATCACAAACTCCCCCAACCGAACACCATCCCCACCTTGCAAATTTAGCCACTCTTCCAGTTTATCAATATATAAACCAAAAAGAGTAGGGGATAGAGGACAACCTTGCTTGACTCCAATGTCACTTCTAAAGCTTTCTGAAATACCCATTGAGTTCTAATTTTGACTTTCACCTCTTTATAAAGTCTATGGACAACAACTCTATAATGCAAAGGAATTTCAAGTTCTTCCATTCTACGCCACAACTTATCTCTAGGGACTGTGTCAAATGCCTTTGATCTAGGTGGATATCAGTGGCCACCCACTTATTCCATTTGGACCCACACCATCAATTCTTGCAGCTTTTCACTTTCAGCACAACTTACTATTTTTAGCATGTTGTTAGTTCTTGAAATTTCGGAGTCGTTTGGAGGCCCTAATGAGCCACGTGGATATTGGTGGCCACCCACCTATTCCATTTGGACCCACACCATCAGTTATTTCAGTTTTTTCAGTTTTTACACAACTTACTATTTTTAGCAGTTTTTTCGGGTCGTGAACTTCCGGAGCCGTTTTGAGGCCCTAAACGACGTTTTTTGGGAAACCAGGTGTGATGCTTGTCAAATGGATATTGTATGCCAAAGTTACATCCCCGTGAAGTTGAAACACCAATTTACCCAAACGGAGCCCATAGTTTTGGCGCTTCATCTCCTACGATTAGGTTTTTGGATGTTTAGGGTTTTGCATTGTTTCTCAACAATAAATAGGCCTTCGAGCCTCATTGTAACACATTTCAGAGGCATGTAGCCACCACATATCTTCTCAGAGATAAGCTACCATCCCCCTAGCTATTTTATTTACATTATATCTGTAAGCATATTTATGTTATTTGATATTAATGAAATGAAGCATTATTTTCGTTGCATCTCTGTGTTTATGTATATTTCTGTATTTTATTGCATTCCTGCATAAATCCGGATCAGTGGTACAAGAGCGGTCTGCTCTTTCTCTATTTTTATTTACATGTCCTCAATGCGGTCAGGGTATAAGGAGTTAGGGCTCGATCTGGTTGAACCCTTGCAAGATCAGCCTCGCAAACCCTGACGACCTCCCATGGCAGAAGAAAAGAAAGATGGGGGAGCAAGAGATCCTATCAAAATATTGCTCGAGGAGGCCCTCGAGAAACAAAGGAACGCGATGATGGATAAATTTTCTCTGATCCTTCAACAACTACCCACCTACAACGCATTTGCATCCAACATCCACTCTAGAGGCGCCACTCCCTTCAAGGTACAGGAAAACTTCGACATTCCTATATTTGAAGGCCAAATAGATGCAGACGTCGTCAATAGATGGTTGAATCTGCTAGAAGGGTATTTTTCAGTCCATGATTTCTTTGACCGAGAAAAGATTTTTTTTGCACTCCTTAAAGTCGCCCCCCGTGTCAAGGACTGGTGGGAAACATATTGTGAGAAAAAGGGTGAGGGGGAACCTTCTCTGTTATCGGCCACAACTACTTGGAATTTGTTCCGAGACGACATCAAGGAACAATATTACCTCGTTGAGAGCTATGAGGACAAGTACATCCAATGGACCACGCTACGGCAAAAGGAATCAAGATGTGCACGAAATGACGAATTTGTTCCATACCCTGTGCACAAAGTTGGGTATTAAAGATTCAGAGAGACAGTTGGTGCTCAAGTACCGCAGTTGTCTGCACAGACATATTTAGGAGGAAATGGAGTTCCTGGACATTACATCGCTTGGCATGGCATATCGTTATGCCGCCAATATCGAGCAAAAATTTAAGCAGAAGAAGCGAGACTTTAGATCCGTGAATCCGAAGCCAAGGAAAGGCACCCTCGAACCGCAGAACAAGGGGCAAGGCCAAAGCGGGGTGACTCAAAACAACACCAAAATTCCAAAGAAGGACACGAGGAAGTGGTGTGAATTTCATAACAGCCCCACTCACAGCACAAACGAGTGTCGATCTAAACAGTGGTTGGTGCCCGAACTAAAAGCACCTAAATCAGATGCATGTTTTGATCCTGAGTCAAAACCAAACAGAGGAAATTACAAAGGGAAGCAGATCATTGATGTGAATCCCAGTGACATTGTTGCCACCACCAAGATCCAGAGGGAGGATCCTGAGGATCCATAAAAGGGGGAACGCCTCTTCCATTCGCAGATGTGGGTGAAGGGTTCTCCACTGCAATTCCTTGTGGATAGCGGAAACCAAAAGAACCTCATTTCAGCAAAGGTCATGAAGCGGCTCGGCCTACCGACCATAGCACACCCGCAGTCGTATACAATCGGGTGGCTTCACCCAGGGAGAGATCTCCGCGTCCGCCAACAGTGTCGCCTTCCGTACAGTATCAAGCCATTCACGGATGAGGTATTGTGTGATGTTTCTCCTCTTGATGTAGTTGATGTATTATTGGTCCAACCATACTTATGGAGGCCTTGTGCTATTATTATTACTTTGGGAAATAACTTGTATAGGACACCGAGGTAGTATTGCCTCTTTTCATCTCTTTGACTACTGCAAAACATCGCAGTAAGATTGTTTCCCAAACCAGGAAATTTATTTTCCTTACAACTCACTCACAAGGAAAGAAGAATATTGTGGCCACAAACAGTGCTCCCCTGCATGGCTGATGGGCAAAGTCATGGAAGAATACGAGGACATTTTCTCCTCACTCACAGAGGCTCCTCTACACTCTTAGGACAAGCACTCCATTGATCTGACCCTTGACACACCACCGCTTGATGTTGCCATACCTCATACGACTACACAGACAAAATCCACACATGTACTGTCTAAGGCTGATAAAGAAACCAATTTTACTAAACGCATCCAACATGTCTGCCCGCAAGTCCATGACATCTTCGACAAATCTAATACCCAGTTCAACAGAATTTGTCTCATCTCATAGAGGATCTCAACGTAATGGGGACCATTGCTTCCTAAGGAAAGAGGAATGATCTGGATGGATATCGGTGGCCACCCACCTATTCCATTTGGACCCACACCATCAATTCTTGCAGCTTTTCACTTTCAGCACAACTTACCATTTTTAGCAGGCTGTCAGTTCCTGAACTTTCGGAGCCTTTTGGAGGCCCTAATGAGCCACGTGGATATTGGTGGCCACCCACCTATTCCATTTGGACTCGCACTATCAGTTCTTTCAGTTTTGGCACAACTTACTATTTTTAGCAGTTTTTGGGTCCTGAACTTCCAGAGCCGTTTTGAGGCCTTAAACAACGTTTTTTGGGAAAACCGGGAGCAACATGGGTCCATGTACCAATGTTTCTAACACCAAAAGTTATACTCCTCGGATAGATATTTCTAACGAGGTATGATGCGCTTCAAACGGATATTGTATGCCAAAGTTACATCCCCAGGAAGTTGAAACACCAATTTACCCAAACGGGGCCCATAGTTTTGGCGCTTCATCTCCTATGGTTAGGTTTTTGGATGTTTAGGGTTTTGCATTATTTCTCAACAATAAATAGGCCTTCGAGCCTCATTGTAACACAATTCAGAGGCATGTAGCCACCACATCTCTTCTAAAAGATAAGCTACCAGCGCCCTAGCTATTTTGTTTCCATTATGTCTGTAAGCATATTTCTGTTATTTGATATTAATGAAATGAAGCATTATTTCCATTGCATCTCTGTGATTATGTATATTTCTGTATTTTATTTCATTCCTGCATAAATCTGGATCAGCGTTTTTGAAGTCAACAAAACAGCAGAATACTACTACTTTACCCCCCCCCCCCCCCCCCACCCAAACCTTTTCAATAATGTGTCTCAACGTGATGTTGTGATCCACTGTAGAATGCTTTGGCCTAAAACCCGCTTGTCCTTTTGCCCTCTTTTATTTTACTTTTTCCCACTTACTGATTCTTTTTTCTACCATGCTGCCGAAAAGCTTTTCAAACAAAGGATTGATCATAATGGTTCTGTAATTGGAAGGATTATTAATGTCTCCACTTTTAAAAAGGGGTATTGTTAGGCTAGTTGTCCAATCTCTTCGGAATCCTTGTTTAATGATGTTGTTGAATATTTCCATGATGTGCAGCGCAAGAGTGTTCATTCCCCATTTTAGATGCTTTGCTTGAAGTTCAACCAAGTCTTTTGCCTTTCTTGTTTTTAGCTTCTTAATTCCAATCTCCACCTCCTGTAATGTGAAGAGCTTTGTAGTTGTGTTGAGCCCTGGGGGAGGCTCAACCTCTGATTCTTTCTCATATAGTTGTCTTGCATATTCAAACCATTGATTGGTTGTAATATTATTTTCGATTTGCTTCTTCCTTGGTTGAAGTTCCTGCCATAAAAGCTTTGGTTTCTTCTTGCCTAGATATATTAACTCTTCTCTCCTTGTTTGCATGAACTTGTATATTTTCCTTTTTAGTATCTTCTTATATAACTTTACATTCATTTTCTCCTTGCCTGTCTTTTTCAAGTTTATCCTTTCCACTTTGCACTCCTCATCAAACCAAGCATTTACAGGAAAACAATTTGATTCTGATTTCCTATTTTTTTTCTCTTTTGAACTTCTCAAGTGCCATTTGAATTGTATTTGTTAACTCATGGTTGTTGAAGCTTTGGAAACCAATTTTCTCTTTCTGAATTAATCTCTCCAACATTGTCTTGAAGATAATACAATTTTATTGTGTTATAAGAATTTTGCCCCTTGGTAGTGATTTTCGAGAGCATTGGGTTTTTCTCTTATGCTCTCTTTCTTCTACCCATGATAACTTCATATAAATTGTGTTATGGTATGATTTTAAGTCCCAATTATTCTCTCCATTCTTAACTTCGTCTATATTTTATTCAGGGTAATAATGTTAAGGTTAAAAGGGTAGACACTTCACGAAGAGGATTTCTAGGTTAATTGGATATGTTCTTGAGGATTTATAGGTTAATTTGATATATTCTTTAGGATTTTTAGGTTAATTGGATATATTCTTTAGTATTTTTAGGTTAATTGGATATATTCTTTGGTTATAGGTTAATTGGATATATTTTTTTGGTTATAGTAGTAATCAATTGGTTTGATTTTGGATCTAGTGTATGTCATTTTAATGAGGTATCATTTTATATGGTTAAAAAAAAATGAATCGAGATTTTTTATCCATTGTTTTCATTATAATATTATGTTATTTTGGTAGCACATTTTTCAAATTTTTAGTTAATTAGGTTTAGCTCAAGTGGCTGAAAGGAATGATCGTTATCCTCCACTTCCGGGTTCAATTCTCGTAAATGACATGATGAGCTTTGTTGGCATGACTTCGAGCATTGTTGTTGAGTTTGAGTACTTCCTCGAGGACCAAAACATGTACATTCCTCGTATGTAATATAAAGATATTTCTCAAAGGCAAAAATAAAATAAAACACATTTTCAATTTTAAAGTTTGTGTTGAGATTCAACAAGATGATGAGCTTAGTGAAAAAAGTCGCCTTCACTAAGTGGGCCCGCAGGCTATTTTTGGCGCAAATCTATTTTTAGACTATGTCTATTTTTAGACATGGTGATCATATTTCAGAAGTTACAGGATGTTATTTGTGGATGGTTGGTCAAGTTGGAAAAATAGATGAAATTCTATTTTTAGAATATTGGGCGAAGCTATTTATAGATCGTTGATCTAAAAATAGATGCATGTCAATTACTATTAGCTCTTAATAATAATCAAACACTAAACAACAACTTATTCTCTTGGAGCACTTCAGTTCAGTGCACAGATGTGGCACATCAGTGGACTGAGGGAATTACGCAATTCCCAAGGGTTTATTGGAGCTAATGCATGGAGGACTCAGTTATAACTCAAGTGGCAGAGTTATGACACAATTGGAAGAAGTAGTTATAGAGTTGTATTTATTTTAACTCAGTTAGACTCAGTTGAGCTAATTGTATCTAGTCTAAGTGAATGATACACTAGTGAGAGTGGAGTGAATTAATTAGTTAATTAATTCAAAATTAATAACTCATTAATCAACTGAACAATACAACAGTTAACTACAGTGCATGGCAGTTTCAGTAGGAGACCCAGTGGAGAGGTAGGTGAAAGGGTAAGATAGACTATCTGTTGTGACTATAGTGATGCATTGATTGCATCACACACACATTGGAGTTGCCAATGAGGATTGTGCAGTCAAGGCAAGAGTATTTCAAATTCATTTCAGAGCTATTCTTCAGCAGGGATTGCGCAGTGGAGGCAGGCTAGCAGGAGGCAGAGATCGGTGCATGGATTTGCAAGATTGTTCCTGATTAGTGTATGACGATTGTACTATACTGACAGCTTGATAAGCTTTGTATGAGGATTGTCATATGATTCCATGATACATAATATATAGTTGGGGTTTTCAGCTTCAGAATTTCCCGGTTAAAAACTGTGTTATGTGTGATTGATTATTTTTGTTTATGCTTCACATGTGTGTGCAATTAATTTTTCTGCAAAAGATTAACAAGTGGAATTGATTCGGTATTTTGCATAAAGTTAAATAGTGTGAGATCAGGTGAATCAAGAACACATGCATGCTTAGTGCATATAATTTCTACAATTTGAAACGTTGATGTGGGAAACTTGTTGTTCATGAGATTCATTAATGATGGTTACATGGCCAATTATGTATACATTCATGGCACTCCTTTACAACTTAACTTGTTTGATGATAAGTTTTTCTTGTTCAATTCTCACAGGTGATATGATGAGCTTTGTTGTCATGTCTGAGCATTGTTGTTGAGTCTAAGTAGTCCCTCAAGGATTGAAACATGTATATCCCTCATATGCAATGTAAAGATATTTCTCAAAGGCAAAGAAAAAATAAAAAAGCATGTTTTTCAATTTTAAAGTTCGAAAAATTGATGTGGGAAACTTGTTGTTGATGAGGTTAATTAATGAGGGTTACATGGCCAACTATGTTTACATTCATGGCACTCCTTTGCAACCTAGTTTGCCTCACAATAAGGTTTGTTTGTTTAATTCTTGCAAGTGACATGATGAGCGTTGTTGTTTGCCTTCAAGCATTATTGTTGAGTCTGTGTAGTCCCTCGGTGACCTAAATGTGTTTATTCCTCGTATGTAATATAAAGAAATTTCTCAAAGGGAAAGAAAAAGAAAAAAAACATGCTTTTCAATTTTAAAGTTTGAAACATTGATGCCAAAAACTTATTGTTCATGAGGTTCATTAATGAGGGTTACATAGCCAACACTGTTTACATTCATGTCACTCCTTTGCAACCTAGCTTGTTTAATGATAAGGTTTGTTTGTACTTCAATATGATTGTTGGGAACAAGTTGAAGGTGTTCGTGGAGACTCTATTAGAGTTCCTTATTCATCATGTAATGAACACCTCCTAAATGTGTAGTTAAACTTTACCATCTAAACTTGCATAATTATTTACATATATAAGTTCACATCAAATCCCAATCTAATAGCCCATAAAAGTTTTTTTGTCGATTAAGATTAAAAAAATTATTTATTTTTTGTTGGCATTGTTGCGGATGAGAGGTCCAATGAACAACATCACTCCTTGTCCACAATAAACTCTATCTCAACCAATCATTTGTCAAATTCAATAAATCCAAGAAGAGCTTGTCAACATGGAGCTTCAATTAGTTTCAACCACCATTCTCAATATTACATGCACCTTCCCTCGATGGGGTGATCGAGAATAGAGGAGGGGAGAGGCATGTTGCCACCATCCCACAAGCCTGCATGCCAATGAGACATGGCAACATGCCCCCTTATATGTTCATCGCTCGACATTTGGAGTGCACGGGCCAACCTTATGTTCCACCAACTAATGATATGGTTAGTAATTTCGATCACATCTATAAAACATAGAGGATGGTAGAGGGTACAAGGTCATCTGGAAATGTCAATGAAGTTGGTACTAGGCGGCCAAGTGATCCAGATGGATATTGGTGGCCGCCCACCTATTCCATTTCGACCCCCACCATCGGTTCTTTTAGTTTTTCAGTTTCAGCACAACTTACTATTTTTAGCAATTTTTTGGGTCCTGAACTTCTAGAGCCATTTTGAGGCCCTGAACGACATTTTTTGGGAAAATCGGGAGCAACATGGAAGTTCCTTCGATGTTTTTTCACGTAAAATTTGTAGTCCTCGGATAGATATTTCTAACGAGGTATTGAGTGTGTCACACAAAGATCATATGCTAAATTTGTGTCCACGGGAAGTTGATGTGCCAATTTACCCAAACGAGGCCCATAGTTTTGGCGCTTCATCTCCTAGGGTTAGGTTTTTCGATGTTTAGGGTTTTCCATTATTTCTCAACAATAAATAGGCCTTAAAGCCTCATTGTAACACAATTGAGAGGCCTGTAGTAGCCAGTCTGGAGGCACCTCTCCTTTCAAGGTACAAGTCAACTTTGACATTCCTGCATTTGAAGGCTAGATAGATGCAGATGTTGTATATATATGGTTGAACTTGTTGGAAGGGTATTTCTCAGTCCATGATTTCTCCAACTGAGAAAAGATTATTTTTGCACTCCTCAAAGTCGCCCCCTATGTCAAAGACTGGTGGGAAACCTATTGTGAGCAAAAGGACGAGAGGGAATCCTCTATGTTCTCTGTTGCACCCATTTGGAATTCGTTTCAAGATGGCATCAAGGAACAATATTACCCCGTGGGGAGCTATGACGACAAGTACATCCAATGGACCACGCTGCGGCAACAAAGGGATCAAGATGTGCACAAACTGATGAATCTGTTCCATATCCTGTGCACAAAGTTGGGTATTAAAGATTCAAAGAGACATTTGGTGCTCAAGTACCACCGTTTTTTGCATAGATACATTCAAGAGGAAATGGAGTTCCTCAGCATTACCTCGCTTGGCACGACATATCGCTATGCTGCCAAGATTGAGCATAAATTTAAGTAGAAGAAGCGAGACTTTGGATCCGCGAATCCGAAGCCAGGGAAAGGCGCCCCCGAACCGTAGAACAAGGGGCAAAGCCAAAGCGGGGCGACTCAAAAAAACACCAAAAATCCAAAGAAGGACACAGGGAAGTGGCATAAATTTCATAACAGCCCCACTCATAGCACAAATGAGTGTCAGGACAAACAGTTGTTGGGGGCCGAACTGAAGGCACCTGAATCAGATGCATGTCCTGATCCTGAGTCAGAACCAGAAAAAATGCGATGACAAAGGGAATAAGATGGTTAATGCGGATCCCAGTGCAATTTTTGCCACCACCAAGCTCTAGAGGGAGGATCCAGAGGAGGGGGAGCACCTCTTCCATTTGTAGATGTGGGTGAAGGGTTCTCCACTGCAATTCCTTGTCGATAGTGGAAGCCAAAAGAACCTCATTTTAGCAAAGGTCGTGAAGCGCCTCGGCCTACCGACCACAACACAACCCGCATCCATATACCATTGGGTGGCTTCACCAAGGAAGAAATCTTCGCGTCCGCCAGTAGTGTCGCCTTCCGTACATCAACAAGCCATTCACGAATGAGGTACTATGTAATGTTGCTCCTCCTGATGTGTCTGATGTATTATTGGGCCAACCATACTTGTGGAAGCGACATGTTGTGTATGAGTCTAGCCCACATGTTGTTGTTATTACTTTGGGAAATAAATTGTACAAGATATTGGAGGTAGTACCGTCTCCTGCCATCTCTTTGACTACTACAAAACAACGTAGTAAGATTGTTTCCCAAACCAGGAATTTTTTTTTCATTACTATTCGCCCACAAGACAAGAAGAAGATTGTGGCCACAGCCTCAAAATAGGGCTCCCCTGTAGGGCAGCAGCAGATGAAGAAATTCATGGAGGAATACGAGGACATTTTCTCCTCACCCACAGAGGTTCCTCTACACTGTCAGGTCAAGCACTCCATTGATCTGACCCTAGGCGCATCGCTACCTTATGTTTCCATAACTCATGCGACCACACAAGCAAAATCCACACATTTATTTTCTAAAGCAACCGATTTTATTGAACGCATCCAGCACGTTTGCCAGCACGTCCGTGACATCTTCAACAAATCTAATACCAAGTTCAGCAGAATTTGCCTCATCCCATGGAGGAACTCAACACAATGGGGACCATTGCTTCCTAAGGGGGAGGAATGATCCAGGTGGATATTGGTGGCCACCCACCTATTCCATTTGTACCCACACCATTGGTTCTTTCAGTTTTTCAGTTTCAATACAAATTACTATTTTTAGTAGTTTTTCGGGTCCTGAACTTCCGGAGCCGTTTTGAGGCCCTAAATGACGATTTTGGGGAAAATCAAGAGCATCATAGAAGTTCCTTCGTTGTTTCTCATGTAAAAATTTGTGGTCCTCAGATAGATATTTCTAACGAGGTATTGAGCACGTCAAACTAAGATCATATGCCAAAGTTACATCCCCAACAAGTTAACGTGCCAATTTACCCAAATGGGGCCCATAGTTTTGGTGCTTCATCTCCTAGGGTTAGGTTTTTGGATGTTCAGGGATTTCCATTGTTTCTCAACAACAAATGGGCCTTCAAGCCTCATTGTAACACATTTGAGAGGCATGTAGCCGCCACATCTCTTCTCTGAGGTAAGCTACCAACGCCTTAACTAGTTTATTTCGATTCTTTTTGTAGGCATGTTTTAGTTATTTGTTATTAATGAAATGAAGTTTTATTTCTACTGCATCTTTTCTTTAATGTGTATTTTTATATTTCATTGTGTTCCTGCATAAATCCAGATCACCAAGCGAGCTTGCCAACCTGTTTCTACACACTAATTTTGCATGATCAGGTGCTCAAATTTATGCTAAAAAATGAGAGTTGTTGGAATGGTGTGGAGCCTGAAGGACCGCGTATATTTCATTGTTATGAATCCAGTGCAAATCGTTTTACAGAAAACCGACACTCTATGCTCCTAGAAACACGTTCTGTACACTTTGTCAAACTGAGAATTTAAAAAAAAAAATGCAGGACAACCTATTCAGCAGTCCGTACAGCTAACTGGGCATGCCTACGTGGCACTTTGTTATTGGTTTGTAATGGTGCGTTTTAATTGGTTGATTTGGTGGCCGGTCACAGGCTTCCATGTTGCAGCCCGAGAGCCACCAAAATTGGTTCAAGTCCGAGCAAAGCGAGAGGGGGTCGAACCTGCGACCTCCAAGCGAAGAGCGAAGAGATTTACAATTGTGTCATTCATTTGTTCCTTGTTATATATTGAACTTTACAGACGAGAGGTAAAAACAGGTAACCCAAACCCATGGAGGAAAAATGATGAATGGGATGTCCCCAACCCGACAAGAATTGCAGACAAGTGTCATGTTCAAGATCGACATACTGCCGACACGAATGAGAATTGGTTCCATTTTCCCCCACCATTTCTGGCGAGTACCCTAGTTATTTTTGGAAATAAGCTTGAAGTGGATAGCATATGCTTGTCAAATAATTTTGTCCTTCGGACAAATCCACCCTAGTACATTTTACGAGCCCTAGGAAGGAGGAACTCGGTAACGTCATGGTGACGATTTCCGATATTTAGGTTTTGACGAGTTTGACAAAGGAAGAACTTGACATCTCTTCATGTTTAGAGAGTTTGAAAAGAAGCAAAAAAGAAAACTCCAGCAGATCCCTTTTCGTAGGTAGTCTCACAAATCCGAAAAGGTAGAAAACAATATCTGGGAGAACCTCTCAGTTGCGATTGGCTAAGGTGTTCCTCTTTCGTAAATAATCTGTCCCAGCCCGAAAAAGGGGTAAACTTATATTGGGTATATGACGTTTCGCAGCCTTTAACGAGTTTAAAATAATAAGAGTCTCGGTAATATTTTCAATTTTCGAGAGTCAGAAAATAGCTGAAAGATGACTCCAAGGGGTGACTTTTTCGTGTTTTTACCGAGTCCAAAAAAGTAATAAAACACAACTCTTCACTTCATCATCATCATGTTTATGACCTGTTGCTGCACAAGAAATAAACGTAAAACCCATTTTTCGAGATAAAATATTAAAATAATCGAAAAATAAGCTTAAAAACCTAATTAGGGTTTTGAAAAGGTTATAAAATGACATAAATAGTAAAAACAAATTACTTTTCACCTTTTCACTTCTATGTGAGCATTTTACCATTTTTAACTGTGATCTTGTGGAGCTGACAGTAGACAATTCAGGAGGCCATTCGCAAATCCACTTTCTTCAGGTAAGAGCTCTCATATTTTCATACATTTTAAACTATGTTTCATTTCCTGCATTCTTAATTTTTGATGCATTTGGGGAAATTTTGTCATGGGTTTGCCGCAGTGGTTGGCGCGGGTTCCAGGCATGGAGCCGCACCAACCTGCCTAAACCTTTAAAGGGGAGGCACCAATCGGCGCCGCTATTTGTAAAACAACAACACCAAATGTCGTAGTCAATAAATGGAAAAAAATCTCCTAAATAGCCCGATCTAAATGGTTCAAAAGTCAATTATGTGGCTAATGGAAGCCTTAATTATGGTTTTGCAGAGAAATTAGCAGTCAAAATGGTCATCGAGTGGAAAGAAAGAGAACACAGAGATGAATATGAACAAGCCATGGAAAATGACGCATGTATGGATGCCCTGATAGATTTTGGGCTCTTGAAATTCTTCATAACACCGTGTCTACGAGCTCAGCTAGAATTACTGCAGTATCTGATCAGTGTGTGGGACACCGATCAAGAAATATTTCTAATTCATGACCAAGAGTTATAGATAGAGGTCTCTAACATATATTTCATCACTGGATTGTCACGGAGGGGAGTGAAACTGATCCTGACAGGTACTCGGCCCATGGGTGAGAGCATGGGCATGCTAATAGACAGGGTTTGCCCAGGAGCAAAGAAAGGATCAAAGAGCAGGAAAATAGATATTCAAACAATACTTGATTTGTCACTAAGGGTAGTGTTGCGCACTATAACACAAGCCGCTGGATCTCAGGCCCTCACGAAGCTACAAAGACACAACTTCAACTTATCGTGGATTGTATGGCTCCAACTATTTTCAACTGGGCAGAATCCGTAACAATCAGCCTGGAGTGCCAGTTAACAAAGTGCAAGAACAACAAGCTAAAACAATTTGGATATGGGTCCATCTTGATACCGTTCACCCTAGAATGGTTGCCAATATTTCAACGCCAAGAGGTGGTAGTACCTACACCACGAGCACGAGAGCCATAGATGGTCTGTTGGGAAGAGTTGATGCCTCGATCAGGAGGTGGTCAACATATGTCATGGAAGCCGAAATTTTTCGACTCGCTCCGCCGATAACTCATCGTCATAGAGGACTGACCGTACACTGGCACTGATTTCATGGGTGATCTGGACCTTCCACTCCCAGAAGGAGAGGACTGGGATGAAGCTTTGGGTGAAAACTCAATTTTTTATTTATTTTGATGAGTATTCAGATTTTTTTGTTAATATATGTTCTGATTATTTATCCATGCATTGCAGATGTTGGCCCAGAGAGACCTGCAGGGATGTCCCCCATAGCACGGAGGGTCCGACGCGATTTTGAGGCCGCCCCTCAAGGTGTGGGAAGCGAGGAAGAAGAGATTACGCGCAACTTAGAGGGAATCACAAGCGGGATCCTAGATTACATGAGATTAGAGGATGTTCCTCGTGCGTCTTAGAGGCACACTACAAGGGTGTCTAACCGCATCCACCGTTTACTGAGGTAGGTCATGCATGCAGTGACATGCTATCATGATCATCATGCTGATTAGACGCCTAGGCTTTATTTCTACATATTTTTGAGAGACATGATGTCTCGGGATGTAACCAAAACCTACATATTTTTTGAACTTATGATTCACGTGGATGCAAACAATTGATACATATATATATTATTTTCCTATTTAAAATATATGACGATGATGCTTTTACAAATTACAAAAATGTCTGTCGAATACGATATTGGCTACTGCATTAGTTAACACATTCATTCTTCTAGGAATATGTTGATACGTGATATAATCAAAATTCCTTTCCAATAAATGAACACGCAAATACAACCTTAAAATATGAGGATTTCTAATAGAGTAATGCCCACTGAGTTGGAGGACTACAAGCTGAGAGTATAGGTTCACAATTAATTCATGAATGTCGAGAGCAATGGCCTTGGTTAAGAGTTCAATGGCGACACTGTATTCAACGACATTGTTGGTTATTCATCCTAGACAAATAATTGGAAGGTCTATCAACTCACTGTTAGGATCATAATCACCCAGGCTGTAGAAGACAAATTCCGGGTGCTACGGGAGGCACCATCCGCAAAACCAACATAAGGAGTGATGGACATCTACACAGTAAGCAACAACATAATAAGCAGGAAAAACTACTCGCAAAGCACACCAAGCCAAAAAATGTACAGAAATGAAAAACACACTTATATACAAAAGTACATGCACAAGAAATTCATGCATAATATTTTTTGAGGTACACCCTATTTCTGGGTTGATTCAAAGGATAGCCTTCATAGTCAATTAGCTCATAGGCCTCGTTCTACAAAAAATGCTTAACGATGCAGGGCCCATGCCACATGGGTTCAAATTTGCTTGCCCCCAGCTTATCATGAGCTTGGTCATACAAGAGGACTAGTTCTCCTTCTGTAAAGGTACGAGGGAAAACTGTCTAATCAAAGTGAGCTTTGACCCATTTTTTCTGTGCTTCTATGACTAGAGCAGAAAAGCGGCGAGTTTCATCTAACCTCTCCAAATATAGAAGACGTTCTTCCTCCGATGAGGTATTAGGCAGTAATTCAACAACTATATTAATAGAAGGGATTTTGCATTCAATCGAAAGGGTAGGTTCCATACCATAAACAAGTTGGAATGGAGTGAATTTGGTTGCAACCTTCACCGAGGTTCGGTAAGCCCAGAGAGCTGAAAACAACATGAGATTCCAGTTGGAATTGTGCATCCCAACCATACACTGAAGCATAGTGACTAGAACTTTGTTCACAGCTTCAACCTAACCATTGGCCTGAGGCTAGTACGACATTGAGCTATCGTGACGCAAAACCAACTTAGAATTCAACTCAGCCATCATGTAATGGCAAAAATGAGAGCCATGATGGGTTACAATGGCTTGAGGGACACTAAACCTGGTAATCACATGATTGAACAAAAACTGTGCAGCCGTCTTACCGTCAGCTGTGAGTGTAGGCATTGCTTCGGCCCATTTAGTGAAGTAATCTGTTATGAATATAATTAATAACGAATATAATAAATGTAATTATTAAATAGTCACTTAAGGATTATGTAAGTAATCATTAAGTTAGTGAAAGGGAATGTCTAAAAGACATGCCCATTAATGAAAGGCCACCTGCGTAGGTATATAAGCAGGGCCTCATTGTAACATTTATCATCGTCTTTTATACATTTTATATATAATATATTATTATTACAATACCTCTTGTGTATTTTACAATTAAGTCAACAAGACTACAACTTTGTGGCTCCATTTGGTATCAGAGCAGCGATCTTCTCGCCTGGAAGGAAGTACCTACGCCACTGTTGGCTGCTTCAGCTGTTACATGCGGTGCCTCGAAATCGCTACCGCTCGATGTCTTCATCAATGACGATGGCCGATCGGATAGAAAGACAAATGTTGAAAATCTGTAGCGAGTCCAGAGACAATCATAACAAACTAATGTAGAAATTAAATGCTATTTTTGACAAGATAAATCCAATAGCCCAGAAAATTGAACATAGTCAATAGAACAATTCAGTCGATTCAGAAAATTCAAAAAATCATGAAGAATCACTACATTCTGAAGAAGATCAGGTTATGGAAATCCCAAATTATGAGAATGAAGGTGAACTTAAAAATAAAGATGAGCCTGCTAGTCAGGAATCTGTTGAAGTAGCTGAAATTGATGTTGCAAGCCAGGAAATTGTGGATTCTCATCTAGTTAAATCAAATTCCAATACAACTGATCTGCAACAGACAAAGGAGCAGGACATTAATAAAAATACATCACCTGAAGATGTAGAAACTGTAAAAGAGAATGAATATCAAGAGATTGGATGTAAATCTGTATTGACAGAAGCAAGTGCAAATAAAATTATATGTGAAATGGGGGTGGTTTCAACATCTCTTGCTACACTCCTTGAAGTGTTGGGCATTAATGATAATCATACCCATAGATACTCTAAGGCATTGCCTACTTCTAATCATCGAACAGTGACTCTCGTTCAATTGGAAGATAAATCAAAACAATCAAATACAAGGGAAGCCTTAGCTTTAAGATCAGTGATATGGAAAGATTTTTGTCTTATTTTTTGCAAAAATGGTGGAAGGTTTGAAATAAAAGCATTCAAACCCAGTTCAAAAGATCTCCATCAGTTGTTGTTTTTCTTTAATGCAATTGACAATGGGGATATTTTTCGTTTTGTGGAAGCATGTAAATTGCTTCGTAAATCTATAGAACCTTTTTGCAATTTCCTAGATGTATTTATAGATGGGAATTATCATTCTGATCGAGCCATTATACACTACAGAGAAATTTTTTTTGCTATTTGTTTTCTACAGGCTCTGCATCAAATAAGGGAACAACTAAAGTCTAGGCTTCTAAGACCGTCAGTAAAATTTGCTGACTCACCAGAGTTGTTGTTCGATACAGTTATAAGTTTAAAATATTTTTCACTTCCTTGGGCTAGAAACAATGTGGATTATATTTTGCATAAGTATACTTTTAGTCAATTTCGTGAGAACTTAGTCAAGGAGAAAAAAAAAGGGCAATAAGGGGGCTCCCAATGGAAGGCCACAGGTTCCAATTCCTTACATAGATGATTTTGATGAAGAATAATTAAATGAGGTTGCACAACTAATTGAAGAAGAAGTCTCAATTTTGCAAGTGGGAATGGGACATGAAGATGCTTTAGTTGATGACTTTTCTGAAGCTTTTGATGCTTGTCTTGAGATATTATGTACTTCCCAGATCGTAACAGCTATGGTCTAGGCAGTGTAGCCAGTGTTACTAATAAACTTGCAGCAACACAAAATGATTTTGAAAATGTGAGGAATCATATGGAAAGTGAGACCAGGAAAGCTTTACGTCTTGAGTAGAAGTTGAAAGTCTCGACTTAAGGATATAATATGAGAGCAGGTAAATTGTGGACACAAATAGAGGTAGCCTTGAAACAAGCAGATACATCTAGGACTGAGCTTGAATGTTTTCGTTCACTACAAAAGCAAGAGCAGTTGGAAACATCTAACAGAATTGAAGCATTGCGAGAATCTGTCAATCAGCAGAAAGAATTTGAAAGACAGTTACAGATTCGATATCAAAATCTGCTAGTGGAGCAAGATAACTTGCAGAGACTTTTACAGGAACATAAGAAAAATATGGCTAATGAAAAGGACTATAGAAAGGAGAATGTTGTAGACACTCAACAATCAGAATTAGTTGTTGCTCAGGTTGATGCTGGTCACTTAGAAAATAGCAATAGTGAATCACAACCCTTCACCATTTCATCTGAATGCAATGATGTTGAAATGTTAGATGGCAGTGACATTGCTAAAGAGAAGACTCGTGATAATAGTTCTGACATCCAAATTGACTGCATGCCTCCATCAGATGGTCAGAACCTTGCTTTAGAGGGTGAACTGTTGAATAAAATCCCCAACAGACAAATGTGGCAATGTAGTCGGATGCTCAGAATATTGTTATACAAGATGAAAAAAATGTTCTACAGGATGAGAATATTGAACATTTTAATAAACAACCTGCTGACCTGATCGCGCAGTCAAGTGGTTAGAGTTTTGAAGATGGTGGAAAAGTGAAACATAGTACATCCCTGGTGGCTCAATCAGATGAACAGAATAATATAAACAAGGATGCAGTTGTTGTGTCTATTGAGATGCAACATCCCATACTATCCTACTACAATTGTTCCTGCGTTACTTTTGTCACCCCCACCATTCTTATTTTCGCTTCTGGCTGTCACTGTCTACTCCCATAGTTACAAGTTCCCCCCCACGTCCTCAACGTTAGAAGCGAGCAAGCAACCAAAAGTTTACTATTAACCTAGCACAGTGTTGTTCTGTCTCTTTTATATCCGCATACCAAGATATCTGAAATCGGGGTTGTCAACTCGGACGTCATCGCATTTCAGCCTTTTCTGTTGACTTCGTATCATATTTAAAGTTCATTCGGCAACAAAAATCTAATCCGATTCCCGAAATTTCAAGTCAAGTTGTGACCGGTCGTGAAGAGGTGCGAAGGTAGTGTGGGTGTTTTGGTAAACAGTGAACGATTTTTTTAATAGTTATAATATATATGTTATATAATTACAATCAATAATATATATATATATATATATATATATATATATATATATATATATATATATATATATATATCTGTGTGTGTGTGTGTGTGTGTATACACACACACACACACACACATATATATATACATATATGTATATATATGTACACATATATATGTATATATATATATATATATGTATATACATATATGTATATATATATATACATACATATACATATACATATACATACATGTATATCTATACATATATGTATATATATGTATATATATATGTATATATGTATATGTATATATACATACATATACATATATGTATATGTATATATACATACATATACATATACATATATGTATATGTATATATATATATATATGTATATATACATACATATACATATATGTATATATATATATATATATATATATATATATATGTATAGATATACATATATGTATATGTATATATATATATATATATATATATATATATATATATATATATATATATATAAGCACAAGAAGAAGGAATTATGAGGGCATATTGCTTTGAGGACAAAGCTTTTAAGGAAAAGGGGATAAGCCCTAATTACAAGGAGTATGAGGACGAATTATACATTCAAGATGACAACCCAAAGTGAAGAAAGTTGGGAAGCAATTAAGGCAAAGAAAATTAGTATCCATAAAACTTTGAGGACAAAGTTTCTGAAGAGAAGGGCAATGTTATGAATATAATTCATAACGAATATAATAAATGTAATTATTAAATAGTCAATTAAGGATTATGTAAGTAATCATTAAGTTAGTGAAAGGGCATGTCTAAAAGACATGCCCATTAATGAAAGGCCACTTGTGTAGGTATATAAGTAGGGCCTCATTGTAACATTTATCATCATATTTTATACATTTTATATATAATATATTATTATTAAAATACCTCTTGTGTATTTTAGAATTAAGTCAATAAGACTACAACTTTGTTTCTCCATTCCACGGCTACGATAATGTAAATATGCCCCCAACTAAGTGTTACACGTCATAAAATCAATGCCCACAAAGGGACCAACGGTAATGGCGAGATGGAGGGGAGCGGGTGGCGCTCGCATCTTGCACTAGTAATCTGACAGTCATGACATTTGCGGACAACGACAATGCAGTCTTTGAAAATAGTAGGCCATAAATGTCTAGCACGAAGGAGTTTTTTTGCAATAGCATACCTGGACATGTGACCGCCACATGCGCCAGAATGGCAGTCACTGAGGACTTTTTCAGCTTCCTCGAGGGTTAAACACTGACGGAGAACGGAATCAGCTCTGATGTGGTATATAGTATCTCCGACTATGCGATAAGGTTGCGAATGATGACGGATACGTCGACGAGCATCCTTCGTCAACTCAGACTGGAAGGTGGAAGTTTGGAGATAAACGATGATATCACCGTACCATGGATCGAGGGTGCTAATCAAAAAAAGAGTGTCGCCCGTAATGCGTTCCTCAGAACCAGAGGGAGAAGAGACATAAGGTAAATAGAAGATCAAATCGACAAAGACCAATGATTTATTCGATTTGGCGATTGTGTACTCCAAATCGAACACTTGGAGGATAACTATCCAATTTTAGTATTTTTGCCTCAGCAATTGTTGAGTCAATATATAGGTCATGGTATTGCAATAAAAAATCACGGTGATTGTGCGAAGTAAGATATAATGGCGAAAAAATTGGACGGATTGAACAACATCTAACGCCAATATCTCGACATGTGCGTAACATGTTTCGGTATCAAGAAGATTGCGGCTCAAATAATAAATGACGTGCTCGTCACCATCGTCGTCGTCCTTTACCAGAACCATGGCAATAGTGCTAAATGCGGTAGCCAAGTAGAGGGAATAGTCGCGATGATAATTGGGTGGATGCAAAAGAGGAGCATTGATAAGAAATGTCTTCAATGCATCAAAATATTTTTGGGCAATCTCATCCCAAAGGAATGGGACACCTTTCTTAAGCAATCATGTGAATCCTTTGGCTACTTCAACATAGTTCGGTATAAAACGGTGCAGGAAATTAACTTTCCCTTGCAAACTCTGCAACTAATGTAAAGAGGAAGGGGAGGGGAGATTAACAATAGCTTCGACCTTAAGAGTTTCGAGATGAATTATATCTTTAGAAATGATAAACCAAAGGAGTCTACCAGAATCGATGCAGAAAACACATTTATGCAAATTGAGCCGAATGTTGCAGCATCGACAGCGAAGAAATATTTGACGAAGGTGATCTGGGTGGTCTGTACGCTTAGTGGAATGACCCGGAAGGTCATCCAGGTAAGGTTGAACAATGCGCTTAATATCATGGAAAGCATATGACATTGCTCGTTGGAAAGTGGCATCAACATTATTCAGGTCAAAAGGGAGCTTCTTGTATGCGAAAGTGCCCCATGGAAAAATGAAGGCGGTCTTGTTTTGATCAGCCAGTAGGATATTGATCTAGTTGTAACTAGAGAACTCGTCCATAAGGGAAAAGATCTCACTCCCAACACATTCGTCAATGATCTAGTCTATGAAAGGAGTGGGATAGTTATCCTTAGGACAAGCACGATTGATGTCGCGGTAATCTACACTGACATGAATAATGCCCTGCTTTTTATCGACAGGAACGATGTTAGAAACCCATTCTATTAGGGGGATCATATAAATGAATCCAGCTTCGAGGATTTTTTCAAATTCTCCCTTGATGGTGGCTGCCTTTCTAGGATTCACAGGATGAAGACGTTGGCGAATAGGCTTTGTGTCAGGATAAGTAGGGATCTCATGCAAAACTATACTCGGATCGATGCCGAGCATTTCTTCGTAGGACCAAGCGAAAATGTCTTGAAACTCTCGAAAGAGACTAATATAGACCTTGATCTCATCATGAGAACAAGTCACCCCAATATGGATGTTCTCGACAACCCCCGGTTTAACGGAGATGTCAATAGGCATTGTTTGCGTAATGTTTCCCATGTTACCTTCTACGAAAAACTTCATGTGTCAAGATGGGTGTTTGAAGTGGATGGGAAGGGGCTTGGGAAGTGAACTTCTCAAGACAAGTAGGAATGGCCCCAAGGTCAGGCATAAAGTGGGAATGATGATGACTATCCTACCAAGGAGGATCCTCGAGAGACATGGTTTCCACAATGGCCTCATCAGTGGGAAACGTCTCATTTAAGGGATTAGGAGAATCCGAACCACTAAGCCAAGGGGATTGAGAATACGTGTCGAGAGACACACTCAAAGGAGTATGATCAAAAGGAGGAGGAGCCAAAGCCGAGATAACTTCATAATAAGAAATTTTGATTGGGCTTAACGACATCGCGTCACCAAATGAATCAACCTACTCAGGCGAAGGGATGATCCATGGATCAGAAGACGTAGAGATCATGTTGACCTGAGAAGTGTTGGGCAGAAAAAGAGAAAAAATACCCATAAGAGTGGGATCTTTGAAAAGTCTCGGTCCTATGATCTCATAAGATGTAGGAATACAATCTACATATGGAACGTTTCTCTCGGAGGAGGTGGAAGTGAAAAAGGGTAACTGATCAACAATGATGATCTTTCCTTCGTGCGAAAATCGAAGAACACGAAAGAGAGTGAACGGGACACATAGCATAGTGTGAGTCCAACTGCGACCGAGGAGAAGATTATAATTGAGGTTGGCGTCAATGACATTAACCATTTTCCCTTCCAACGTTATGGGTAAACTGGCGAGAACACCAAGAGGGAAAGATTCCCTTCTGTCGAAAGCTTCTAAAGCGTTTGGAGATTGATTGAGGGTTGGAGAACTAATGGCTTTTCAACATGCAGAAGACATGATGCAAGTAGATGCACCCTCATCCACGACCCCTCGATGGATATTCTTTGCATTAATCCCAACTTGAATAATCAATGCAAGTTGGTGGGGGAGACGTGGGACAAAATTTTCCAAATCGAAAGTGATAAGGTTGGAATCGGCGAGGTCAACCCCTGCGATAGCATATAGCAAAGCCTTTCGTTGTGATGGACAGCTCTAAAGTAATTATAACACAGACATAGCAGATGGTGCCTGCGCCAAATCCTCAACAATACTGTAATGCTGAGTGGCACAAGCGTTTGGGTTATAGGAAGACTTATGGAGTACACCTTTAGAAGGTGGTCGTAGAACGGACTCAAGACTATGCCTTTCGATGTGAAGAGGACCAGAAGTAGGCGAGGGAGGAGGACCACCTATGATCTCTTTCCCCACCGCCTAACGCGGTTCGGTATAATCCTTTGATCTAGTAGAAATAGTGATGGGTGCAGCACAATTCACTTCCGCTAGGGTGGACTTGACGACATTCACTTCTACGGTCTTAGTAGGATTCGCAAGTGGCTGAGAAGTAGTATTAGTGGAAGAGGTAGATTTTTGCTTCGCAGGATTGGGATAAGACTTACTAGAAGTATGAAACACATAACCAATGATATCGTCGACAGATGGTGTCATCAGCGCTTTGGTAGTTCCAGGTCGCGGAGCATCGGGTAAGAGTTCATACAATGTGCCTGATTGAGAGTACACGAGATTGAGGTCCTGAGCACGAGTGATGGATTGTTCCTCATTAACACATGCCCCCATAGTGATGTCCTTAGCAATCATACCGATAAAAGAGGTAGTGAACCAATTAGTTAGAAGTTGATCAGGAATCTCAAACTTGATCAAACGACGACGGTGCCTCCATTCATGAATATGATCGGAGATATGAGTAGCCCGATCCTGTTTTAAGGATGTTAGGAGGCGCGTCCCAGTTTCATAACGAACTAGTAACTAAAATTGTGTGAGAAATTCCATGGCTAGAGAGTTGAAATCTTGAAAAATGCCGCAGGGGAGCTAAATTTTCCACTTTGCAGCGGAACCAGTGAGAGTCCTTTGGAAAAGACGTAGCCGAATGGAATCGTCAACCCAAGAGTTAGAAGAGCACCAAAGATTGTATGTCATAATATTCATTTGGGGGTCTTCTCCGGTCTTGCCTTAAAATTTGGGACAATCGCCACGGATTTAGTAGGATCTGGGGGCCAATATGGATTATGAAGGATAGGATCGTTTGTCAACTTCGACACATCGGGTAGTTCCAGCTTAGCAAGGAAGGGAAATTGCGAATTGAAAGGCATTACAGGCCTTTGATAGAGATCGGTATTGGGATTCCAACTGGGTTGGGAGAAATTTTGACCCCATATGTTCTATCCTGGAGGATTTTGTCCATAGGGGTTATAATTTTGATAATTCTGCACATACATTGATTGAGGACTAGGATATTGATTATGAGCGAACCATTGAGGCCCTGTCTGAACAACATATGGATTTTGTTGCTGAATGTAAGCAGTGCCTTGGGGCGGACCTTGTACCATCGAATATTTACCTTGAGGAATGAAAGGTTGGCCTTGAGGCTGCACAGGCTGCCCTTGAGGTGAAGGTTGACCTGGGTACTAAGGTTGAACAGGTTGTCCCTAGGGTGTAAGTTGGCCTGGATACTGAGGTTAAACAGGCTATCCCTGGGGTGTAGGTTGGCTCGATGGTTGAGATGAGCCAGGTTGCCCCTGACGACTAGGTTGGCCTGGCTGAGCAGTGGAGGGTTGACCTTGCTGTACAAAAGTTGGGCCTTGCTAAACATAAGGCTAGTTCTGTTGCACAAAAGGTTGTGCCTGAGATGGATAGGTTTTCCCCTGAGGAGCATAAGGTGTACCTTGCTGAACATGAGGTTGACTAGCAGGATCGTAGGTTTGTCCCTGTTGGACCGAAGGTTGTCCCTTAAAGGGTTGTCCTTACGGACCATAGGGTTGTCCCTGTAGGTACGTAAATTGGTTGGGGTAAACCGAAATTTGTGGGGTTTGAACATACAACGAACCTTGCGGGTGAGGCCCATCTAAATAGATGTGATCTCCATGTTCATTGTAGTAATGTAGAGAATTTATGGGAGCTTGAACCCACTGAGAACCTTGAGGGAAGTAATTATGTTGTTGAATGGCCATCATATACTGGTCGTATGTCAAACCTCTAGGAATAGGATTAGAAGAGATAGGTACACTACTAGTAGGTTTATGGACACCCGATACGTGAGGTTGTGCTCCACTCACGGAGGGTCCAACAGGTATCGCGGAAGCAAAAATAAGTGTCCCACGAACAACAGAAGGTGATGGCAATGACAGAATCACACTAACAGAAGATGCGGATGAATCCACACAAACAATGGGCTGGGTTGGGACAGACGTAACGACCGTTGAAGCAATGGGAGTCGAAGGGGATGGACCCGATACAAACGACCCCTTTGAAGGAGACGATGTACCCGACCATATTGGATTCTGATACAAATATGTAGCACCAGAAATCATCTGACTCAACGAACGTTAACTAGCCGAGAGAGTGGAAGGCTGTGAGGAAGGTTGACCCGAGACATAAGGAAAATTCTCCGGAGGGAACTAATATTCTCCTGTAGAAACATAAGTCTCTTCACTACTGATAGGACTCGTGGCATCCATGTCGGATGAATACATGCTGTCGGCAAAAAGGCGATGAGAAATGGCAAGTAAATCACGGGTTAATGGCGATTCAAGCGGTTGCGAGGAATCTTCCCTCAAAAAGGCCCAAGCATCCGGAGGTTTCCAATTGATATCAAAAGGTTCCTCAGGAGGAGATCGAGTGGCAAGAGGTTGAACACTCAAAATAATGGAATGCCAATAGCCTAGAGTCCTACCAGACTGAGATGCCTTCGAAGAAACTTCGGGGGAAGGTTCTTCACAACAAGGTAATGAAGGGGATGACGAAACTGGTGGTTCTGCCATCGTGACTTTGTGTCTCAGCTTGAGGCAAGAGGGAAAAATATTCCAAAAGAGGGTAAAAAGAAGCCATTTAAAGGTGGAGAGAAATCAAAGGGAAATAAAAATGCATCTGTTAAAAATGAAGTAGAGAAAATGACATGCAAACATTGTTCCAAAAAATTTCACGATGAAGATCATTGTTGGAAGCTTAATCTAGAGATGAGGCCCAGAAAATTCAACAATAAGGGAAAACAAAAGACAACTGCAACCACTCAATAGGATTTGGGATCTAACTCAGGTGATGAAACTAAAATTGAAACCATGGGTACGAAAGGAAAAGAATCCATTGCTAACACTAATTCATCAAATTGTTACACTAGTACTCAAAATGAAGAAATAAGGATTGAATTATTTCATGTGAGGGTTATTTCAAAACATACAAAAATCAACACACTATTTGATAGTGGGTCTCAAGCCAATTTTATATTTGAAGACTTTGTCAATAAAATTAATCTTGAAACCATGCCTCATCACAAACTGTTGTGCAGGCAAATCCCCTCTACGGACAAAGACGATCCCTCTAGCCCTAGGGTGGGTCTAGAAACAAGGGAACATGCTGGACTCCTGAATTCCTAACTTATAAATGAAATATATACCAGAACAAATATCCTACCTCGGTCCAATGCTTTTGTTGTAGCACGCAGTAGCGATCCCTTGATCCTTGTCTTCACGCCTTGTGATCCATGTTGGTGACGATGTTCACACATCTGCACAAAGATCAAACAAACGATAACAACATACAAGTATATACATTCATCTACAGTTATTCAGCTAATCAAGGAGAGCTAAACACTTTGCATATAAATGGAAACAAAGTTGGAACTAGAAACTAGTCATGTATTATTGATAGAGAAAAATAAGTTTACAACCTTATGCCGACGTTGCAGATCTCCTTTGACGGGTTCAGTTGGGCGCGTCTCAAGCATTCGTTCGGGATTGGACTCAATGAGGCAATGGGCCTAAACTCTCTCTCAATCAATGTGAGGAGGAACGATTTTTAGGAGAGGAGAAGGTGGTTTGGGATCCCACATGATGTGGAGGAGAGGTCTATCCCTTTAGGGAGATGCAAAATTGTAGGAAAAAATGGGCCAAAGGGAGAAAATAAATGTTATTCAGTCGAACAAACCATGATGACTCCGCTCACAAAGTTGTTAAGCATGGAAACTTCGTTTCTATTTTAAAAAACTTTCCAAAAATAGCTTGGCATGGGTGCCCTTCTAAGACAGAGCACCAAAGGGTGTGGGGCCTAGTGTTAATTTTTCCATGGGTGGGAGGCCATAAATCCCTACCAGTGCCGACCCAAAATCATATGCTTTTGAAGGTCTTCTTGAGGAATGAGCAACAGAGAATATGTTCTTGACATGCTAAAGGATGCAATGACATTTATGGCAATGTATGACAGTACACAAAAGTCACTGAAATGGTCCTCCAATGTTCAGGATGGGGATTGCAGGGATGGTGACAAAATACTATGTAACAGATTCCCCTTAAAGCATGAGGTCCAAGAGAGAGGGAGGGGTGAAATGCTTTATGAGAACATGCCCAAACCAAAACACTGCCGTCAGAAGGCCTGCGAGAACAATTACATCTGATATATTTGATACATGAACATGTGGTATGGGCGCAATCAACCATAATAGAGTACATACAATAATAAGATTCGAGGTATGGACGCAACCATCCAATCAGAAGGATCATCAAATAGACTCAAGTATGGTCGCGGCCATCCAATCAGAAGATTCATGCATATAGTCATGATAAACCAAATCGTCTCACAGCCTGGATTTTATCAGACAAAACCCAGGGTCTTGCGCTCCATCGCGACTCGAACAAGTACAAATTCAAGCATGCGAATGAGTGAACTGAAGTCAAACATGCGAGAAAATCACCTGATTACCAGGCAATGATGAAAGTTGTTAACATGCGCAAGAGAAACCACCAGTAATGAAAATGGTTCTCAAGGTAAAACTAGTATAATCCGCGGAATGTGAACATTGAGATGGAGTCGAACACCCGCGAAATCACTCGATCGAAGGCCAATGATGAGAACCTGTCATCGAATGCGAATAACTTACCATTGAGGCATGCAAGCTCTAAGGTACCAGAAGAGAGTCTCTAGATCAACTTCCTGGATAATGAGCTAAAGTCGAAATGAAGTGACCAGTCAAAGGAGGGCCATAATGTTTCCCACATCATCGACATGAGACAGAGGAATAAGATGATAGTGAATCGGGACTAAACAGAGGATTAGGGGTTGAAAACTATAGAAGGAACTTCTCTTGCACATATTGGCGACACGACTTTGGAATTTGGCAGTATTTGACATCAAAGGACCTGAGGTCATGGTGACGTGGCAAAGAGTAGACGAGAGTTCAAAACAGATAACCCAAACCCATGGAGGCAAAATGATGAATGGGATGTCCCCAACCTGACACGAATTGCAGACAAGTGTCATGTTCAAGAGTGACATATTGCCGACACGAATGAGAACTGGTTCCAATTTCCCCCACAATTTATGGGGAATACCCCAATTATTTTTGGAAACAAGCTTGAAGGGGATAGCATATGCTTGTCATATAATTTTGTCCTTTGGACAAATCCACCTTAGTACATTTTACGAGCCCTGGGAAGGAGGAAATCGGTAATGTCATGGTGACGATTTCTGATATTTAGGTCTTGACGACTCTGACAAAGGAAGAACTCGACATCTCTTCATGATTAGGGAGTTTGAAAACAAGCGAAAAATAAAACTCTAGCAGATCCCTTTTCGTAGGTAGTCTCACAAATCCAAAAAGGTAGAAAACAATATCTGGGAGAACCTCTTAGTTGCGATTGGCTAAGGTATTCATCTTTCGTAAATAATCTGTCCCAACCCGAAAAAGGGGTAAACGTATACTGGGTAGATGATGTTTCGCAGCCTTTAACGAGTTTAAAAAGACAAGCGTCTCGGCAAACTTTTCAATTTTCAAGAGTCAAAAAAGAGTTGAAAGATGACTCCAGGGGGTGACTTTTTCGTGTTTTTACTAAGTCCGAAAAAGTAATAAAATACAACTCGTCACTTCATCGTCATCATGTTTAGGACCTATTGCTAGACAAGAAACAAACGTAAAACCCATTTTTCGAGATAAAATATTAAAATAATCAAAAAATAAGCTTAAAAACCTAATTAGGGTTTTAATGAAAAGGTTATAAAATGACATAAATAGTAAAAACAAATTACTTTTCACCTTTTCACTTCTGTGTGAGAATTTTACCATTTTTAACTGTGATCTTGTGGAGATGACAATAAACAATTCAGGAGGCCATTCGCAAATCCGCTTTCGCAATGCAATTATCACACAACATAAATAAAAGAATAGAAATACAAACAACGGATCGCTCCACTAGGGTCGGGCCCTCAACCGCCGGTGAAAGCGCTGCTGGGCTACTGCAGAGCTTGAGAAATGGAACAAGAACGCCTCTTTGTATTAATCAAACATGAACAACTTTTACATCAGTTGCTCTTTGCTCACAAGAGTCAAGGAATTACAGTATTACAAAGAGAATTCAATAATCATCCATTGTTCTCCAATACAATACATGTTCTCCTTTTATAATCAGAAGGAGGAGAAATTAAATAGAAAATATGATCTCCCATAACAATATTGGATTGTTCCCAACAACTTGATCAACCAGAAAATACATTTCCAACAATCTTTCAACAAGAGCAAGGCGAATTTGGCTTTGCAGCTGAGATTTGGAGGACGGCCGCAACAACAAATATGAGAAAATCGTGCTCAAAGAACCCTGTGTTTCTCTCAATACAGGCCGAATTTGGGCAAACCGTTCCTTAAAAAAATTAATTGGGTCCGTTTTGGACAAAACCCATGTTCCGAATTTTTCAGATTCTTCTTCATTTGCTCAGAATCTCAACCGCAAAACTGTCACTTATTATTGCAGCGAATTTCTGAGTTGGAATATTTGATGATGATTTGGAGATCAAATCTGCAATCTGGAAAATATTTTGGAGGCTAAAATGGTGAGTGATATTACGAAATATATTAATAAACCATAATTGATAAAATTATGCATAATAATCATCAATTTATTAAAAATAAAGGAGAAGAAATAATATTCATCAATAAGAGCATAAATCATTATAAAATGGATTTATATGATAAATTATAATAAATGACATGATAAAGAAGAGTAAAAATGGATGAAATAAGTGTTAAAAAGTGGTTGTATTCACGGCCCAACATACCCCCAAACTGAATATATTGCATGTCCTCATGCAACCCAGAACTAAATATATTGCATGTTCTCATGCAACCCAAAGATAAAACTCATGTGTTAACCAAGCAAAGAAAATTGTTCATCCCAACTCATGAAATGGATGAAACAAATGAATTTTTCCTCAAATAATGAATATTCAATTTTAGCAATCTTGATAAAGGCATAACAATTTTTACAGTTGACATTCAACTATATGAAGTTGTAGAAAAATGTGACATAAGTAACAACAAACTTCATTAACCATTTTTTCAAAAATCAGATCGTTTGGATGTACGGATCATGAGATATAAAAAATGGTTGTAGGTGATAGTGCATAATTTTCGAAATTTTATAAACTAATTTAGTGTGAAATTATCTGGGTTTGTGTATTTTAAAGATATATGAAAATCACAAGAATTCAGAAATCACCTCTCTTTGTTATCTAGAAATCACAAGAATTCAGTTCATTGTTTTAAAGATATATGCAAATCAATTTCTGCACTGTACAAAAATGAAATTGTATGCCTTAAACGAGAAAGAGAGTAGAAAACATCCATCATGTGTAGCAATTCCCCCCTCCCAAACTGAAGAATTAGCATGTCCTCATGCGATGCTAGAAAACAAAGAGAGGTGGTTGCTACAATTTGTTGAAATCGATGCTTGGTGTAAAACAACATGGAATAAGGGAGGTGTTGAGAATGAATAAGAATATCCATGGATGATAAATAATATTACTGACATAGCCACAAGAAAGAAATGAAGGAAATCAACACTCCCCAAAACTGAAAGATGAGACGTGCCTAAAAAAAATGGGAAGTGGTAAAGATGTGGAATGAATGATGATAAATAATGTTCAATGGATTTTCATGAAATTCTCCGAAATTCATAATAAATTAGAAAATTATGCTATTTTACCTCAAGTGTTACCCCCGAAAAAATAGAATGATATGTAGGGACTGGCCTTTGTTGAAGCTGATGTGCGCTGAGCAGATACTGAAAGTGATGCAAAAGGTGGAAGCCATGCAAGCACATCATGTCTAAAGAATTGTGCGCTTTCACGAACCTTTGATGTTAATTGCAATAGTGTGGTCGTGCTGCGAATAGAATTTCCCCCCATACTTGTTGTTCTCCTGTAAACAAATCACAATTTTGTATGCAATTTTCTTGAATCCACAGTTTCAGTTTGGAATGGCAATAGATAAAATGCATGCAAAAAAGTTCAAGCAGAAAAAAAAAATTCTGTAAAAATGACGTATCAATATTGTGGCAAATCAGCAAAATAGAAGAGCAGCGTATTGCACAGCAATTGTACAGCATGGAAAGACATACATACTTATGATACAATCAATGAAATTATAGCATTTACTGAAATCCATGCATGTGATAAATCGTAAACAGATATAGAAGCGTTTTGTAATGATTCAAGGATAAGGAGAAGGGACAACTTAAGATAAACATAAGTACAAATGCGTTTATTACCCACTTCAACTAATATGATCGATTTATGATGATTTTCATGTATAATAGGTTCAAAATCAAAGGTTACGGATTCATACTTTCATCTTATATTTAAATAGAGATATAGGAAAAAGGGTTTAATATTACTATTGATGTGTATAAATGTGACTCCAATACCATCAGCAGAGCTCTGTTGCCTACAGGTGTCCATAACCTTGACAGAGTTTCTCTCTCACCCTTGGAACCATTGTCCTTTATTTATGCTGAGGAAGTGCTTGTTAATTGTCATAATAGAGGCCATTGCGCTGGCTTGGTGACCAGATAAATCACAATGCCATTCACTGGGAAGAAGTGAAAAGTGGGCAGGCTGGCTCATGATGAGACCTCCTGTTCCAAGGACTTCTTAATTTTTTCAATTGTCCATTGGACCATATCCCTGGTTTGGTAGCCATGATGGGAATGCCACCTCACTTGCTTCCTTATGAACATGGTAGGCCGGCTCTTGATGAGACCCCCTATCCTCCATCTGCCAAATTATAAAATTATTAATGAAATATGTAGATATTTTTCTTTTCATATAGCACTTTCCTATTTATTCATAAAGGATGGCTCAACACTCCTTAAGAGTAGGGATGGTGGAAGAAGTCTGAACAGCTCAATAGAAAAGAATATGCCCTTGTTCCTACTCCATAAGTAAAAATCAAAGAAAGTTATAAAATATGGGAAAGAACCAACATGATAAATATAATCGATCATATGAATTTAGTGGTAGTAAGACAACAAGATCATGTTATTGATTATGTCCCTTTTTCCTTTTTCTTATCAGTACTAAACAAATTTATTAAAAATGACGATTTCTTTTGATTTGCTGATTACAGTAAGCTTTAATTTGTATGATTGTGTATCCTTCCATAAATTGTATGTTTGTCTTTCAAAAAGTCATGAAAAATAAAAATAAAAATCCTCAAAAAATTGTTCACAAAAAAAAATACACTCAAAAAGTGTTGTTCCTTTGGAAAGGAACAGTAAAAACAATTTGAGAAAATGTTGTTCCTTTCGAAAGAAACAGCAAAAACAATCTGCGAAAATGTTGTTCCTTTGGAAAGGAACAACAAGAACAGTCGGTGCTATTTCTTTTGAAAAGAACAACAAAACGAGCGGTGCTGTTCCTTTTAAAAGGAACAGCAAAACATGTAGCAAAAATGTTGTTCCTTTCGAAAGGAACAACAAAACATGTAGCAATGTTGTTCCTTTTGAAATGAACAACAAAACTAATTAGCGAAAATGTTATTCCTTTTGGAATGATCAACAAAAATAAACACATAAACGCACTGCTTCTTAAGAGGAACAGCTGTTGTTCCTTAAGAGGAACAACAACCGTTCCTTAAGAGGAACAACAAACAACTATAAACATGCAAAAAGGAAAATAAATAAATAAATAAATAAATAGGGGAAATAACAAAGCTAATTTGAAATCCATTGCCAAGCAAATCCAATCAAATAGAAAGGAAAGTTTATGTACAGGTTTCAAGAAAAAGTAATTTTTTACAGAATTGGTGCTACTGAAGAATTGTCTTCTGCAATTGAAACTTGCATGGTGGGGTCCTTATTGTTCAATTGCCACTGGAGCAGAAATTATAATTTGAAGAGATTAACACCTGAAACACAAAAACATAAAAGAAATCAGAAAATAAACACCACTTTATTAAGTTACAACAACTATGATGTTATTTCTAAGAGAATATCAAATCTATTAATGGAAAAAAATGATCTTTTGAAAAATGTTTGATAGCAGTGACATGAATCTTCAAATGGAAACCAATTCTTCATTTCTTCTTGTTATGAATCTGTTAGGTAATGAATTGGATGAAATGCCCTTGTTTTACTAAAATTTCTTTCAAGAATCACTTGTCCATAAATTGACCTTCTTTATTCTTCTGAGACTTGCAAAAAAACGAGTGTCTACCTGCAATAAAACATTAAATCATAGAGAAAGAGAGGTGTACGGGCTCCCTTAATCCAAGAATTATGCAAAAAGCTAGCAAGTAGTTACTTTGTAAAACAAATCCACGGAAAAATAAAACAAATTTTATTTGTCACCTGCGGAAGAGCAGTGGTCGACTATACTAACCAACAGTGTTTTAATCATACATTCTTTGTTTTTCGTCCGATTTGAGTGATTCCAAAGCCAAATGAGAGATAATTCAAAGGTTTATCTCCAATAGAAACATGTTTTAAAAATTCCATGTAATGATATGTTAAATTTTCTTAGAACAACTTGCATAATATACTCATTTTCGATTTTTCAGCTCAGACCAACAGTTGATATTTCAAGCATAAATTTTTCGTTTGATGGCAGATTGAACCGATTAAAATTGGAGATTAAAGTAGATTCATTTATTGATCTCCAATAGAAACAGGTTTTGAATACAAGAAGAATTGATGGGTCAAATATGCTAGTGAACATCCGAGAAAACAGAGTTTCAAGAGTGCTGATTTATGATAGGCAGTCAGTATTTTGGTCATAAATTCCTCATACGATATCAAAATTGAGTGATTCAAATTGCGTTGTAAGATAGATTCATAGATGAATCTACCATAGAAACAGGTTTTAAAAATATAATCATTTAGGCCTCCAAAAACTGACTGTACCAACTCTGTTGTTGAGTTGCCTACTAGACACCTTGTCAATGTTTTGGTTCTAAATTTTTCGTTTCAAATCCAAATTGGGTTAGAAAGTAGACATCAAGGGCTACTTAGGATAGAAACAGGTTTTAAAAATATTCACTTTTGGTCTCCCAAAACATGACTGTCCCAACTTTGTTTTTAGGAATTTCATCAAGCCCGCAAGCCAAAAAAATGATATTCGAACAATTTTTTTCATATTGATGATAAAAATGAATATGAGTGTTTGTAGAATTTTTATTTGAAATATAATTCATCTACATACAAAAATAAATTAGAATATTTATCAACAATGTTGATTTCCACAACGTGTTGCAACAAAGAAACAACTATTTAAAAAAAAAAAAAAAAGAAGAAGAAGAAGAAAGAAGAAGAAGAAGAAGAAGAAGAAGGTGTTTATTTCCTTATTTATTTTATTTTCTCCACTATCCTACTCTTCTTTGAGAATCGAATATGCTTATATATAAGAGTATTTCTAGTGGAGACATTTCCAAAATAAGGCCTCCAAAAATGCATGTTGATAAATAGTAGGGTATGAGAGGCCAACTTCCCTTCTTGTAAAAAAATTGGGCAAAAATTCTCAATTTCTTGGGAATCTTGCTCAGTCTCTTCTGTTTGGAGATGTACCTCAGCAAAGGCTACATATGGTGACTCTGTGGCCCAAAGGGAACTAGTAGGTTGTCTAGAAATAACTTTCCTAGGTCCTATTGATGGCTGAGATTCAGTTTTCTTAAGAATTTTGTCAATAAAGGTCGTTCTCCCAAGGGTCACTGGTCCCTTAGGTTTTTCAGGTTTGGGAGTAATTTTGTATTGTTTAGATTTTTTAGTCATTTAAAACAACAAGCCTTCATTCCTACCTAAAGAAATTTTTTTTAACCCAATTATGTTGTGAAGCGGGCAGTGAGCAAGTATGTTCCTTGCTCGGTGCGCAGGTTCTTACCTTCTGTCTTTAAAACCCAATTCTTCCCAAGCAGAAAAAAGGTCAAATGTGCATCACTCCTTCTAAATAGCATACACTCTCCCCGACAATGGCGCCAAAATGTTGAGGTATAAAAGGTGTATTTTTAACGCCTATTTATCTCACATTAATTATCAATCCGAGAGTGAATTTTTATTTCAAGAGTGTACTCTATCTGAGGCTGCAATTATCTAAGAGGAATGTTGTGAAGATGTAGTACAGAATTCTGAATACAAGAATAAACAAATGCTTGTAAATGAACCTAATTACAAATGAAATGCTCTAAAACTTGAATTAAATCAAACTGCAAAATATCGATCAGGGATACAGTAACAATAACTCTTTCCCTTAGAAATCGATGCAAGATAACCAATCCGGGAACTTGGGAGCAATAACCTCTGTCCTCTACAGTTGGTGATCTTAAAACAATCGAAATGAAATTGAACTCGAACTACTTGCTGATAAAGATAATTGAAAGGAACTGCAAAGGCTAAAAAGGAACAACAATCTTGTAACTCCTACGCATACACAACAACTGTAACCAAATTATCTGCTAAAGTAAAGTTATGAATCAGAAATAAGCAAGAACTAGAAATGGAACAACAATATGAACAACAATTCTAATTCTAACGCAATCAGGAAACTAATCTCAATACTCCAATCCTGTCGACAACCAAGACTATGAAACAGTTCATTGGAATGAATCATAAATCAATGGAACAACAACGCTTTATAAAAGATAAAAAGATGAATAAGATAGGAAATGCGATCATTTTTGAAGTAAAATAGTAGTGCTATTCATTAACGTATACATCAAATCCGAATTCAATCCAACAACAATGCAATTATTACACAACATAAATAAAAGAATAGAAATACAAACAGCGGATCGCTCCACCAGGGTCGGGCCCTCAACCGCCGGTGAAAGCACCGCTAGGCTACTACAGAGCTTGATAAATGGAACAAGAACGCCTCTTTGTATTAATCAAACATGAACAACTTTTACATCAGTTGCTCTTTGCTCACAAGAGTCAAGGAATTACAATATTACAAAGGGAATTCAATAATCATCCATTGTTCTCCAATACAATACATGTTCTCCTTTTATAATCAGAAGGAGGAGAAATTAAATAGCAAATATGATCTCCCATAACAATATTGGATTGTTCTCAACAACTTGATCAACCAGAAAATACATTTCCAACAATCTTTCAACAAGAGCAAGGCGAATTTGGCTTTGCAGCTGAGATTTGGAGGACGGTCGCAACAACAAATCTGAGAAAATCGTGCTCAAAGAACCTTGCGTTTCTCTCAATACAGGCCGAATTTGGGAAAACCGTTCTTTAAGCAAGTTAATTGGGCCCGTTTTGGACAAAACCCATGTTCCGGAATTTCCAGATTCTTCTTCATTTGCTCAGAATCTCAACCGCAAAACTGTCACTTATTATTGCAGCGAATTTCTGAGTTGGAATATTTGATGATGATTTGGAGATCAAATTTGCAATCTGGCAAATATCTTGGAGGCTAAAATGGTGAGTGATATTAAAAAATATATTAATAAACCATCATTGATAAAATTATGCATAATAATCGTCAATTTATTAAAAAATAAAGGAGAAGAAATAATATTCATCAATAAGAGCATAAATCATTATAAAATGGATTTATATGATAAATTATAATAAATGACATGATAAAGAAGAGTAAAAATGGATGAAATAAGTGTTAAAAAGTGGTTGTATTCACGGCCCAACAAGTATGACAGGAGGCACCATCCGCAAAACCAACATAAGGAGTGATGAACATTTGCATAGTAAGCAACAACATAATAAGCAGGAAAAACTGGTTGCAAAGCATACCAAGCCAAAAAATGTACAAAAATGAAAAACACACTTATGTACAAAAGGACATACACGAGAAACTCATGCATAATATTTTTGGAGGTACAACCATTTCTGGGTTGATTCAAAGGATAACCTTCATAGTCAATTAGCTCATAGGCCACATTCTACAAAAAAACGCTTAACGATATAGGGTCCATGCCACATGGGTTCGAATTTTCTTTCCCCTAGCTTATCATGAGCTTGGTCATATAATAAGACTAGGTCTCCTTCTACAAAGGTATGAGGGGAAACTGACTAATCAAAGTGAGCTTTGACCCATTTTTTCTGTGCTTCTATGACTAGAGCAGCAAAGCGGCGAGTTTTATCTAACCTCTCCAAATATAGAAATCACTCTTCCTTCAACGAGGTATTAGGCAGTAATTCAATATCCATCTTGAGAGAAGGGATTTTCCATTCAATCGGAAGGGTAGCTTCCATACCATAAACAAATTATAATGGAGTGAATCCAGTTGCATCCTTCACCGAGGTTCGTTAAGACGAGAGAGGTGAAAACAACATGAGATTCTAGTTGGACTTGTGCATCCCAACCGTACGCTGAAGCATAGTGACTAGAACCTTGTTCACGACTTCATCCTTGCCATTGGCCTGAGGGTAGTATGAAATTGAGCTGTCGTGACGCAAACCTAACTTAGAAGTCAACTCAGCCATCATGTAATGGCGAAAATGAGAGCCATGATTGGTTACAATGGCTTGAGGGACACCAAACCTGGTAATCACAGGATTGAACAAAAATTGTGCAGCCGTCTTACCGTCAGCTGTGAGTGTAGGCATTTCTTCGGCCCATTTAGTGAAATAGTCCATGGCTACGATAATATAAGGATGCCCCCCGACTAAGTGAGTGTTAGACGTCATAAAATTGATGCCCCACTTCGCAAAGGGACCAACGGTAATGACGAGATGGAGGTGAGCAGGTGCTGCTCCATATTGCGCTGGTAAATATGATAGTCATGACATTTACTGACAACTACAATATAGTCTTTGAAAATAGTAGGCCATAAATATCCAGCACGAAGGAATTTTAATGCATTAGCATACCCAGACATCTAACTTCCACATGCGCCAGAATGGCAGTCATTTTGGACTTTTTCATCTTAATCGAGGGTTAAACACTGACGGAGAACTGAATCAGCTCCGATGCGATATAGAGTATCTCCGACTATGTGATAAGGTTGCGAATGATGACGGATACGTCGACGAGCATCCTTCGTCAACTCAGACTGGAAGGTGGAAGTTTGGAGATAATCGACAATATCACCGTACCATGGATCGAGGGTGCTAATAAAAAAAAGAGTGTCGTTCAGAATGTGTTCCTCAGAACCAAAGGGAGCAGAGGTAGAAGGTAAAGAGCAGATCAAATCGACAAAGACCAATGGTTTATTCGGTTTTGCGATTGTGTACTCCAAATCAAACACTTGGAGGATAACTATCCACTTTTAGTATTTTTCACCCCAACAATTGTTGAGTCAATATATAGGTCATGGTATTGCAATAAAAAATCACAGTGACTGTGCGAAGTAAGATATAATGGCGGAACAATTGGATGGATTGAACAACATCCAACTCCAGTATCTCGACATGTGCATAACGTGTTTTGGTATCGAGAAGATTGCGACTCAAATAATAAATGACGTGCTCGTCACCATCGTCATCGTCCTGTACCAGAACCATGGCAATAATGTTAAATGCAGCAGCCAAGTAAAGGGAACAACCGCGATGAAATTGGGTGGACGCAAAAGAGGAGAATTGATAAGCAATGTCTTTAGTGCATCAAAATATTTTTGGGCAATCTCATCCCAAAGGAATGGGATGCCTTGCAAGAAATCATGTGAATCCTTTGGCTACTTCAGCATAGTTTGGTATAAGACGGCGCAGGAAATTAGCTTTCCCTTGCAAACTCTACAACTGATGTAAAGAGGAAGGGGAGGGGAGATTAACAATAGCTTCGACCTTAAGAGAGTCGAGACGAATTTTGTCTTAAGAAACGATAAACCCAAGGAGTCTACCGGAATCAATGCAAAAAACACATTTATGTGGATTGAGCCGAATGTTGTAGCATCGAAAACGAAGAAATACTTGACAAAGGTGATCTAGGTGGTCCGTACACTTAGCGGAATGATCCGGAAGGTCATCCAGGTAAGGTTGAACAATGCGCTTAATATCATGGAAAGCATATGACATTTCTCATTGGAAAGTGGCAACAACATTATTTAGGCCGAAATGGAGCTTCTTGTATGCGAAGGTGCCCCATGGATAGATGAAGGCGGTCTTGTTTTGATTAGCCGGTAGGATATTGATCTGGTTGTAACCAGAGAACCCATCCATAAGGGAAAATATCTCACTCCCAGCACATTCTTCAATGATCTGGTCGATGAAAGGAGTGGGATAGTTATCCTTAGGACAAGCACGATTGATGTCATGGTAATCTACACATACATGAATAGTGCCCTACTTTTTATTGACATGAACGATGTTAGAAACCCATTCTGTTAGGGGGATCGGATAAATGAAGCCAGCTTGGAGGAGTTTTTCAACTTCTCCGTTGATGGCAGTTGCCTTTCTAGGACGCACAGGACAAAGAAGTTGGCAAATAGGCTCCGCGTCAGGATAAGTATGGATCTCGTGCACAACTATACTTGGATCAATGCCGAGAATTTCTTCGTAGGACCAAGTGAAAATGTATCGAAACTCTCGAAAGAGACTAGTATAGACCTTGATCTCATCAGGAGAACAAGTCACCCCAATATGGATGTTCTCGACAACCCCCGGTTTAACGGAGATGTCAATAGGCATTGTGTGCATATTGTTTCCAATGTTACCTTCCGCGAAAAATTCATGCGTGAAGGGGCTTGGGAAGCGAACTTCTCAAGATAAGTGGGAATGGCCCCAAGGTCAGGCATAAAGGAAGAACAATGATGACTATCATCCCAAAGAGGATCCTCAAGAGACATGGTTTCCACAATGGCCTCATCAGTGGGAAACATCTCATTTAATGGATCAGGAGAATCCGAAGCGCTAAGCCAAGGGGATTGAGAATACGTGTCGAGAGACACAGTCAAAGAAATATGATAAGAATGAGGAGGAGCCGAAGCTGAGATAACTTCACAATAAGAAATTTCGATTGGGCTTAATGGCATTGCATCACCAAACGAATCAACCTACTAAGGCGAAGAGATGATCCATGGATCAGAAGACGTAGAGATCATGTTGACCTGAGCAGTGTTGGGCGGAGGAAGAGAAAAAATACCCATAAGAGCAGGATGTTTGAAAAGTCTCGGTCCTATGATCTCATAAGGCATAGGAATACGATCTACATATGGAACGTTGCTCTCGGAGGAGGTGGAAGTGAAAAAGGATAACTTATTGACAATGATGATCTTTCCTTCGTACAGAAATCGAAGAACACGAAAGAGAGTGGATGGGACACATAACATAGCGTGAGTCCAAATGCGACCAAGGAGAAGATTATAATTGAGCTTGGCGTCAACGAATTCAACTTCAACATTAACCCTTTTTCCTTCCAACGTTATGGGTAAATTGGCAAGAACACCAAGAGGGAAAGATTCCCTTCCGTCGAAAGCTTGTACAGCGTTTGGACACTGACTGAGGGTTGGAGAACCAATGGCTTTTCAACATGCAGAAGACATGATGCAAGTAGATGCACCCTCGTCCACGACCGCTCGATGGGTATTATTTCCATTAATCCCAACTTGAATAATCAGTGCAAGTTGGTGAGGGAGACAAGGGACAAAATTTTCCAAATTGAAAGTGACAAGGTTGGAATCGGCGGGGTCAACCCCTCCGATAACAGATATCAAAGACTTCTATTCTAATGGAAAACTCTAAAGTACTTCTAATGTAGACATAGCAGATGGCACGTTTGCCAAATCCTCAACAATACTGTAATGCTGAGTGGCATGGGCGTTTGGGTTATAGGAAGACTTATGGAGTACGCCTTTAGAAGGTGGTCGTACAACGGGCTCAAGACTGGGCCTTTCGATGTGAAGAGGACCATAAGCAGGCGGGGGAGTAGGACCATCTGTGATCTCTTTCCCCACCACCTAATGTGATTCGGTATAATCCTTCGATCTGGTAGCAATAGAGATGGGTGCAACACCATTCACTTCCGCCGAGGTGGACTGTACGACATTCACTTCCGGGGTCTTAGCAGGATTCAGAGGTGGCTGAGAAGTATTATTAGTGGAATATGTAAATTTTTGCTTCTCAAGATTGGGAGAAGACTTACTAGAAGTCTGAGACACATAACCAATGTTACTGTCGACAGATGGTGTCACCAGTGCTTTGGTAGTTCCAAGTCACGGAGCATCGGGTAAGAGTTCATACAGTGTGCCTGATTGAGAGTGCACGAGATCGAGGTACTAGGCATGAGCGATGGCTTGTTCCTCAGTAACACATGCCCCCATAGTGATGTCCTTAGCAATCAGACCGATAAAAGAGGTAGTGAACCAATTAGTTAGAAGTTGATCAGGAATCTCAAACTTGATCAAACAATGACGCCGCCTCCATTCATGAATATGATCGGAGATATGAGTAGCCCGATCCTGTTTTAAGGATGTCAGGAGGTGCAAACCAGTTTCATAATGAATTGGTAACTAAAAGTGCATGAGAAATTCCATGGCTAGAGAGTTAAAACCTTGAAAAATGTCGCAGGGGAGCTAAATGTACCACTTTGCAGTGGCCCCAGTGAGAGTCCTTTGGAAAAGACGTAGCCGAATGGAATCGTCAACCCAAGAGTTAGAAGAGCACTAAAGATGGTATGTCATAACATGCACTTGGGGGTCTTCTCCTGTCTTGTCTTAAAATTTGGGACAATCACTAGGGATTTTAGTAGGATCTGGGGGCCAATATGGATTATGAAGGATAGGATCATTTGTCAACTTTGACACATCGGTTAGTTTCAGCGTAGCAAGGAAGGGAAATTGCGGATTGAAAGGCATTGCAGGACTTTGATAGAGACTGGTATTGGGATTCCAACCGGGTTGAGAGAAATTTTGACCCCATATGTTCTGTCCTGGAGGATTTTGTCCATAGGGGTTATAATTTTGATAATTCTGCACATACACCAGTTGAGGACTAGGATATTGATTATGAGCGAACCATTGAGGCCCTGTCTGAGCAACATATGGATTTTGTTGCAGAATGTAAGCAGTGCCTTGGGGCGGACCTTGTACCATCGAATATTTACCTTAAGGAATGAAAGGTGGGACTTGAGGCTGCACAGGCTGCCCTTGGGGTGCAGGTTGATCTGGGTACTGAGGTTGAACAGGCTATCCCTAGGGTGTAGGTTGGCCTAGATACTAAGGTTGAACAGGGTGTCCCTGGGGTGCAGGTTGGCCCGATGGTTGAGATGAGCCAGGTTGCACTTGAAGACTAGGTTCGCCTGGCTGAGCAGTCGAGGGTTGACCTTGTTGTACAAAATTTGGGCCCTGATAAACGTAAGGCTGGTTCTATTTCACAAAAGGTTGTGCTTGAGATGGATAGGTTTTTCCCCGAGGAGCATAAGGTGTACCTTGCTAAAGATGAGGTTGACCAATAGGATCATAGGTTTGTCCCTGTTGGATCGAAGGTTGTCCCTTAAAGGGTTATCCTTACGGACCATAGGGTTTTCCCTGTAGGTACGTAAACTGGTTGGGGTAAACCAAAATTTGTGGGGTTTGAAAATACAATATACCTTGCGGGTGAGGCCCATGTAAATAGATGTGATTTCCATGCTCATCATAGTAATGTAGAGGATTGATGGGATCTTGAACCCGCTTAAAACCTTGAGGGAAGTAATTATGTTGTTGAATGGCCAACATATACTGGTCGTACGTAAAACCTCCAGGAATAGGATTAGAGGAGAGAGGTGCACTACCAGTAGGTTGATGAACTCCCGATACTTGAGGCTGTGATCCACTCATGGTGGATCCAACAGGTATTGCGCAAGCAATAGGAAGTGTCCCATGAACAACAGAAGATGACAACAATGACAAAATCACACTAACATAAGGTGCGGATAAAGCCACACAAACAGTGGGCTAGGTTGGGACAGACGTAACGATCGTTGAAGCAATGGGAGTCAAAGGGGATGGAACCGATACAAACAACCCCTCTGAAGGAGCCGATGTACCCGACCATATCGGATTCGCATAGAAAGATGTAGCACCAGAAATCATCTGACTCCACGAATGATAACCAGCCGGAAGAGTGGAAGGCTGTGAGGAAGGTTGACCCGAGACATAAGGAAAATTCTTTGGAGGGAACTGATATTCTCCCGTAGAAACATAAGTCTCTTCACTACTGACAGGACTCGTGGCATCCATGTCGGATGAAGACATGCTGTCAGTGAAAAGGCGACGAGCAATGGCAAGTAAAGCACAGGTTAATGGCGATTCAAGCGGTTGCGAGGAATCTTCCCTCAAAAAAGCCCAAGCGTCTGGAGGTTTCCAATTGATATCAAAAGGTTCCTCAAGATGAGATCGAGTGGCAAGAGGTTGAACACTCAAAATAATGGAACGCCAATAGCCTAGAGTCCTGCCAGACTGAGATGTCTCCGAAGAAACTTCGGGGGAAGGTTCTTCACTACAAGGTAATGAAAGGGATGACGAAATTGGTGGTTCCGCCATCGTGAATTTGTCTCAAAAAAATGATAGAAAGGAGATAATCAATTCGAGGCTTCAAGACTAATCACTAAGGAATTAATTATGAACAAGCCAAGAAAATAACTTTAATGGGCATGTGATCATAGGTAATTAATTTTATGACACTGAAACAAAACTCTGACTTTTCATATTTTAATTATAGTCAAGAAAAGGGAAAAATATGACTCTAGTCACTTTTAGTTTGGACGAGCTTGAAAGGACAAGTGCTCGATGATCTTTTAAATTTTTAGAGAGTCACAGAAAGATCAAAATTTCTACTTAGGAAATCTAAGCAAGAGGGTGCACCAAGCTTCCGTGAACTGCAATACACATCTTGGTGATCGAATGAAATAGAAATGACCAAGGACTTAACGTACGTGCAGGCAGTCTCTCCGAATGTTGTGTTCGGTGTATCACGGTTACAAGGCGGTAGACTTGGCCTCCTATGGATAAAGGATTGCAACCTATGAGGGTCTCCATTTATATCATCAACGATACGGGGAGCACAAGTCCATTCTAGCGCTGTCTAATTCCACATGATGAATGACAGCTACTAGCTGGTTTAACGACGTTGGAATACTTCACTAGCCTAGACCTCGAAATATGAGCGTTAAGTTTCAATGCTTCCTTAGGTTGATTGATATCATTTTAAAGTTTATCTTGAAATTATGTTTTAATTTCAAGGCCTTACCGAATGTAATCTCAAATATCTAATGCACAACTACATGAGAAAGAATATCATTCCAATTCGATGAACATCTAGCTAAGAGAGGGATAGAAGTTCACAACGAAGCATCAATCAACCGAATTCAAGAAGAACTTTTCCTAATGCTACTAACACGACCAATGCGGAAAACGAAAGGATTTTTCTCTTGTTGTTCACTCTTTAATGAGAAAGCTACTAATGCAAAAGAATACATTTCATTTTCAAATAGAGAGAAAGAATGTAAATTTTGTTATTTTATATGAATTAGAAGCAATAATGCATTGTTACACTAAAAGGAAAAAATTAACAATAGTTTTGAGCAACTCGAATGAAATGATCATCCATGAAGAGAACAATCCAACGCGAATGTAAAAAAATTCAAAACCGATACGCATTCCTTCACGCAGAAAGAGGAATTTCAAATCGACTCAGTGAGCAATGTGATCTATGCTCATGGTGATAGATAGAAAGTCAAACAGACACCAAAATGACAGTTTGACAACCCAACAACACGTACAATCGAAAGAAAAGAGCAAACAACCAATCAACAAGCTGAAAATATGAAAGACTAGACTAACTCATACCCAACTCAGATGCTCGGTGAACATGCGGCCGAACAAGCAATCGAAGACACCTAGAAACCCTAGGATGAAAAGCCACACTGAACATATGAGAAATAATCAACTGAAAAGGATGAGACAGGGAAGTCAAAAACAATCCTAGTGGACTAATCCAAGAGGGAAAAACCAATTCATAGGGTAAGATGCACTGGAATGTAGAAATTATATAACATATGCATGTATATATCCACATTCTCTTGATCTAACAATATTTATCTTCTTGCTAAATACATAATCCTTCCACTGTTAATATTTTGCGGAAATTTAAAACTCAATTGCAAACACATGAAGCAATAAAAAAAATCGCATATAACACAGTTGTTTAACGGGAAAGCTTAAAGCTAAAAACCCCAACTATCATATATTATGTATCATGGAGATCATGTAACAATCTCATACAAAGCTTAGTACATCAAGCTCTTAGTACAATAAAATCGTCACACACTAACATGAAGAAATCTGCAAATCCATGCACTGATTTCTTGCCACCTGATAGCTTGCCTCCACCGCGCAATCCCTGCTAAAGAAGACCCCTAAATGAATTTGAATCTACCTTGCCTTGACTGCGCAATTCTCATTGGCAACTCCAATGTGTGTGTGATGCAATCAATGCATCATTATAGTCACAATAGATAGTCCATCTTACCCTTTCACCTACCTCTCCACTGGGTCTCCACTGGAACTGACATGCACTGTAGTTAACTGCTGTTTCTAGTCAGTTTTTAGTGAGTTAATAGTTGTGAATTAATAACTAATTAATTCACTTAACTCTCACTAGTGTATCATTTAGTTAGACTAGATACAACTAGCTCAACCGAGTTTAACTCACTTAACTGAGCTAAACTGAATAACAACTCCATAAAATACTCTTCCAACTGTGTCATAACTTTTCCACTTCAGTTCTAACTGAGTCCTTCATGCATGAGCCACCATAAACCCTAGGAATTGCGTAATTCCTTCAGCCCATTGATTTGCCAAATCTGTTCACTGAAATAAAGTATTCCAAGAGAATAAGTTGATGTTTATTGTCGGATTATTATTAAGGGTTAATAATAATCGACATGCATCTATTTTTAGATCGACGATCTATAAATATACTTCGCCCAATATTCTAAAATATAATTTCATCTATTTTTCCAACTTGACCAACATCCACAAATAACATCCTGCAACTTCTGAAATATGATCACCATGTCTAAAAATAGACTTGCACCTAAAAATAACCTGTGGGCCCACTTAGTGAAGGTGACTGGTTTTCACTAAGCTTCATCATCTTGTTGAATCTCAACACTCCCTCTAAACAAGATATGGATTATCACTCACCCCGATCCTGCCTCTATGGTATTCGAATTTGCTCCTGCCGAGCGCCTTCATCAGAATGTCTACATCTTGATCTTCCATAGGAATGTACTGAAGCAACATGATCTTCCGCTGCACACAATCTCTTATATGATGATACCGGATATTAATATGTTTAGATCTATCATGAAACACAGGATTAATCGAGATTTTAATGCAACTCTGATTATCACAATGTATCACTGTAGGATCTAAATGTGAACCGAACAAACCAACCAGGATCTTCCTCATCTAGATAACCTCACATGCAACTTGACTTGCTGCCATGTATTATTTCCATTGAACTGAGTGTCAAAGATCTTTGTTTCCTGTTGTACTAAGAAACTGCTGTAGATCCGATACTAAAAACCCCTCCTAATGTTCTCTTTTTGTCCATTGGGCTACCTGCCCAATCTACATCCATGAAGCCATGCAACTTCACCTCATCCGTCTGTCTGTACCATAAGCCATACTCATATGTGCCCCTGAGATACCTCAGGACATGCTTGCCTACCTTCCAAAAGAGCTTGGGTAGGCTTAACCATCGCTTGTGAAAGCTGGTTCACCACATAGCATATGTCTGGTCTTGTATTAACTAAATACATGAGCGAACCCACCAACTGTCGATAAACAGTGGCATCCCCTACCTCTACCAATGTAGCATCCTCTTTCCTCCAATTTCCTGGAAGAGGAGTGTCTATAGGCTTGCAACATTTCATGTGAAACTTCTCAAGTATCTCCCAAGCATACTTGCCTTGAGACACAAACAGTTCACCTTCCCCCTGCCATATTTCCAATCCAAGGAAATAATGAAGGAGGCCCAAATCCTTCATCTCAAACTCCTTTACAAGATCTGCCTTGCATGAGTGTATCAATTTCTCATCACCCATTAGTATTAAATCATCAACATAAAGAACAATGATTAAAATCTTACCCTCCACCACAATTTGGTACAGGTTTGCATCCGCCTTACTCTTGGTGAAACCAAGTCCGGTGAAATAGTTGTCGATCTGAGTGTACCAAGCACGTGGTGCTTGCTTCAGCCCATATAGCGCTCTTTTGAGCCTGCACACATGTGACTCACTACTGAATATTTCGAATCCTTCAGGCTGCTCAATGTACACTTCTTCCTCAATGATCCCATTAAGGAACACAGTCTTCACATCCATCTGATGAATGTGCCAACCCATCTGCGCTGAGAGAGCAAGGATGATCCTTATGGAAGAATACCGTACGACAGGTGCAAAGGTTTCTTCATAATCAATCCCCTCAATATGTGAGAAGCCTCGGGCAACAAATCTTGCCTTATACTTCTTGATGCTCCCATAAGTAGCTTTCTTTACCTTGTAGATCCATCTTGATCCTACAACTGATTTGCCCACCGGCCTTGGAAAAATCTCCTAAGCACTGTTTCTGACAATGGAGTCATATTCCTCCACCATGGCATCTACCCATGTGGGCTCCTGCACTGCTTCTTCAAAAGAAGATGGCTCTGTCATGTTACACTTTCTCATGAGAGCCATGTATCCAGTAAAATGGTCATGTGACTGTCTCTGTCTGCGCTGTGATGTAGGGACTCCTACATTCTGTGCCGCATCAAGCTTTAGTCTCTCAGCTTCTGTGGTACGCTTTTTGCCTGTTCTGATTTTTGGTTATGCATGAGTGGACTCCTCCACTTGATGAATCTCCTCATATGGCTGATCCACATATAGAGGCTCATCTTTGGGAACAAGAAGTTCCTCCTCTAGATGCAAGTGTAGCTCCCTCTTAAGCAAAAAATTCATGACTTTCACCTCATTGAATTTTATATCTTGTTGCACCATAGTCATTCGACTGTTTGGAAAATATACATGATAATTATGGGGTGTTTTTGTGTACCCCACAAATATCCCAACTTCTGCAGTCGGCTCCAGCTTCTTCCCGGCGTCCTTTGTTGCATGAATGCAAACAGATGAGCCAAAAATATTCAAATGAGAAATATCAGGTTTCTTACCAGTAAAAGCTTCTTTGGGTGTACTCATGCCATGTACTCTGTGAGGACAATGGTTTTGCACATAAAACGCAGTGTTGCATGCTTCCGCCCACAAGTGCATCGGTAGGCCCTGGTCATGTAGCATAGCTCGTGGAGCACCCACAATCGTTATGTTCTTCCTCTCCACGACCCCATTCTGCTGTGGGTTATGAGGTGCTATGAATTATCTTCGGATTCCTTCTTTTCTACAGAAGTATTTGAATTCGTTCAAGATATATTCACCACCATTATCGCTCCGTAGAGCTTTCACTTGCTTCCCTGACTCCTTCTCCACCAATGCTTTGAACTCATAGAAATTTGAGTATGTTTCGCTCTTCTTCTGCATGAAGAAGATCTAACATCTACGAGAATAGTCATCAACAAATATAACATAATACCTGTGTTTTGCTGTTGAAGCAACCGAGAAAGGTCCACATATGTCTGTGTGAATTCTCTCCAGGATCACCGAAGCACGGCTCTCCTTCTCATGAAAGGTGGTCTTCACAAACTTACCCATAGTAAATCCCTTACACTGATCTGACTGCGCAAGAGTACCCTTGGGAAGTCCAGTAGAAATCTGCTGCAAAATCTTCAAAGCGCCATGGTGAAGATGGCCCAATCTCTTGTGCCATAATTCACCCTCATCGCAACTCACCACTTCTTCTGCTTCGCCCATCATTGCAATGCAACCATCTACCTCTAGCTTGTAGATATTATTAACTCAAATCCCTATCCTGTTGGTTTGACCCGTTGTTTTATGTCGCAGGAAAGATTTTCCAATGCTAAAAACAATGTCATAACCTCTGCCTTCCAACATTGCGGCCGAGACCAAGTTCTTCTTCAGACCTGGAACATGAATAACATCTTTCAACAGAAATGGATTACTTGAGTCCCTCTCAAAGGTAATGGTCCCAATGCCAGTCGCACTGTATCGACCATCGTCGCCCATCTCTATATGCATTTGGAGATCCTTCTCCTCCAAGTCACTAAAAAACTCCTTGTCTCCTGTCATATGGAAAGATGCACCATTATCAAGATACCACACCGATCCCATTGAGCTTGAAACCAAGCATGCGATCAAAGAGAAATCAAGTTCATATTGCGAGTTTAAGGCCTTACCTACTGCAGCTCCAATAACCTTCTTGTTCTTCTTCTTATGTGGGCAGTTAGTGGCGAAATGCCCATGTTCGTGACAATGAAAACACTTCACTTTGGACAAATCCTGCTTCTTGACTTTAGCCTCATATTTTGAAGGGAATTTCTTCCCCTTACCTTTCCTTGCTTTGGCAGCTAAAGTGCAATTCTCTTCATCTTCATTCTTCGATGAAGAGCCATCCCTGGTACTTCGCCTTATCTCCTCTTGCACAAGATCTGACCAAAGTCGCTCCCAACCCGGTAGTTTCTCTCGTCCATTGATAGAGTATTCGTAGCTATGCCAACTCTTAGGAAGCCCAAGGAGATCCAAGCTCACCAAATAATCATCATCAACAATAATCCCCACACCTCCCATTTCATCCCTACAGTGGACAAACTTCGTGAGATATTTTGGAATACTGTCACCCTTCTCCATTTTTATTTTTCTGAGCTTATCTTTTAGCACCAACTTCCTCTAGTCGCTGCTACTTTGGAACAAATCTGTCAAAGCCTTCCACATTGCAAATGGAGTGGCTTTCCCGTGAAGGCTGGACACAATATGGTCCTTCACACCTTCCAACATAATTCTTCTTCTCTTTGCTATCTTCTTTTTCCATGCGTCACGTAATGTAGCATCGCTAGAACCAGGCTTAGGAACATCCCTATTGATGAACTCCTTCAGTCCATTATCTTCCAGCGCCGCCTCCATCCTATCATTCCAGGATATATAATTCGAGTTTCCCTCAAGGGCATACTCCAATCGCAACCCATTGAAAGACATTTCAATGTATACTCAACTGTCGCACCAAGAAAATTCTGCAGCAAATTCGAATTGTCCACCAGCACAAACTCAACAATTCTTCACAATTGCAATATTCAAGAATTAATAATGCTCCGATACCATGTAGAAATTATATAACATATGCATGTATATATCCAGATTCTCCTGATCTAACAATATTTATCTTCTTGCTAAATACAGAATCCTTCCACTGTTAATCTTTTGCGGAAATTTAAAACTCAATTGCAAACACATGAAGCAATAAAAACAATTGCACATAACACAGTTTTTTAATGGGAAAGCTTAAAGCTAAAAACCCCAACTATCATATATTATGTATCATTGAGATCATGTAACAATCTCATACAAAGCTTAGTACATCAAGTTCTCAGTACAATACAATTGTCACACACTAACATGAAGAAATATGCAAATCCATGCACTGATTTCTTGCCACCTGATAGCCTGCCTCCACTGCGCAATCCCTGTTGAATAAGACCCCCGAATGAATTCAAATATACATTGCCTTAACTGCGCAATCCTCATTGGAAACTCTAATGTGTGTGTGATGCAATCACAATAGTCACAACAGATAGTCCATCTTACCCTTTCACCTACCTCTCCACTGGGTCTCCACTGGAACTGACATGCACTGTAGTTAACTATTGTTTATGTTCAGTTGTTAGTGAGTTAATAGTTTTGAATTAATTAACTAATTAATTCACTTAAATATCACTAGTGTATCATTCAATTAGACTAGATACAACTAGCTCAACTGAGTTTAACTCACTTAACTAAGTTAAACTGAATAACAAGTCCATAAACTACTCTTCCAACTCTGTCATAACTTTGCCACTTCAGTTCTAACTAAGTCCTTCATGCATGAGCCACCATAAACCCTAGGAATTGTGTAATTCCTTCAACCCACTGATTTTCCAAATCTGTTCACTGAAATAAAGTGCTCCAAGAGAATAAGTTGATGTTTATTGTCGGATTATTATTAAGGGTTAATAATAATCGACATGCATCTATTTTTAGATCAACGATCTATAAATAGACTTCGCCCAATATTATAAAAATAGAATTTCATCTATTTTTCCAACTTGAACAACCATCCACAAATATCATCCTGCAACTTCTGAAATATGATCACCATGTCTAAAAATAGACATAGTCTAAAAATAGACTGGCACCTAAAAATAGCCTGCAGGCCCACTTAGTGAAGGTGACTGGTTTTCACTAAGATTCATCATCTTGTTGAACCTCAACATGGAAAACTCAGGGAAAAGGCCTAAATCCAAACCTACAGGATTCAACGCAACTGTTCAGCTGTAATTTGCACTGAACAGGGGAAATCTCACTTGTAAAATAGGCAACCCGTGCCAATCGGCACCACTATAATGAAAACAACAGCACCGAGTAAGGAAACCAAGGAAAGGAGAAAAAGAAATTGAGGAAATACCAGACTTATCACTCTAAGAGTAGGTAAGATGTCTTGAAACAGTAAGATAAGCAAAACAAAGAAGAGAAATAGAAATACGACCAAAGTCGGATAGACAAGCAAAACTCTAAACGAACAACGAGAGACAACAAACACACTGACTCCCTAGTATGGTCGTCAACTTGTTGTGCAGGCAAATCCCCTCTGTGGACAGAGGCGATCCATTTAGCCTTAGGGTGGGTATAGCAACAAGGGAACATGTTGGACTCTTGAATTCCTAACTTATAAATGAAATATAGACCAGAGCAGATATCCTACCTCGGTCCAATGCTTTTGTCGTGGCACGTGGCAGCGATCCTTTGATCCTTGTCTTCACACCTTGCGCTTCATGTTGGTGACGATGTTCACATGTCTGCACAAAGACCAAACAAACGATAACAACATATTAACATATACATTCATCTACAATTATTCAACTAGTCAAGGAGAGCTAAACACTTTGCATATAAATGGAAACAAAGTTGGAACCAGAAACCAGTCATGTATTATTGATAGAGAAAAAGAAGTTTACAACCTTATGCCTTGGTGTTTCAGATCTCCTTCGACGGGTTCAGTCGGGCGCGTCTCAAGCATTCATTCGGGATTGGACTCGATGAGGCAATGTGCCTAAACTCTCTCTCACCAGTGGATTCTTCTCTGCCTTCTTCTACACACTAGCTATAATTATGACTGCTCAACTAGTTGAATCAATGTGAGGAGGAAGGATTTATAGGAAAGGAGGAGGTGGTTTGGGATCCCACATGAGGTGGAGGATAGGTCTATCCCTTTGGGGAGTTGAAAAATTGTAGGAAAAAATGGGCCAAAGGGAGAAACTCGAAGTTATTCATTCGAAAAAACCATGATGACTCTTCTCACAAAGTTTTTAAGGATGGAAACTTCGTTTCTATTTTAAAAAACTTTCCAAAAATAGCTCTGTGTGGGTGCCCTTTTGAGATAGAGCGCCAAAGGGTGCGTGGCCTAGTGTTAATTTCTCCATGGGCGGGAGGCCATAAATGCCTACCAGTGCCAACCCAAAATCATATGCTTTTGAACGTCTGCTTGAGGAATGAGCAACATAGAATATGTTCTTGACATACTAAAGGATGCAATGACATTTATGAAAATGTATGACAGTACATAAAAGTCACTGAAATGGTCCTCCAATGTTCGGGATGGGGATTTTAGGGATGGTGACAAAATACTGTGTAACACGAACCATATCTATTGGGTTGGATATGCAAGAACATAAATTTACAGGTTACAAGAAAGTGTATTCTTCGGTTTTTAATCACAACAAATTTGATTGACGAAGTGAATTAGATGTTGTACCGCTTGATATTTCAGGAATTGTTTTGGGAAGTCCTTACCTCTATGATAGAAAATCATTCTTCAATCGCCATGAAAACAAGTACCACTTGTTCAAAAATGGCGTGGATTATATTGCGAGAGACCATTGCAAGAAACTAAATCTTTCATTAGTTAATGCAGGTAAATGAAAATACTAGTGAGTTCAAGCAAGAATTTTGTGCTTCTTATGATTAAACCAAAGAATGATGTTGATTATGAAGCATTTCAAGGTTGTGATCCAAAGTTGAAATTTGATTTGACTAAGGTGGTTAATCAAAATAATGATATGTTTTAGGAGCCAAAGGGGTTACCTCCCAAGAGGGGAATCCAACAGGAAATACAGTTGCAGCAAGATTGTCCTGTTCCTAAAAAAAAAAAAAAAATCAAGAGTTTTTGGATAAAGGGATAATCCGACCAAATGCTTCGCCATGCAGGTCACCTATTGTGTTGGTGCCAAAGAAGGATGGAACATGGTGCATGTGTGTATATTTCCATGCATTGAACAAGATTATGGTAAAGAACCATTATCCACTCCCTAGAATAGATGATGTACTTGATCAATTGAAAGATGTAAAGTATTTTACTAAGTTAGATTTAAGGAGTGGTTACCATCAAATTAGAATTGTTGAAGGTGAAATTTGTAAGACATCATTCAAGACAAAGCGAGGTTTGTTTGAATGGCTTGTTATGCCTTTTGGTTTATGTAATGCTCCTGCTACCTTCATGCGTGTGATGAATGATGTTTTAAGGCCATTTATTGATTAGTTTGTCATCATCTACTTAGATGATATTTTAATTTTCAGTAAATCACTTGATGAACATGTCATGCATGTAAGAAAAGTACTTGATGTCTTAAGGAAAGAACAATTTTTTTTGAAGATGTCAAAATGTGAGTTTGGTAAAAAAAAAATTGGTGTGCTTTGGGAATATTGTTGGAGGAGGTGAGTTGAGGATAAACCCCTCTAAGGTTTAGGTCATTGTGAATTGGCCAATGCCCAAGACAATCATTGAGGTAAGAAGTTTTTTGGGAGCAACCCAATATTGGAGGAAGTTTATTTATAACTTCTATTCTATCTCAACTCCATTGCATGCATTTACTAGTGTGAAAAAGGTCTTCTAGTGGGGAGGAAAGCAGCAAAAAGCATTCGATTCTTTGACAGAGAAGATCATTTCAGCCCTAGTGCTTGCACTACCATACTCTAGACAACCCTTTGAGATTTAAACTGATGCAAGCGACTATGCCATGGGTGTAGTCCTTATGCAACATGGTAATCCCATTTCATTTCATTTGGAAAATTTCAATGGTGCAGTGATTAACTATAATACTTATTACAAGGAGCTTTATGCATTGGTTCAAAGTGTGAAAAAGTGGAAACATTAATTGATAGGAAAGGAAACCATCATTCACGCTGACCACCAACCATTGCAATACTTGCAATCGTAAACTAAGTTGCAGAAATCAAGGCACTTTCGAGGGATGGGTTTCTTAGAGAAATTCCACTTGGTCATCATTTATAATTAAGGTATTTACAACAAGGTTGTTGATATGCTTTCTAGGCCTATTGTTAGTGTAGCTACTTTACTCAAGCATAGTTATGTTTTGCATGAAATTTATGTTGAGCAACATGCATTTGATAATGACTTTCAAGATGTTTATGCAAACTTGAGTCAAGGCAACCAAGTAGAGGAATTGGATTACCATGTACATAATAACTTGTTGTATCATTTTGGAAAGCTTTGTATTCCACAGGGGGAGAGAGTGAATGTCATAAGGGAAGCACACACTTCTCTTATTGCTGGACATTTCAGTGTAAGCAAAACAATGGTACATCTTCAGAGGCATTGTTATTGGCCTCGTATGCTTGAAAGTGTGTCATGTTTCATTAAAGGTTGTTCATTGTGTGCAGCTAGTAAGCCTAGCAATAGGAAGTTAAGATTGTACACACAAATTCCTGTACCTTCACGTCCATGGGAGAGTGTTTCTATGGATTTTGTAGGAGGTCTTCCATTGTAAAAAAGAGGTCATTATTATTTGTATGTAGTTGTGGATAGGTTCAACAAGATGTGTATATTAATGCCATGTAAAAAATAAACCACAATTGAACAAACATCTCACTTATTCTTTCAACATGTTTGGGTTCATTGTGGTTTGCCCACATCCATTGTTAGTGATCGAGATTCTCGATTTGTTGGGAATTTTTGGTCAAGTTTGTGGGACTTGATGGATACCAAGTTGAATAAGAGTACAACCTTCATCCAAAAACAGATGGTCAAACTAAGGTGGTCAATCAAACAATCATACATCTTCTTCGAGGATACTGCAGCAAGCATCTTAAGTTGTGGGAGGAAAACTTGCACTACATTCAACATGCTTACAATCGTGCAAAACACTCCTCTACATAAACATCACCATTTGAGGCATGTCTTGGATACTTGCCTAGATCGCCATTGGATTTCATTTTTGGGACAGATGTTGATATTGATGACCATAGTGACATAGAAAAAACCAAGAAGTTCATAGAAAAAATCCAATTGATACATCAAACAGTTCAATATCAACTTGAAAAGATCCAAGGCAAGTACAAAGCAAGGCACGACAAGCATCATGTAGATCACAAGTTCCAAGTTGGTGACAAAGTTTGGCTTCACATTAGCAAAGAGAGGCTTCAAGGGGAAAGTAAAATATTGAAACCAATCCGTTATGGTCCTCTCACAATTTTGGAAAATATTGGTGACAATGCCTTCAAGTTATATTTGCCTTCATGCATGCAAACTTACTTTGTTGTTAATGTTGAGAACTTGAGGTTGTATGTTCATATTCCTTCTATTGAAGAATTTTCTTCTAAATACCTTGATGAGCTTCAACAAGACACAATTCTTGACAGAAGAACAAGGACATCAAAATGAAGGAGTGTAGACTATCTTTGTGTGGGGCTCAAAGGCATAAATCCTTCTAAGGCCAAATGGATTGAGATTGGAAAGGTGAGGGAACTGTACCCTCATCTATTGAATAACTAAAAGTGATATTTTGGGGTCCAAAAGATTCCAGTGGGGAGGAGTGATCAAGTGCTCAAAATTATGCTAAAAAATGAAAAATTTCAAGGTGGTGTGGAACCTGAACAACCATGTAGATCTTTTCGTTTTGAATCTGGCACAACTCGTTTCACGGAAAACCGACACCGTATGGTCCAAGAAACGCGTTCTATCCACTTTTTCAAATAGGAAATTAAAAAAAAAAATGTAGGAAAACCCAGTCAACAGTCCATACAACTGACTGGGCATGCCTACGTGGCAGGGTGACTATGCAGGTTGACTTGGTCAATGGTTTTCATCAATGAATGGGATTGTGCCAAGTGGCACTTTGTTATTGGTTTGTAATGGTGTGTTTTAATTGGTTGATTTGGTGTCTAATCACATGCTGCAATGTGGCCTGCCCAAGGGCCGCCACATGGCAGTCCGAGGGCCACCAAAATTGGGTCAATTCCAAGCGGAGTGGGCGGGGGTTGAACTCGCGACCTCCAAGCGATGAGTAGAGAGCTTTACCATTGCAGCATTCATTTATTCCTTGTTATATATTGAACTCCACATACTTTTGTTTTAATGTTAGTTCCGCCATGGGGGGAGGGGGCCGGGTCTAGCCCCAACCTTGGTTAGCATGGGCAGGAGACTAGCCCCTCCGCCCCCCCACACCCCCCCCCCCCCCTCCCCCAATGGTCCATAACCGTTAACCATAAAGGCCAACACTGCCATGTGTCCACACTTCACATAAAATGGTGACGGTTAGCGGATTAACCACACGACGTTTATTAAATTTTTTTTTATTAACCATATATGATATGGTTAGAAATTCAGCATTAAGGCCTTATTGGGAAAATTAGCGCAGCGACAATTTCGCCTGATTTTTGGGCAAATTGGCGCTCAGTTCTCTGAATTCCGGGCAATTTTGTAGGATGGTGCCAAATTTTATGGAAAATGTGGAGTGAATAGTGCAAAAACTTGGGGAAGTCATAACTAGTTAGTTTTTTACCAAATTCGAGGCAAAAAAAGGCTACACAAGAATTTTTGGGCATTCTGGAGCTGATGGAACAAGTTTCAGAGTTGTTTGAGCATTGTAAACATATGTAATCACACTTTTGATCATAATAGAAGAGGGCCAAGCCATTGAAAGCTGAACCAAGGAGACGTAGCCTAGGCGGGGTGAAGTCCTTCATCATGTGTTGTTGTGTTACTATTTATGGTGATGTTCATGTCCGTTAGATGTTGTTGTTTAGTGTTTTATTTATGTTAATTTTCTCAAGAAATTCACATAAAAACTCATGAGAAACTTGAAATTTACCTCATAATTTTCAAGCACTTTATTTATATTCTGAATTGGATCTTAGCACAACAAACACTAATATTCCCATTCAGATCATTGCATGAAATAGGCATCAAGTGGCGAGAAATTGCTCTCAAATTTAAATCATGGGAAATAATTCTCATCATCGTACTCAATTTAGAGATTGTTCATGGTGCATTATCATCGAGATGGGGCTCTTATGACTCTCTAGAGTCTGGCCTTTCTAATTAATTATTGTATAGTGAGTGAAGGTCAATTCCCTCAAGCACTTAGTTTGGTTCATAAAATGGGTTACTATGCATATTGGAACCGCTCCCGGGAGGACATGAAGGAGGAATTGGCAAGGCCAATTTATTTCACTCTCCATCCATGTGATCTGGGCTCACTCTAAGTTTATCCAAAAGTTTGAATCTATTAGCACTAGTTTGTGGAGGAAATTGTTACAATGCCAAAGTTTCTATAATTAATTTTTTCCCTCTCAGGCAAGCCACCTCTAGGTGGTTTTAGTGCAAGGTGGCTCAATCTTGATCTTGACCCCCACTCCTCTATGCACATTTCTAAAGGTTTTCGTGTTGCAATATTTTTTATTATTTATTTATTTATTTATTTATTTTTATTTTTTCCTCCGAAGGAATTGTAGGGTTGATTGGCTCTTATTTATGAGTAGGCTTTCCCATAGTGACTGCATGGATGGTAACTCATAATGGTGAGAGGGACGTTGGCACCCTACAGTGACAATGGCCTTAGTACTTCTCGAGCCCGCTTAGTTTTTGAGTATCCTTTTAATGGTTAGTTTCAGTCCAAGGTGGAACTTTGTTAACTAATTGGCATAGCCTTCTCATTTGGTGCACATTGTTGCCTGATAGAGAGTTAGAATGCACCAAGGAGCAACTTATTATCAAGAAAGGGGGTAGTCAAGGGCTCAAGTGAGAATTGAAAGCTCGACTGCTAGATACAAAAATATCACCCCACAACCAGTTCAAGTGGAAATCATTGAGGCAGAGAGGGAATTAGCTTACAAGAGACACACTTTCATGGACATAGAAATGTTAGTGAAGGTAGCAGACTAGGTACCAGATGCAAGACATACCAGAGTTCGTTATAATCAGTACATGTAAATTGTTGAAATTTGATGGCACCTAAAATTCCTTCTTGTCAAAGTACCCACAAACAAAAATGAAATTCAGGAGGGAATATACCTAACTCTTAATAAAATGTAGAGGCCATGATATCATTGGATTGAAGGTCGAGTTCTCTTGAGAATCACATGGGAATTCCCCCTGATCTAGGTTGCTCTCTAGGTAGCAATTAGGAGCCCATTCCAGTTGAAACCACCATTTCAGATGAATCAATTTAAATGTCTTTTAGTTACTTTGTTTTCAACACTTTTATGGTTTAGTTATATATTTTTCTATTTAAAAATGGTTGAGGAGGCCCAACGACTAGTAATAACATTTTTGTTTGAAGAACTTTGGTCCACTATATCTTTTAAAATTTTGAAACATGAAAACCTCTGGCTAACCCTCTCTATTGTAAGTATTGTAAGTATTTTATTATAATTTAAAAATGCCCGAGTATTGGGACATGGATTCTAGAGTTTAAGGAATGAGATTGCTTTGGATTTGAAGGAAGTTTTATTGGTTTCATGACAATCATTGAAGGTTGGCATGTGTTCCTTAAATAGATTGGATTTATCAATTAGTTGAGTAGTAATGAAGGATAGAAGATCCATGCCTACCATGGACAAATCCACAAGGCATAGAGGACAAAAATTTAAAGAGGATGGGTCGTGCTATCAGGTGGGACAATATGAAGTCAACCAACCAAGAAGTGAAAGGGGGAGCTAACACAATAGCCTCCTCAAAACCACACAAAAACAAAGAACCATTGTGGCCGAGATCAAAGAAGTGTGACAAAGAGTGTATGCCACACAACCATTAAACAATTGCAACAACATAGTGGTAGGAATTACGGGAGGGGGGGGGGGGGGACTGATAAAACATAAGAGGACACACAGTGAACTAGGGTATGGTATCGAAAAATCTGAACAAGAAATAAGAGGAAGTGAAATATTAAAGAGAAGGAAGCTCTATATATCCACAAGAACAAAGGAGAAGAGAAAAAAAAAAAACTTGTGGTTGAGCATTGGAAGACTGGAAGGACACCTCTCAAGTGAGGATAAGTGAGGAGTAATAGTATTTGGATTCTCCTATTGGTTGGAGGGTATATATTGTTTAATTCATAGATTCCTTTGATAAATTGGGTGGATTCATGGTCCTTGGATTCTTGGTGAGGAGTGTTCTAAAGTATTCTTTGCTTGTTTTATGGTTTTATTACAGTTTGTTTTGGACTCCCAGGTTTGGGTGGAACCATTGTGTGCAAGTTCTCTAAGGGTGGAGCTGAAAATCCCACGAATTCTTTTGTTTGATTTAGGGTGGAGGTGAGAAGCCTCTCGACTCCCTTGTTTTGATTGCGGGTGGAGGTAATAAGCATTTGGACTCCCTTGTTTTGATTGAGAGTGGATGTGAGGAACCTCTGGATTCCCTTGTTTTGTTGGTTGGTGGAGGTTGGGAGGCCTATGGATTCCCTTTTTCAGATTATGGAATGAATATTTGGTTGGTGGAGGTGGTTGACCTCTGAATTCCTTGTTTTAGCTTACTAGAATTAAGTAGTTGGTGGGTGGAGGTGTTTGGTCCTCTGGAGTCCTGGTTTCAACTAGTAGCATTGATTTTATCCTTTGAGAAAACCTCCTCAAACTCTAGAATTTGGCTTGGGGGTGATTGGCTGCAAGAAAGGCCACAATGCAGACCAATATAAGGTTGGGTGGAGAGTTGAAGTCCTAATCTCAGTTGCAAGACTTCTTTTACAAGATAAGATTTTACTCATGCTCTTGTGCTCATAAATGTAATACATATGTTCAATGTGTTGATTTAATGTCCATTTAATGTCTATGAATGTTGGTTCGTGTGACATTAAATCTTGTGCAATTATTGAGTAATGATTAACTCTTGAATGGTTGATATGTAAATGCTTGCTCATACTTTTGTGTGTTGAATTTTGCATATTGGCCATTGCATTGATAATTTGCTTAAATTAACCTCAAGGTGTGTGAATTCTTGTATGAGAATAAGGTATTAGTTCCTTTAGTATTTCATCGAGAATGGGTCTATCCCTATGTCAAATTTGAACCTAAAATTTGGTGTAAACAACTTGAGTATGGAGAGTTGTATAATCTCAGTTAATCATTTGAATGTTTTTATTAAAATGAATGATTATCATGCCTTCGTAATAAATCATAAAGCTCAGGAAGGATAGCTCTATTTTGCATAAATACATGTAAATTAATGTCAGGCTAGGTCAAGACCACATAAGGCTTATGTGGTCTCATCCTATCCTGGAATTCATTTACATGTATTTATGCAGAATAAATCTATCCTTCCTAAGATTTGGGATACACACACATGTGTGTGCACACGCGCGCGCGCACACACACACTCGCGCACACACACACACACACACACACACACTCGCGCACACACACACACACACACACACACACACACACACACACACACACACACACACACACACACACACACACACACACACACACACACACACAAGTGTGTGTGTGTGTGTATAAGATCGTTGATCTATCCCTCCCAATGTTTACACAAAATTAGCCCCTATGCGATAATAACACGTATATTTATATATATAGCGTATGCAAAACACGACCCTCCAAACTAATATTGTCTCGTTCGTGTATACACAACCATAGCCCAAGGACCATCCCTAAGTTACTAGGTTAACAAGTCAAAAAAGTGTTTGGATCGAACCTTGCTTGAGGCTAATTACACCTCACTTCGGGAATTGGCTAGAGCGAGATATAAGGTGACATCAATACCAATTATTCCCAGATCTGAGATCTCAATGAAAGGATTTTGTTTGAGGAAAAGTATAAGATGCAAGGTTTCGTCCTAGGACATCTAGTTAGTAAAGATGGTTTAGCTGTGGATACATGCATAAAACCACTCCAGTTATCCCATAATGCTATGCTATTAGTTTCTCTACTATCTCTATTGTTTGTAGCAAATATATTGTAATATCAGTCGACTACTCATTGAGAGCTCACTTAATAGAGAATCATTACAGTACTCCTAGTAAACCAACAACTTATGTATTTGGTCGATGAATCAGATAAGCTAAATCAACATCTTATAGTTATTTATATCTTGACATTACATCCTTCTGAAATGAGGGGCCCCAACTTGGGGACCATCTCCTAACTCACTCACTCATAACTTACTTCTTCCCCTAAAACCAAACTGTTCTTTTTTCTATGAATCTGAACAACTCATCCCAGGGACCTTGACTATGGTTGTGTATACACGATCGAGACAATAATAGTTTGGAGGGTCACATTTTGCGTACACTACATACATACATATATGTGTTATTATCGCGTAGTGGTTGAGTTTGCATAAAGATCAGGAGGGATAAATCGACGAGCTTACATGTATATTCATATATGTTGTTGCGCCAAAAGCCTTGGGCGAAGGCTAGTAAATTCATACTTATACTACGTGGGAGCTGGAAATCCCTAATACTTAGAAGGAAGGGCATTAAGCCCTATCAAATCACATGAATGGGCATTATGACCAAGTGTGCAAGTGAAATATATCAAGGTTGGTGATGGTCGCGAAGGCATTTATGTCTTTGGATGACCCTGAATATCTAGTTCTTTGGAGGGTGCATTGGGGAGGCCATGTTAGAAACCCCCGAGATTTATCATCAGGATGATGTGGCATGGTGGGGCTATTTGATCAGTGCTCTGTGTAATAATGCGTAAGAACCCCAAATTTCTTTTATAATGCAAAAAGTGTGTTTTGCAAAGACAGAGTGTTATATGGAAAATTCACGTATGCGAACAAAAATGAACTCCCTAGATATAGTGGTATGATCTAGAAACAACAAAGGGAAAAATATCTTTGTTTTCCTTAGAGAGATTAGAATATGGTAAAGATACCTACCAAGAATTTGTAGTAAGTCCTCCTCTTCTCCTTGCTTGCAAGCTCCAACTCTAGCTCCACACGCTATAAATGGAACCTGCAATAATGACTAAAAAAAGCAAGAGAAATACAATATCTACATAGCATATACTAATGTATCTAATCAACGAGTCAAATGGCATTGAAATACATGAGCATCAACATGACACAATTATTGGAAAATATAGTTCTTTTTGTATTGATAAAATAAAGGAGAGAGTTACAACAATGTATAGATGTTGACTTTGTAGATATCTCTCTAATTGTATTGTCCTTCCTTGCCACAAAATAAAACTTCAAACCCAACCCTAATGCATAATTGGATGATGATTCCTTAAGATAAAAGCAACAACATGAGGGCACTAGTAATCTCCAAAATCCAACCCAAACTCTATTGGAGGCAATAAATTTATAGGGTGAAAGTGGTAGTTTAGGATTTACCAATCTAGGCCTGAGATCCAGGAGGATAAGCTCAAAGGATAGGAGATAAGACTTCTAGAGTAGGGATTCGAGACCTATATCCATGGTAAATGGTTAAAACCACTTTATAAGTTTTTGGAAGGAGAATATTTGAAAATGTTTTTTTTTCCTCGAAATTCTAGTACCATCGCAGTTGCAAAGTAGAGAAATCTGCGTTGGTCAATGCATGTGCTCAGTTATGCAACTTGAAAAAATATTAGGTGGATAGGTATGTAGGGTGAATTGGGCTAAAATTAGTGTTTTTTAAATGATTGAACTAGAAACACAAACTTTTTGGAGAAGTGATGCTTAGGGATTTGCAAAGGGATAATGAAAAAGTGTTCAAGGAAGTTAATTGATCTGTTTTTCAGGCCTTTTGAGCGAATACGACAAAATTACCTGTAAGAGATTGCCCCCTAAAGTACAAAGTCAAAATCCATGGTTGATGAGTGAATTTATTTAACTTGTGACAAGTTCAGATCAAGAACAAATTGGTCGAGATCACCATCTATTACAATACATATTATCATCATGATATCATTGTTGAGGGAGTCATACCCATGCTCAACATATAATCCAATATTACATGTACAATGATTAAGAAGTCGCGTCCACTAATGACATTGTGTGGACCCATGCTTGATGACTGTATGAATGATCATAGCCATCATACTATGTAATCTTGTATGAATCATGAAGTCGTAGCCCGGATGGATGAAACTAGATCCGGGGTCTTCTACCTTGTCTCTCGATTGTACGAGTCTAACCATGCAAAGAAATGAGCTGGATTCGAACATGGTAGACACCATCTGATCACTGGCCAATGATTATAAGTCGTTAAAAAATGCGAGAGAAACCATTGATAATGATAATGGCTCTCAAGGTACTATAATACAATCACGTGGTGTGAATGGATGAGGTGAAGTCGAACACCACAAAGAATCTTTCGGTCGAAGGCCAATGATTAGGACATATCACTGAGGGCGAGGAAACTTTCCATTGATGTATGAAAGCTCCAAGGTACTGAAAGGAGTTTCTATGTCATCTTCCTAGATAATGATTTGATGTTGACATGAAATGACCCATCTTAGGAGGGCCTTGATGTATCCCTCGTCAACGACATGAAACGAGTATCAAGATTTAAGAAAGAATGATGTTGATACAAATATGGTTCAAGAATGACATACATGAATGAAGGCTTAAGAGTGTTGTAGGATATGCCAACTAAAGGACTTCTCTTGAACGTATGAGCGACACTTTATGGAGTTGGAAACATTGACTCAAAACCAATCATGAAGGCTTTTGATATGGTGTGATTAACCAAATAGGTAAGCAGATTACCCAACCTAACAGTCAAAGAGATGAAGTGACAAAGTTTCATGTTCAAGAGAGACTCTTTGCCATTAATAGGTTAAGTTCCATGTTTTCCCAATTTCCCCAACCATTTCTGGCCAGTACCTCTTTATTTTTGACAAGCTTGAGGAGGATAGCATATGCTTGATCTATAAGTTCGTCCTTCGAATGAATCCTTCTGAGTATTTTTAATGAACCCTGAGAATGATTGGTTCAGCCTTGTCATGTTCGATGAGTCCAACATTGTTTAATGATTTTACGAGTCTAAGGAAGGTGTAACTCTACTTATTTTTCATGTTTAGAGAGTTTGAAAAGGAGGTAAAAAAAGAAAACTCCAAATGTTTTTTTTCATGAATTGTAGAAATTATATGCACTAAGCATGCATATGTCCTTGATTCACCTGATCTCACACTATTTAACTTTATGCAAAATACTGAATCAATTCCAGTTGTTAATCTTTTGTGGAAAAATTAATTGCACACACATGTGAAGCATAAACAAAAATAATCAATCGCACATAACACAATTTTTAACTGGGAAAGCCTGAAGCTGAAAACCCCAACTATATTTTATGTATCATGGAATCATATGAAAATCCTCATTTAAAGCTTATCAAGCTCTCAGTACAGTACAATCGTCATACACTAATCAAGACCAATCTTGCAAATCCATGCACCGATCTTTGCCTCCTGCTAGCTTGCCTCCACTGCGCAATCCCTGCTGAAGAATAACTCTGAATGAAATCGAATTACTCTTCCCTTGACTGCACAATCCTCATTGGAAACTCCAATGTGTGTGTGATGTAATCAATGCATCACTATAGTCACAATAGATAGTCTATCTTGCCCTTTCACCTATCTCTCCACTGGGTCTCCACTGAAACTGCCATGCACTGTAGTTAACTGATGTATTTTTCAGTTGATTAAAGAGTTATTATTTGTGAATTAATTAAATAATTAATTCACTCCACTCTCACTAGTGTATCAATCAGTTAGACTAGATACAACTAGCTCAACTGAGTCTAATTGAGTTAAACTAAATACAACTCCATAACTACTTCTTCCAACTGTGTCATAATTCTGCCACTTGAGTTCTAACTGAGTCCTCCATGCATTAGCTCTACTAAACCCTTTGGAATTGTGTAATTCCCTCAGTCCACTGATGTGCCACATATGTGCACTGAACTGAAGTGCTCCAAGAGAATAAGTTGTTGTTTAGTGTCTGATTATTATTAAGAGCTAATAATAATCGACATGCATCTATTTTTAGATCGACGATTTATAAATAGACTTCGCCCAATATTCTAAAAACAGAATTTCATCTATTTTTCCAACTTGACCAACCATCCACAAATAGCATCCTGCAACTTCTGAAATATGATCATCATGTCTAAAAATAGACTTGCGCCAAAAATAGCCTGCGGGCCCACTTAGTGAAGGCGAATCTTTTCACTAAGCTCATCATCTTGTTGAATCTCAACACTCCCTCTCAACAAGATAGGGATTATCCTTCACCCCGATCCTGCCTCTATGGTATTCGAATTTGCTCCTGGTGAGCACCTTTGTCAGAATATCTGCATCCTGATCCTCTGTAGGAATGTACTGAAGCAACATGATCTTCCGCTACACACAATCTCTGATATGATGATACTAGATATCAATATGTTTAGATCTATCATGAAACATAGGATTAACCGAGAGTTTAATGCAACTCTGATTATCACAATGTATCACTATGGGATCTAAATGTGAACCGAACAAACCAACTAGGATCTTCCTCATCCAGATAGCCTCACATGCAACTTGACTTGTTGCCATGTATTCTGCTTCTGCTGAACTGAGTGCCACGGATCTTTGTTTCCTGCTGTACTAAGAAGCTGCCGTAGATCCGATACTGAAAATCCCTCCTGATGTGCTCTTTCTGTCTGTTGGGCTTCCTGCCTAATCTGCATCCGTGAAGCCATGCAACTTCACTTCATCCGTCTATCTGTACCATAAAACATACTCAGATGTGCCTCTGAGATATCTCAAGACATGCTTGCCTGCCTTCCAAAAGAGCTTGGTAGGCTTAACCATCACTTGTGAAATCTGGTTCACCGCATAGCATATGTCCGGTCTTGCATTGACTAAATACATGAGCAAACCCACCAACTGTCAATAAACAGTGACATCCACTACCTTTGCCGATGTAGCATCCTCTTTCTTCCAATTACCTGGAAGAGGAGTGTTGATAGGCTTGCAGCCTTGCATGTGAAACTTCTCCAGTATCTCCCGGGCATACTTGCCTTGAGACACAAACGTTTCACCTTCCCGCTGCCATATTTCCAATCCAAGGAAATAATGAAGGAGGCCAAAATCCTTCATCTCAAACTCCTTTGAAAGATCTGCCTTGCATGAGTATATCAACTGCTCATCACCTGTTAGTATTAAATCATCAACATAAAGTACAATGATTAAAATCTTACCCTCAACCACAATCTGGTACAGGTTTGCGTCCACCTCACTCTTGGTGAAGCCAAGTCCAGTGAAATAGCTATCGATTCAAGTGTACCAAGCACAGGGTGCTTGTTTCAACCCATACAACGCTCTTTTGAGTCTGCACACATGCGACTCACTGCTGAAGATCTCAAATCCTTCAAGTTTCTCAATGTACACCTCTTCCTCAATGATCCCATTAAGGAACACAATATTCACATCCATCTGATGAATGTGCCAACCCATCTGCGCTGAGAGAGAAAGGATGGTCCGTATGGAAGAATACCATGTGATAGGTGCAAAGGTTTCTTCATAGTTAATCCCCTCGATCTGTGAGAAGCCCGGGGCAAAAAATCTTGCCTTATACTTCTCAATGCTCCCATCAGTAGCTTGCTTTACCTTGTAGATCCATCTTGATTCTACAACTGGTTTTCCCACCAGCCTTGGAACAATCTCCCAAGCAATATTTATGAAAATGGAGTCATACTCCTCCACCATGGCATCTACCCATGTGGGCTCCTACACTGCTTCTTCGAAAGAAGATGGCTCTATCACAATACACTTGCTCATAAGAGCCATGTATCCAGTATAACGGTCAGGTGACTGTCTCTGTCTGCGCTATAATGTAGGGACTCCTACATTCTTTGCCGCATCAAGCTTCAGTCTCTCAGCTTCTGTGGTACGCTTTCTGCCTTGTCTGATGTTTGGTTCTGCATCAGTGGACTCCTCCACTCCATGAATCTCCTCCTGTGGCTGATCCACATATAGAGGCTCATCTTTGGGAACAAGAAGTTCCTCCTCTGCATGCAAGTGTAACTCCCTCTCAAGCGACAACTTCATGGCTTTCACCTCATTGAATTTTATATCCCGTCGCACAAAATTCATCTGACTGTCTGGAAAATAGACATGATAATTATGGGATGTTTCTGTGTACCCCACAAATATCCCAACTTCTGCAGTCGGCTTTAGCTTCTTCCTGGCGTCCTTCGTCACATGAATGTAAACTGGTGAGCCAAAAGTATTCAAATGAGAAATATCAGGCTTCTTACCAGTAAAATCTTCTTCGGGTGTACTCATGCCAGCTACTCTATGAGGACAACGATTTTGCACATAAACCACAGTGTTGCATGCTTCCACCCACAAATGCATCGGTAGGCCCTGGTCATGCAGCATCGCTCGTGCAGCACCCACGATCATTTTGTTCTTCCTCTCCGCGACCCCATTCTGTTGTGGGTTATGAGGCGCTATGAGTTCTCTTCAAATTCCTTCTTTGCTATAGAAGTCTGTGAATTCGCCCGAGATGTATTCACCACCATTATCACTCCATAGAGCTTTCACTTGCTTCCCCGACTCCTTCTCCACCAATGCCTTGAACTCACAGAACTTTGAGAATGTTTCACTCTTATTCTGCATGAAGAAGATCCAACATCTACGAGAATAGTCATCAACAAATATAACATAATACCTGTGTTTTGCTATTGAAGCAACTGAGAAAGGTCCACACACGTCTGTGTGAATTCTCTCCAGGATACCCAAAGCACGGTTCTCCTTCTCATGAAAGGTGGTCTTCACAAACTTACCCATAGTACATCCCTTGCACTGATCTGACTACGCAAGAGTACTCTTGGGAAGTCCAGTAGAAATTTGCTGCAAAATATTCAAAGCGCCATGGTGAAGATGGCCCAATCTCTTGTGCCATAATTCGCCCACATCCCGGCTCGCCACTTATTCTACTTTGCCCACCATTGCAGTGCAGCCATATACCTCTAGCTTGTAGATATTCTTAATTCGAACCCCTATCTTCTTGGTTTGACCTGTTGTTTTATGTCGAAGGAAGGCTTTTCCCTCACTGAAAACAACATCATAACCTCTGTCTTCCAGCATTGTGACTGAGACCAAGTTCTTCTTCAGACCTGGAACATGCATAACATTCTTCAACAAGAATGGATTACCAAACTCCCTCACAAAGGTAATGGTCCCAATTCTAGTCGCACTGTACCAACCATCGTCACCCATCTCTATATCCATTTGGAGGTCCTTCTCCTCCAAGTCACTAAACAACTCTTTGTCTCCCGTCATATGGAAAGACGTACCATTATCAAGATACCACACCGATCCCATACATCTTGAAACCAAGCAAGAGATCAAGGAGAAATCAAGTTAAAATTGTGAGGCTAAGGCCTTTCTAGCTGCAGATCCAGCAACCTTCTTGTTCTTCTTCTTCTGTGGACAGTTAGTGGCGAAATGTCCATGTTCGTGACAGTGAAAACACTTCACTTTGGACAAATCCTGCTTCTTGCCTTTAGCATCGGATTTTGAAGGATGTTTCTTCCCCTTCCCTTTCCTTGCTTTGGTAGCCAAAGTGAAATTCTCTTCATCTTCATTCTTCGATGAAGATCCATCCCTGGTACCCCGCCTTATCTCTTCCTGCACAAGATCTGACCAAAGTCGCTCCCATCCCAACAGTTTCTCCCGTCCATTGACAGAGTCTTCGTAGCTATGCCAACTCTTCGGAAGCCCAAGGAGAGCTAAGCTCACCAAGTTTTCTTCATCAACAGTAACCCGCACACTTCCCAGCTCATCCTTGCAGTGGAAAAACTTCGTGAGGTATTTTGGAATACTGTCGCCCTTCACCATTTTTATTTTTCTAAGCTTGTATTTAAGCGGCAACTTCCTCTGGTCACTTCTTCTTTGGAAAAATTCTTTCAAAGCCTTCCACATTAAGAATGGAGAGGCTTTCCCATGAAGGCTGGACACAATATGGTCCTTCACACCTTCCAACAAAATTTTCCTCGTCTTTGCTATCTTCTTTTTCCATGCGTCAAGTAATGCAGCATCGCTAGATCCCGGCTTAGGAACATCGCTATCGATGAAATCCTTCAGCCCATTATCCTCCAGCACCGCCTCTATCCCGTCCTTCCAGGCTATGTAATTCGAGCTCCCATCAAGGGAATACTCCAATCTCAACCCATTGAAAGACATTTCAATGTATACTCAACTTCTGCACCAAGAATCTTCTGTAGCAAATTCGAATTGTCCACCAGCACAAACTCACTTCACAATTGAAATCTTCAATAAAAAATGCTCCGATACCATGTAGAAATTATATGCACTAAGCATGCATATCTCCTTGATTCACTTGATCTCACACTATTTAAATTTATGCAAAATACTGAATCAATTCCACTTGTTAATCTTTTGCGGAAAAATTAATTGCACACACATGTGAAGCATAAACAAAAACAATCAATCGCACATAACACAGTTTTTAACCGGGAAAGCCTGAAGCTGAAAACCCCAACTATATATTATGTATCATGGAATCATATGACAATCCTCATACAAATATTATCAAGCTCTCTGTATAGTAAAATCGTCATACATTAATCAAGACCAATCTTGCAAATCCATGCACCGATCTTTGCCTCCTGCTAGCCTGCCTCCACTGTGCAATCCCTGCTGAAGAATAGCTCTGAATGAATTTGAATACTCTTGAATTGACTTCACAATCCTCATTGGCAACTCCAATGTGTGTGTGATGCAATCAATGCATCACTATAGTCACAACAGATAGTCTATCTTGCCCTTTCACCTATCTATCCACTGGGTCTCCACTGAAACTGCCATGCACTGTAGTTAACTGCTGTATTGTTTAGTTGATTAATGAGTTATTATTTGTGAATTAATTCACTAATTAATTCACTCCACGCTCACTAGTGTATCAATCAGTTAGACTAGATACAACTAGCTCAACTGAGTATAACTGAGTTAAACTAAATACAACTCCATAACTACTTCTTCCAACTGTGTCATAACTCTGCCACTTGAGTTCTAACTGATTCCTCCATGCATTAGCTCCAGTAAACCCTTGGGAATTGCATAATTCCCTCAGTCCAATGATGTACCACATCTGTGCACTGAACTGAAGTGCTCCAAGAGAATAAGTTGTTGTTTAGTGTCTGATTATTATTAAGAGCTAATAATAATCGACATGCATCTATTTTTAGATCATCTATCTATAAATAGACTTCGCCCAATATTCTAAAAACAGAATTTCATCTATTTTTCCAACTTGACCAACCATCCACAAATAGCATCCTGCAACTTCTGAAATATGATCATCATGTCTAAAAATAGACTCGTGCCAAAAATAGCCTACGGGCCCACTTAGTGAAGGCGACTCTTTTCACTAAGCTCATCATCTTGTTGAATCTCAACATGAATTTAGTCACTTGAGTTTGAAAAAGACATAAAATGATGCTCAAGAGAACCTTTTAGTCACGTTCGACTAAAGTATTCCTTTTTCGTAAATAGTCTATCCCAACCCAGAAAAGGGTTAAACTTATACTAGGAATACGTCTTTTCATTTATTTTAACGAGCTCGAAAATACAAGTGCTCGACGATATTTTCATGTTCTGGGAGTTTGAAAAGGGTTGAAAGAGGACTCCAGGGGGCTCGTTTTTCGTAAGTTTACAAAGCCCAAAAAAGTGATAGAGGCTGATATTTCACCAAAATGACCTGTATTGAACTTAAAATTTACATTAGATCCTTCAATTATCTTTTAACTTGCTTAGGACATCATAAAAAGATTAAAAATATATGCAATATGGTAAAATTAGGTCAAGCATATTAAAAATGTATTAAAATAATAATCAAATTGACCATAAATAGACAAAAGTAAAAAATGTTTATACCATTTTCATTTTACCTCTTGTAAGTGAGCTATGAGTGCATTTTATCCTCAAACTTCAGTAGGTGATTGCAGCCAATCCGATGGACCATTTCCAGCTTCGTTAGTTCCAAGCAGGAGATTTATCCTTTCTCTCCTTTTTCATGGTTTCCATTTTTCATTTCATGCAATTTTTTGAGAGTTCTCATCATTTTAGGGTCTAAATTTTTGCCATAGTCCCATCGCACCCTCTCTGTATCGAAAGGTGCACTGGGTCTACTTGATCCACACTGGGAAGAGCGGATCAACACACCTGCTAAGAAGGAAAAGTGCGTTGGGTCACTCTTTCCCTTGAAAGGTAGGTGCGATGAGTGCAGTTGGAGAAAACATTTAATGTTTTTGAGCTAGATTTATCTCAAAGTTTTGCACAAGATTGAATTTAAGTGTTTTTTTTTATGATTTGGAGCTATTCATCGGAGCAAAAATGGTTTTAATATGGAGAGAAGGAGAACACGAATCCCAATATTTGGATGTTGCAAATGACCCGTCAATAATACGAGCCTTAAGGAATTGTGGACTTGAGTTTTTTTGGATTCGAGGCATGAGAGCTCAACTTGATTTATTGGAATATCTAGTCAGGGCATGGGATATTCAGAGACATTGCTTCAGGATCAGAACACATACTATCATGATAGAGGTATAAGATATCTATTTTCTAAGAGGGTTGTCTTGGAAAGGAGCTCCTATCTCATTATCTGGCATGAGAAGGGGAGGTGAAACTCCCAAGGACTACATAATTGTGCATTGTAGGACTCATTCTCAAGCAACAAAGTACATAAATATAGAGATTAAGGATGTGATACAACTGCCTCTGAGGACTATTCTTTTCACCATCACTTGACTAGCTGGCAGTGTCGCTTTGCATTTGGATACCGAGTCCTAAATGCAATATGCATTAGAATGCATAGAACCTATTGTTTTCAATTGGAGTGAAGGGATATTGGAAAATTTAAAGGAACAAATCAATAGAGAAAAAGATGGATGACTGAAGAACTTTGGATATGGTTCTTTTCTAATATCGTTCGCTCTATATAGGATACCATTGCTTCATCCTCAACTTATTTCTCTCTTGCTTTTGGGACCTAGGGTTCCATGGATGAGGCAATGGGTAGATCTCATATCTCATCACAAGGGTACATCTAGGATGAGTTTTACCCGTACTTTCTTTCATTGGCTACATGTACAACTTATCATGATCAAGGAATATCCATATTCCGGAGTTGATTTCTGAGGAGACCCAAAGCTTGGATTACCTAAAAGCGAGCAATGGGGTGATATAGGTAAAACAATGTCATTTTGAGTATTTTATTTTTAATTTTTGGATTTTACAATTTTTATTTTTATTTTTAATGTGTAAGAGAACAATGATTGGTTTCACATGTAGATAATGGACCAGTATGACCAATAGGCTCGTCGTATATTCAATGAGAGGGAGAGCCACAACTTGCACCAATTGGAGTTGCTACAGCAGAAAAGGAGGAGATGCACGATCACAACATAGCTGAGACTCTTGTTGATTTTGAGCACCATGTTGAGGGTTTGAACCATAGTGTACCAGAGACCAAGGTCAATGTGATCCTTATGCGTTTGCAGCAATACACTATTGGTGTGCTAGATTGCATCAATCGACTATTGTGAAAAGTTGCTTGTGTGATTGCATGTTATCATGATCATCAATGGGACTAGCCTAATAGAAGGCCTTTGAACCATATTTTGTCTACATGTATTTTGATATTATAGGCCATGTGGTCATATGTGTCTCAGACACGATTTTTTGTAAAACCAAACTCTATATATAGTTATCTATTAATGTTTCCTATTTGCTTTATTTTCTTGTTGATTGGAATATTTACATTTTTTGCAAATTTCTGTCTAAAAAATAATTGGCTAATGCACCATTTAATGTATTTATACTTATAGGGATATGTTGTTATTTGATGTAATCAGCAATGTCATTCTAGAAGGCGAACCCTTAAAAACATGCATAGCATAATTGGACTTTGTATTGAATAAACGTTGTTCCAATGTAGTACTACGAGTTGTGAATCAATTCTGACCATCAAATGGAGAATGCCACGGGAAATAACATCATAAAATAATTTTATCATTGCACTATACTCAAAAATATTATTAGTTGAGCAACTGATACAAATCCCTTGTAGACTCACTAACTCACCATTTAGAGCATAGATAACCCACGTTGCGGAGGAAAGGTTCTGAGTAGTACGACTCGCGCCATTAGCATAACCAACATATGGCAGGGGGAATGCCAACATCTGCAAATCAAATTTAATTCAAGATTAACAAAGACAATATGAAACTTCAAAGAAAACACACTGCAAACACACTAACACTCCTATACAGTGTGTACACAATGACTATGCAAAGGTAATCTAGGCATAGTATTTTTTAAGGTACAACCCATTTTTGGGTTGCGCCAAAGGGATTGCATCAAAATAAATGAGCTCATAAGCCCCTTTCGCAGGTACACGTTTGACTATATGCGAGCCTAGCCACATCGGTTCGAGCTTCCCAACCCCTTATTATTGGCTTCCTGATCATATAAAAGGACTAGATCATCTTTCGAGAAGGCGTGAGGTTTAATATTTTTGTCATATTTTGCTTTGATGTGTTTCTTGTGGGCCTCATTGGCCATTACGACATCATGTCGGGTTTCATCTAAGCATGCTAGATGCAAAAATGATATTCTTCTATAGAAGATGCGGGAAGATCAATGGAAAGTTTTAAATATGGAATCTCACATTCAATGGGAAAGAGTGCCTCTAGACCATACACCAACTGAAAGGGTGTAAATCCAGTCACAATTCAAACTGATGTTTGGTATGCCCACAAAGCAAAAAAATAATAAGGTTCTAATTCGTTTTATGAATCCCTATCATGTGTTGCAACATTGTTTTCAAAACCTTGTTAATGCTTTCTACTTTCCCATTGGCATGTGGGTAATAGGGAGTTGAGTTATCATGTTGAAGGCCCAACTTGGCGATAAGTTCAGACATCATGTAATTTTGAAAATATTTACCATGGTCTGTAACAATAGCTTGCAACATAAAAAATATAGTAATTACATGATTAAAAAATAATAATGCAATTGTTTCATCGTTTTTGTTGTATGTAGGCATCACTTCGGCCCATTTAGTAAAATAATCTACAACCACAATAATGTAGCCATGCCCCCAAGTCAAATGAGGGTTACAGGTCATGATTCAATGCCCCATTTTGCAAAGGGTCCAACAACGATAACGAGATGCATAGGAGTAGGTGAAGCACGAGATTTATGATTATAAATCTGGGAAGCGTGGCACTTTTGGAATCTAATGATGAAATCTTGAAACATGGTTAGAAAAAAGTAACCGGCTTGCAAAATATTTTGTTTGGTGGCATAGTCAGATATATGTCTGCTACATGCTCTGACATGACACTCAGTCAAATCTTTCTCAGCCTCCTCCCGAGTGAGGCATTGTTTAAATATTGTATCGATACCACAATGATAGAAAGTGTTGCCAAGTATAATTTAGTTTCAAGCCTGGTATCGAATGTGTCATTGATCAGAGCGAGAAATGTTAAGCTGAAAATTTTGGGTCTAGAGATAGATAATTATATCTCCATACCAAGGATAAAATGAATCAATCAGAAACAACAACTCATCAACAATAGAATCTTTAGATGTAAACTCAGTTTCAGATGAGGGAAGGTCACATATCAGTTCAACGAAGACTAGGGACTACTTAGTTTTGGATTTGATGAATGCCAAATCAAAATCCCGGAGAATAAAAGTCTATTTAGAGTATTTATCCCCCACCAATTATTGTGACAAAATGTATGTCATCGGGTTTCAATCAGAAACTACCACAGTCTTCCGAAGCAGAATGTAGTGGAAAAATATATGGACGGCTTGCATAACTGCCAAAACTTACTTTTCTACGTTAGTATATTTGATTTCAATGTCATTTAATTTTCAACTCAAATAATAGATAGGATGTTCGTCCCTAAGGTCATATTCTTAGACCAATACCATGGTAATGGTGGTAATAATTATAGTGAAATATAGGAAATAGCTGTGTTGATAATCAGGGGGATACACTAATGATGCTCAAACTAGGACATATTTCAAGGCATCAAAATATTTTTAGGTTGTATCATCCCAATGGAAGGGAAGCCCTTTTTTCAATAGGCAAGTAAATACTTTCGTAAGTTTTGTATAGTTCAAGACAAATATCCATAGAAAGTTAGCCTTCCCTTAGAAGTGTTGTAACTGAACAAGTGAGGAAGGTGCAAGCAAATCAAGAATCGCTTGTACTTTGAGTGGACCGATGGAGATTCCTTGTTTCGACACAACGAAAATGAGAAGTCTTCTAGATTTGACACAAAACACACATTCTGTGGATTCAATATTATATTCTAATCCCAACAACATAATTAAGTTTCCCTGAGATGCATGGGATGATCCTCATAATTTTTGGAGTGGGAAGGTAAATCATCCAAATAAAGTTGTACAATGTGCTTGATATCATGGAAGGCATAATTCATGGCCCTATGGAAAGTTACACCGACATTCTTTAAACTGAAAGGGATTTTACGATAAGAAAACATGCCCATGTACAAATAAATGCATTTTTATGTTGGTCCAATGGGAGTATGTTGATTTGATTGTAACTAGAAAAACCATCCATAAACGAAAAAACTTTGCTTCCATCACATTCATTAATAATTTGGTCGATAAACGAGGTTGGGTAGTTGTCTTTGGGACAAGCAGGGTTAATATCCTAATAGTCGACGTATACACTAATCGTTCTTTGTTTTTTCATCACAGGGACTATTTTTGAGACCCAATCAGTGAGAAATAGGTAAATAAAACTAGCACACAATTTTTTTCAATCTCAGCCTTGATCGCATCAACTTTCTTAGGGTGAAATCGACGTAAGCGTTATCGAATTGTCTTAGTATCTAGATAGTTGTAATCTCATGTACCACAATATTTGGATAAATACCTGTCATCTCTTCATATGTCCAGGCGAAAAAGTCACGAAATTCTTGAAAAAGGGCTTTATAAATCTTGACCTCATCAGGAGAACAAGAGGCACTAATATATAAATTTTCGACAACTCTGGGTTTATTTGAAATATCGAGAGGAAAGATCTCTTCAATATTCACTAATTTATTCTTGGAATCAACGTCATGAATGGACACACAATCCTTAAATGTATTAGTAATATTGGGTGAGTATACATCTTCACGATTATTCTCAAGAGTTTTGGGTAACGAGGAGCGATGATGGTTATCGTCCCATAGTGTGTCATCTGACAACGTGATTTCCATGATGCTTTCATCAGTAGTGAATGTACCAATGAAAGGGTCAAAATATGAGACGAAATCTTGGGAATGATCAACCCAATTGATTAAGGAATTGAAATTAGATTTTGTCAAATAAATTGCTTCATATTCAATCTCAACGAGACTAAGTGACATACGGTCACCAAATGTATCAATATTAGAAATGTTTGGTACTATCCAAGGATCAGATGGAGTAGTACAAGAGGAGATTATATTAAAAAAGGCAACCAGATTAGGAATGTCAGGAGGATGGAGTGAAAAATTTCCCATTAAATAGGGATCCTTAAGAAATCCTACTCTGACATGTTGACAAGGCTACGAGGATTTACCCACAAGTGAAATGGTTCCAGTAGTTTGGGAATTATTGGCAAAAAAGGTAAGCTAATTGATGGCCACAATTCCCCCCTAGTGAGGGAAAGTAATCATCCTAAAATAGTTTGAGACTATATCTACCATGGTATAAACCCATGTGCGGTCCAATAAGAGGTTATAATCCAAAGGTCCATCTATGACTTCAACTTCCAATGAGATCCTTTTTACAGATAATTATATTTGCAATGAATTCAAATCTCGTAAGGTTTGAAACCTCTCCCATCATAAGCTTTAAGAGTGGTGGGTGACTAATTAAGTTGTGGAGAACCAATAGCTTTCCAACAGGAAAACGACATGATACAAGTCGAAGCACCTTCGTACACAATTGTTTGGTGGATAGTTTTACTTCTAACAACAACTTAGATCTTGAATTCCAGTTGGGGTGGAAGTTTAGGAGTATGGTTCTCGTGATTAAGGACCACAAGAATCGAATTTGAAGGATCTATCCATCCAATTATTGCTAGTAAAGACCTCTTTTAGGCAAGAAAATTCTGCAAAACCTTGAGAGTTGACGTAGCAAAAGGAGCTTGGGCTATGTCTTCAACTATATTGTAGTTTTTTGCATCTCTCGCACGAGGATTGAGTGTTGATTTGTGAATAATGCCTTTAGGAGGTTTGATGGTTAATTCAATCGGTATGACATTTGGATAAGGATCCGAAGTTGATTGATTGGAACTGGAATGTTTATTATTAGCCTTACCAGTCGAGGGATTTAGGTTACCATAGTCTTTATTTCTAGTAGCTACCATAATATCATCTTTATGTTTGGTGGCAGATAACATCCTAACCTGAGAAGGGGAAGCTTGATCTCGTGCAACCATATTCGTCTCCTGGTTGGGAAAGGGGTCTGTTAACACAACGGGTGCGTTAGATGACGACTTTAGGAATTGATTAACTTCCACCCGATGTGGAAAATACCTAGTAAAATGTTCCTCATTACAAATAAGGCAAGAATAATGAGGCTTTTGCTTATCATCAAGAGACTGATTATTTTGTTTTTCCTGCAAATAATTGTCTCTCTTATTATTTCCTTTACCTTTATTATTACTTACAGGTTGCTGAGACTTGCCTTTCATAGAATGAACGGCATTAATCTCGGAAGTAGTCACAGGAGTAGCAGAGGAAGGGTTTTGAGTAGCCACAATAGGAGATGAATCATATAGTTTACTCATTGTATTTTGACTAGAAAAAATAATCACACCATTAACGACATGTGATTCTTTAGTGTGAGGTGGTGGAAAAACATGCTGAGGTCACAGAGCATTGGGTATCTTGTCATAGAGTGTGCTAGATTGAGTATAAATCAAATCAAGGTATTGGACACGAGAAATGACTTGCTCTTCAGTAACAACTTTGCCTTTAACATTGTCTTCAGTTATGGATGGTAATAAGGATTTGATAAACGATTTAGCCAATAAATTATCATGAATGAAAATTTTGAAAAAATGACATTGACGCCCCTATTCACGAATATGGTCAGAGATATGAGTGGAGTCATATTGTTTCAAAGAGTATAAAATATCGGTTCCAATTTCATATTAGTTAGGTAGTTGAAAATGGGTCAGGAACATAGTTTCCAAGGCACTGAAGTTATTAAATGAAGCTCGTGGCAATTCAACATGCCCCTTAGATGTCATACCAGTAAGAGTTCTCTAGAAAAGTAGTAAACAAATCGAATCATCATTTAAGGAGTTATATGAACACCATAAACGATAAGTCATAACATGAGTGGACGGATATTCTCCAGGACTTCCGTTGAATTTGGGAATATTGCTCAGTAATTTTTTAGGAATGGCCGACCACCAAGGAGAATGAAAAATAAGATCATTCATTAGCCGAGTTAAATATGGAAACTTGAGGGTCACAAAAAATGGTGACAACCTATTAAAGTCTTACGGAGGATATGTTGAGTATGATGGAATGGGTTGAGAAAACGATATTTTCATTCCAGGATAGGGAGGATTTTGATAACCAGGATAAATGTATCCAAGTTTTCCAGTTCCATGATAACCTTGAAAAGACTGAAATGGTTGTGTTTGAATCTATTGGCCTTGCTAAGGCATTTGTGAAATGGTAGTTTGAAAAATAGGAATTTGTGGGATACTTTGGAATGGTTTCCCAAAGGGATTATGCATCATCCCTACATTGTATTGAATGGTTGGGACCAAGTGCAACAAATTTTGCTCTCACATAGAACAAAAAAAAATGAACTAAAATCAGACATGGAAGATAAGATCGATGGTATAAAATACACCATGGAAGATTTGAATAAAGACATGGAATATTTGACAAAGTTGCTACAAGAAAAGCTTCCTAATGGAGAAAAGGTAGTAGAGGAAACTCATGATGAGAACAAAAGAAATTTTAATCATTATTTTATAGACTCTAACGTTGGATTTAAAACCCACCATATTCCAAAGATTGATACGAGGAAGTTTTATGGCAAGGATCCCGTAACATGGATACTACAGATGGAGCAATATTTTGATGTCCATAATGTGAAAAACACACAAAAGGTACGCATTGCAACTTTATATTTAGAAACCAATACATTTGTATGGTATTGATGACTTTGTTCTCATAAACAAATTGTCACTTGGTCAATTGTATACGGAGGAAATGATATCACATTATAAGGATGCAAAGAGAAACAACTTCTTTAGCCAATTGATCAATCTCAAAAAAAGGGGTTCAGTGGTGGAGCACATTGAGGACTTCCAAAAATTTAATATAAGAGTAAGTGATATTCCAGAGGAGCACAAAGTGATATTCCAGAGGAGCAAAAATTTAATGTCTTCATAGGGACTTTAAAGGATAACATCCAACATGAGGTTCGACTTTGGGAACCCGATTAATTGGAGAAGACATTCAGGTTGGCAAGAAAAATTGAAAGAAAAATTATGGCAACAAGGAAGCCTACCACTCACAACTATAACGATGGAAGTGTTGCTACTCCTATACTTCCACAACCTACAAGGTTGGCACCAAAAAAATTGGAAGAAAAAAGACCAAAAGGGCTTTGCTACAATTGTGATAGAAAATACACTAAAGGTCATAAGTGTGCGAAGAAGAAATTATTTTACATAGAGTGTGAAGAGGAGGAAGAAATGGAACAAGAAACTTCAAAATAAGATGATATACACCAGGAACCAACCTTAGAGAAAGAATAAATGAATCCGAACATATCTTGTAATGCATTGGTAGGAATTACCACTCCTCAAACTCTCAAGATAGAAGGACATATCAAGAAGAAAAATGTAGTAATGTTGATTGATTCATGTAGTACCCATAGTTTTATTCACTATAAGGTAGCCAAGGAATTGAATTGCTTCATATTCCCAACACTACAGTGTCCAGTGATTGTTGCAAATGGAAAAACTATAAATTGCTCTGGAAAGTGCCATAATATCAATATAACCATTGGGGAATATGTATTAAATATTCCAATGCTCTCCATTCCAATGGGTGGTGCTAATGTTGTACTTGGAGTCCAATGGTTACAATCTTTGGGGACAATAGATTTTAATTTTCAAGAAATTTTCTTGAATTTTTTTGGGAAGTAAAGGAAGTTTAATTATTAGGTGTCACAGGGAAGATGGGAAAGATACTCAACTCTAATTTCATGAAAAATATTATGAAGAAAGAACAACAAGGCATAATTTCCTAATTATGCTTACTGGAGGTTCAAACATCAAAATCATCTATTTCTCCAGATATCCAAAAAGTCTTGGACAATCATTCCAATATGTTTGAGACTCCCAAATGAATCCCACCTATTCGTGATCATGATCGTGCTATTCATTTGATTCAAGGAAGTGTTCCTCCAAACATCAGGCCTTACAGATATCCTTATGCTCCAAAGAGTGAGATTAAATGTATGGTTGCAGAAATTCTAGAGGTTGGTATAATTCAACCTAGTCAAAGTTATTGCTCTACTCTAGTAGTATTGGTGCACAAGAAGGATGGATCATGGCGTATGTGTTCGGATTATAGAGAACTAAAAAAGATCATTGTTAAAGATAAATTTCCCATCCCTGTCATTGATGAATTATTGGATGAATTAGATGAAGCAATTTACTTCACCAAGCTCAATCTTCGTTCTGGATATCATTAAATTAGAATGAAGGCTGAAGACATTCTGAAAACAACATTCAAAACTCATGAGGGTCATTATGAATTTTTGGTCATGCCTTTTGGCCTCACTAATGCACCTTCCACATTTCAAGGTTTGATGAATTCCATTTTCAAACCCTTCCTTAGAAATTTGTGTTAGTATTTTTTGATGATATAATAATCTAAAACAAGTCTTGGAAGGATCATGTTCAACATGTTGACATGGTGCTCAAACTATTGGAGGAGAAAAAATTATATGCAAAAATCTCCAAATGTTTCTTTGGAGTACAAGAGGTGGAATATTTGGGTCATATTGTATCTCATGAGGGTGTTAAGGTAGACACTAAAAAAATTAAATCCATTAAGGAATGGAAAATCCCCACAACCATAAAGCATCTTTGAGGATTTTTGGGGTTAACAAGGTCTTATCACAAGTTTGTTAAGAATTATGGGAGAATATAGGCACCTCTGACATCATTACTGAAGAAAAATGAATTTTCTTGGACTCTAGAAGCAACTAAGGCCTTTGAACATCTTAAAGAGGCAATGTGCCAAGCATCAATCTTAGCTACTCCAGACTTCACAAAAACCTTTATTGTGGAATGCGATGCCTCAGGAAATGGAATTGGTGCGGTTTTAATGCAAGAAGGAAGACCCATTACTTTTGAAAGTCACCCAATCAAAAGAAATTATTATAAAAACCTATTTATGAGAAGGAAACGTTGGCATTATTAGATGCACTAAAGCAATGATGACATTACCTAATGGGAAGACACTTCAAGGTAAAAATAGATCATGATAGTCTTAAATAAATTTTGGAACAGATATTATCTTTTGAAGAGAAACAAATATGGGTCACAAAGATTTTGGGTTATGACTTTTAAATCATCTACAAAAAAGGGAAGAAAAATGTTGTTGCAGTTGCACTCTCAAGAAAGGATGAGGATGTGGAAACATTGCTTTGTGCCATTTCTATTATCCAACTTGAGTGGATAACCGAAGCAAGGGATGAATGGAAGAATGATGAAGAGGTGTTGACACTCATTCAAAAGTTGCAACATGATCCCACTACATATGAAACATTTAGCTGGAAAAATGATTCATTACGGTACAAAGATCATTTATATCTTTGTAATAATTCCCAACTCAAACAAAATATTCTTTTGGAATTGCACACCTCTCCCTTAGGAGGGCACTCATGATTTTTTAAAAATTACCACAGGGTCAAGAAGGATTTTTTTTTAGATGGACTTAAAGTCGATATTCAAAAGTTTGTGGCATAATATTTGGTTTTCCAACAAAATAAAGTTGACCTAGTATGTTACAACCTTTATCCATTCCAAGTCAACGTTGGGAGTAAGTTTCAATGGATTTTATCACGGGTTTACCCAAGTCCGAAGGAAAGACTATCATCATGGTGGTAGTTGATTGATCCAGATTTATGCAGGAACGCAATAAAATACAGAAATAGACATAAACATAGAGATTCAGTGGAAATAATATTTCATTTCATTAATATCAAATAACATAAATATGATTACACACATAATGGAAATAAACTAGCTAGGGTGCTGGTAGCGTATCTTTGAGAAGAGATGTGGCGGCTACAAGCCTCTAAACTGTGTTACAATGAGGCTCGAAGGCCTATTTATTGTTGAGAAATGGAAAACCCTAAACATCCAAAAACCTAATCCTAGGAGATGAAGAGCGAAAACTATGGGCCTCGTTTGGGTAAATTGGTACATCAACCGTCTCAGGGACGTAAATTTGGAATACGATCTCCATTTGGCACGATAAATACCTAGTTAGAAAGATTTATCCGAAAAATATAACTTATAAGCAAGAAACATCGGTCTAAGGACCCATGTTGCTCCCAGTTTTCACAAAAAACATTGTTTAGGGCCTCAAAACGGCTCCGAAAGTTCAGGACCCGAGAAACTGCTAAAAATAGTAAGTTGTGCTGAAACTGAAAAAATGAAAGAACTGATGGTGGGGGTTCAAATGGAATAGGTGGGTGGCCACCAATATCCACCTGGATCATTAGGTCCCCAAAACGACTCCGGGAGTGCAAGACCCGAAAACCTGCTAAATATAGCAAGTTGTATTGAAAGTGAAAAACTGAAAGAACCGATGGTGGGGGTCCAAATGTAATAGGTGGGTGGCCACCAATATCCACCTATATAATTGATAGAATTAACAAATATGGACACTTGTGTGCATTATATCATCCATTTAAAGCTAGTACAGTTGCTACTGCACTTATGGAAACAATTCAAAAGCTACATGGAAACCTAAAGATTATTATAAGCGACAGAGATCCCATTTTTACAAAAAAATTTTGGACAAAATTATTTTCTTGTTTGGGTACTCAATTAGCTCATAGCTCATCATATCATCCTCAATCCGATGGGAAAACTGAGATAGTGAACAAATGTTTGGAAGGATATCTTCGTTGCTTTGTATCTGATAAACATACACAATGGATCAAGTGGTTACCTTTGGTTGAATGGCGGTATAACACTTCCTTCCATACTATAGAAAAAATGAACCCATTTATGACACTTTATGGATATCATCCACCGCCCATCACATCATCTTTAAGAGAAAATTCTAAGGTTAAAGCAGTGGAAGATCACATCGAACATCAACAACAAGTTCTCCAAGTCTTAAAGGATAAGCTCACCTTGGCACATAATCAAATGAAACAACAAGCAGATCAACATCGTAGCGAAAGAGGTTTTGATGTAGGCAATTGGGTATTTTTACGATTACAACCATACAGACAAATGTCCCTCAAGCAAGCTAAGAAGGATAATAAATAATCACCAAAGTATTATGGTCCCTACAAGGTGTTGCAAAAGATTGGTATTATGGCATACAAATTGGAGCTTCTTGGATCTTCTCAAGTAGACCCAGTTTTCCATGTTTCATGCTTAAAGAAGGTTATATGTGACAAGCTCCCAGTTCAAACAATATTTCCAGAACTAGACGAGGAAGGAAAAATCATAGTGGAACCTGAAACAGTCACGGAAACAAGAACTTGACAACTACGAAATAGGGCCATTTCAGAGTATCTCATTAAGTGGAAGAACTTACCCGTTGAAGATTCGACATGTGAAGATGAGAATTTTATACAGAAGCATCCAAAACTACTCAAGCATTGAGGACAACACTTTTTTGAAGGAGAGGGGCATGCTAGATCCCTATAATACTAGTATCTCCCCTTATTGTTATTGTTAGTGTAGCTCCCTTATTGTTATTGTTGTGCCCATGCGGTCCCCATATTGTTATTATTGTGCCCCATAGAAGCCCACTATTGTTATTGCTGTGCCCTTACATTGGCTAGGATTATATTGTGATCCCTTGGACTTCTATATATAGAAAGGAGGTTTTTCATTTGAATCATCCAAGAATTGTTCATTTATGTAATGTAAAGGAGGTTGCCTCCTCAAAGATGCTTATTTCTAAGTCGTTGATCTATATTTCCTTCTATTTTGTGAGCTAGTTTCATAACATTGAAACTTCAGTTGACTCACTGATGATAGCAAATACAGGTTTAGAAACCATCACTTACTCAGTCATTGTTAAACTTACCAAAGGAGTTTGCTGAGGGAAAATCAAATGATATGAATATGGTCAAACGTGTTATTGCTATGCAAGCTCCCTCATCAGTATTATGAGTTAATTAACAATTAAAAATTCATTTACAATAAATGAAATACTAAATCATAACTCACAACAATCACATAACACAATGGATGATGATGGAGTTCACCCCTCCTGGGCTACATCTCCATGGGCTTGCTTTAACTAGCTAGGCCCTCTTGGGATTATGAGTTAAAATTATGATTACAAGAATACATGATGCTCCAATGGATTTTCTGACTGTTCCATTGGCTTCAAAAGACATGAAAACCCCAAAAATGACTATCCAATCTCTGAATTTGGTTACCATATCCTCTAGGCTTGACCTCCAACCCCGGTGGCCTTGGGCTTGTTTAATCTCCAAAATGAAAAAATCATGTTCATATGTGCTCCAACACCTCTATAAAATATACCAATATTTTCATAGCATCAAATACATCAAAAATTGACTATTCACTCATTGAAATTGGCCTTCAGCTGATCTGGGCATGGCTTACTCTCCTAGTGGCCCTTGGCTTCAAATTTCTTCAACATGCCAAAAACACCTGTAGATGAGCCCCATTGCCTCTTCAAGCTATTCAAATGGATTCAGAGCATGCCAATATAATAATAATGACTATCCTTAAGCAAAAATTGGTCGAAAATTGACTAAGATAGGCCTCATTAAAGTTTCCCCTAGATTCTGCCTCTAAATCTGGAGAACTAGAGTTAACTCCGACTAAATATGGAACTGTCCGCCAAAAATGGCACTCCGCCAAATCCACAGCCAATTTAATCGTGTCATTAAATTAATGATAAGCATGGTTTAAATATTAATCAACTAGTGGTTAGCGCATATTGCGCTTAAGCCCCAACGCTCCGCATGGTCATGAGGTAGAGGTCATATAGTGAGGCGCTGGCCCCTCCATTCCGCCCTCAGAGAAATTCACGCATTCAATTACATGGTCGCTGCATAATATTTCAATGAAATGGACCGTGGCCTTGTTGGACACCTAATCCTCAACGGGTAGGTGTGGAAGGCGAATAGTCACAGAGGAGTCCAAGTGACCTTGGAATGTGGAATCCAAGGGTCACCTAATGTAATATAAACGTACATCTATGGTGAATAATAATATATCACACGCTTATTTTTCTGTCCTTGTGTGTTTAGTTTCTCCTTATGTGTGGTTACCATGCGTGTGTTTAACATGGTATCAGAGCTTAGGCCAAGCCTGAGCACTCTTAGAATCTTCTAACCTCCATTTCTATGTTTGGAATGTCAGCGATATCCACTTCACCTAAGCACTATCTTGAGTCCTTCTGTCAAACCTGCAACACTTGTGTTGTCTAGACTATATCTCTGATTGGTTACTATTCTTCCAGCCCCATTTTATCATTTTATACTTTGTAACTCCTCTCTCCCGCAGGTTTGTATTCGTTCCCTAGCTCATTTACTAGTCAAATCCAACATAACGTATAATGCTTCTCTACGTTATTTCTCTATAGCTCTTCCATTATCTGCCTTTGGTAAAACCGTTTTCATTGTAACAAATTAAATTTTGTTGCCCGACAGGTTTTGTAACCTCTCTCATATCGGTTTTTTCCCTATCTACTTGTCAGATTTTGTGCGTTTTATTCCTCATTGTGCATTTGTCCATTTCCATCTTGAGTTTTATTTGTAGTTTTTCGACACAAGAAAGTTGTTGAATCTTCGCCTGATCAATCTCTTGACATCGAACACGGTTTTTTTCGGATTCATGGCCACATAATTCTTGGCAGCATCGCCAATGAGCCTCTCGGTGTCGGTAAACTTGACATAGGATGGAGTGGTTCAATTCCCCTAATCATTAGCAATTATCTCACCTAGTCCTGTTACCACATTCCGACGCAGTTGTAGGTGGTGCCTAGATCGATTCCGATAGCCTTTCCCTCCATCTTCCCAGCCATGACTTAGCAACAAATTCACCTCTTCGTCTTCCTCCTTGTATTTCTCAGCGTCATGAACCATGTTATCGATCTCCTCTTTGCTCACTCGTCCCATGTCGTTGGTGATGGTGATGGAGCCATAGTTGATTATGAGCTTTTGGGGGATTCATTGATGTGGAGGATTCATGTACTAGACACCTTGGTGTGGCACAAGACGTGCAGTGCAACCACAACCGATTTTTCTATGTAGAACGAGTCTTTCCATCTCAATCTACCAACAATGCCAACAATAGCAATATTGTTCATTGTTTCTCCTTATGTGTGGTTACCATGCATGTGTTTAACATGGTATCAGAGCCATGATGAATGGCCTTCCTATGTGAATTTTTGTGTTCCATTGACAGTGCTGGTGTTTGAGCATAAAATTCTACCTCTGGACATTGCTCCTCTTTTATAACTCCTACATGCACTACTTAGAAATGCCATTATTTTCCTGCTAGCAATGACATCATTTTCTGTTGCTATGAGTGTCTTGTCAGTCATGCCCTCTGCTTTCCTACACTCTCTATGCCAAGTCTAATTCTGGAAGGTTGTATGAGTAACGCTTCCATATTCCGGGCTCCTGGTATGCGTTACCTTTCATTCAGCCTCCCTTCCTCCTCCATATAGAATTGACACCATATCGACTCCTCTGCTCTTCGGTGCCACTACACCGCTCCCTTGACAGTGGTGACCTTGGTTTTAAAAATACAGTATACACAACCTCCCTACATGCAAATACTGGATCAGAGGCACCTTTGTATCGCTTCATTCTCTACGTTAAACACTCTCCTTGGTTCTGTCGATTTAATGACCGTGCGTTGGTGCATTGTGCTGGAGGCCGAGCAGTGACTGCCACTGCCTAACACCAGTCGAGCCTCCCACCGTGTTGTTCTTGTAGAGAAACCATGCCATGGGAGCATGGTAGAGGAGCACCATGCCGTGGAGCAGGCTACCGCCCTCCATGGAATAGTTAGAAAACCTATGCGTCCCTCCATACTCCGAGCATAAACCGCTTCACCGACCTATGTTTTCAAACTTCCTACTCCTCCGTGTTTATACCTCTCAGCACCGAGCTTAGACCTCTCTGCGTTGGCCTTACACGCTGCCTCGGCCTAGCTGCCTCGACCACGATGCCTGAAATGATCCCTTCCCACTGTTGCTTCTCCATCGTAGCCTCTCCTCCAGAATAACATATCCCATGAGTCTTCTTGAAGCTAGCATTTCATCTGTCGAGCTCAACCAGGATGTTGAGTGTGACTTGCCAGAAGGTGTCGAATTTCGTGGCTGTGTCCAAACTTTAACTAATGACTCAATTCAGTGATAAGGTATGCCTTCACTATTCTGCCAGTGTGTAAAGTGTATAAATAAATTGCCAATCCTTAAAACATTATATACATCCATTAGAATGATTGAGGCACAACTTGGGTCAAATCTGGTGACACCGAGAACTCTTGTTGTATATTGATTTTTTGCGATTTAAAAGGCTTTGTTGGTATATTATCATATAGTGAAAAAAATTGGCATCTCGAGTATGCCATGTACCTGGCGCCATTGGATTCCATAGTATTGGCATTGTTGTCTATCCATTTCAGATTTAAAATATTGAGAACATCAGGATGAAAAAGGCCAGTAAAGCTATCTCACTAGACAAATGAAAAGTTAAATTTTCCTTGGCCCGATTTCTTTTATGCTTGCAAATTATGTGATTAGGGAATCATACAAGAAAAACAAATTTCAAGTATAATGTACATGGGAATATCAATCTACAATGTTTTGCCATTGTAGTTGAATATTACAAGGAGGCCAAAATATGAATAACTCAAGTATGCAATGATTGAAATGGCACTATAAAAGTTGAGGAATCCTTAAGTGCTCAAATGTTGAAATTTTTGATGGTCTGTTGTTTTCTCGAGGAGACATATGTGCCTTTCTCTAGTCATATATAGTCTTATTTGACTTGTTCCAATATATCAAACAAATTTATGTCTGCATTATATATTCAATGATGGTTTGATCTTCAATAGGTGGGGTTCGTCTACATCCTCCATTAGGATTGTCAAGCCTTTATTTTTGCTGAGACAATGGCTAGACTTGCTGGCATATTAGAGTTTTTGAATACTCTAAAACATTTGAGTGTGGATGGGATGGTAAAAATCAGCAAATATACTACGTATGATATTATATTTTTTCTGCAAAATGCACATGAGAAGATTGAATTTTTACAGCTTAAATCTCAGCTTCAACAAGTAGAAGTACAACAGTGGAGTCATCATTCTGAACCTGTCTCTATTCAGAACATTGAAAGAGACTCCCATAAGCAACAAGTAAATAATGTTGCAGTAGATTCACATTCAGTGCCTAGTTCAAAAGTAGATTTGTATGCAGATGTAGATATTCACACTTCACCTCCCAAGCCCGTCATTAGACCTTGGGAAGAGCTTGTCCATAACAAGCACATAACCGGTCTTGGATATGACAAGGAGTTGTCCTTTCATATTCCGGACTACTCCAAGCCCAACAAATTTTAGAGAGCTGAATTTCTTTATGAAAGTTCACCTTCAGTTGTTCCAGATCCTGCTCCTCTTCCACAATAACAACAACAGATTGAAAAATTCCAACACTGTGATCGAGTTGGCCATATGAAAGATCACTGTTTCGATCTTCACCCATGCAAGCACTATGGTCAACACACACACTCTTCACACAGATGCTTCAGAAACAAGCCTCCTGCAAGAACAAAGATTCATCTTGGATGGATTGCTTCTTAGCAATGGGCATCAACAACCAAGAAGATGTTTAAGTCACATGTCAGAACTTGTTCTAGAATATTGAACAAACTTGTAGTTGAGTTTTCGCCATCATCTCACCTTGTACCTAACAGGGAGGAAAATGGTGGTCATCTACAAGCTTTGAAGCCACATAAGGCGAGCCTGAGCCAAAACCTCTCATTCCAGTTTCAGAGTTGTAGCCAAAGACAACAGTTCAAGTGAGCCTAAGCCACAACTTGTCATTCCAGATTCAGAGTTGTAGCCAGAGACACGGATGCCCATGAACATGCCTCTGGTTGATGGAAAACCTTAAACCATCTATGCGAGGTTCATATTCTTCCTCTTCAAAGAATACAAAACACTTCCTCTAGTAGAATAATTCAGCTTCTTGCCAGTTTTGGTAGAGTTCCAGGAAATGCATTAAGCATTCCAGTGTTGGTGGTCATCCTTAAACCATCACAGGTTGTAGACCTCCCTTCTTCTAGGTTGAAGGTCTCTCTCTTCAAATATGAGGGACACTTCCTCTAGCAGAATCGCTCAGCTTCTTTCCAGATTTGGAAGAGTTATGGGAATTGCAATAAGCGTTGTGTTCCAGTGTTGGTGGTCATCCTTAAACCACCTCTTTATGCCAACATTTCAGAGAGCTGATTCATCCTAAGTGTTGCCATGCATACTTTGAAGATTTATATTACAACTCTCTTCTTGGACTCACACATACCGCTTCAGATTAAGTGGGGGAATGTTGGACACCTAATCCTCAACGGGTAGGTGTGGAAGGCGAACAGTCACAAAGGAGTCCAAGTGACCTTGGAATGTGGAATCCAAGGGTCACTTAATGTAATATAAATGTACATCTATGGTGAATAATAATATATCACATGCTTATCTTTCTGTGCTTGTGTGTTTAGTTTATCCTTATGTGTGGTTACCATGCGTGTGTTTAACAGTCCTAACGATATGAATGCGTAGTTCTTGGGGGGAGGTCCGAGGGTTGAACCCAACCTTCGCCGCACCTATCGTTATTTTGCAAGGCTTTATGAGCGCGAACCTTTGACTATACCTTTGTTTATAAGCCAACATATTTAATATTTCGAACCCACCATTACCATATGCCAACGCTCCATTAAATACTTCGACCTTTGGTTTGAATAAAATTTGGAATGGTTTTAAACATTGATTTGAGTTTGCAATAGAAGGATTTATGAGCGCGAAACTTTGACTATACCTTTGTTTATAAGCCAACGGTTTTAATATTTCGAACCCACCATTACCATATGCAAATACTTCATTAAATACTTCGACATTTGGTTTGAATAAAATTTGGAATGGTTTTAAACGTTGATTTGAGTTTGTAATATATTTATATGTGGAATTTGTAATGTATATTTAAATTAATTAAGATTTAAAATAAAATTATATATACATATATATTATATATATATATATATATATATATATTCATTAATTTAATCTTAATTAATAAAAAAATAGAAATTTCCAGCACATAATATCATAAACTCAAATTCAACCTTAGGAGGTCATTGGACAACTTTTTCCTTCACAAACCAAATTGGCGAATCCCATAGTGACACTTGTCATAGTCCCATTGGACTAAAACTGAAGAAGATTCCCTGAATGCTGACTGGACTGCCATGTCATCAGCCTGTACCTGTTCTGCAATTTTTTAATAAAAAATTGCCTGTTCTGAACGGCGATCAGCAAACCATAACTCCTTCATCCGAACTCGATTTTCAACAAAATGAGTTGCGTTGTATTCCTTGCGATGGGACGATCGCTTTGAATCTAGTTTGGTGCAATTCTGAGCACTTTCATTTTTGAGCTAATTTTTTCCCCTGATCCAAATTCTGATCACTCCTTCCCACTGACATGCTTTTGGACCAAAAAAAGATGGTTATCTCATAAGAGTTGAAATCTATTTTGTTTCTAAAGTTCTATCTTATTGATTCCACTTGGATAAATCATTATGACAACCACTTCAGTTCACTAACATGCCTTGCCTTGCAAATGGCTTGGCTCTTCAACCATTGTTCTCCTTTTGCTGCTGACCCAAACCAACACTTGTTGGATGCTTGATGATATAACACTTTTGTGTACCAAATCGATTCCTCAGTACCTTCCCACTGAGAATCTTGTTCCTCCTTTACACAATGAGTGAAATACAGCAAATAGCTTCCAACATTGGTAAAAATAATAAAAGAAATGACCATTCTTTTACCTCCACGGTTCCAAATTCCACATCTGGAAGAATGCATTCACCATCTCCTTCTCTTCTTGGCGTCAACACATAACATGGTCTACAATGGCTGCAAACGTTTTTTACATCTTGTCACAAACACACATGCAAGAAACATAACTTGACGACATATCCTCTTGCTCCTTCAAAGCAACAAATTTCACATCATGTGAACATCGCCATGTACTCTTACATCTCGATGTACAAACCATCAACCAAACACAAGTAAAAAAAAACATGCATCTTCAAACAAATGACTCTCAAGTCAAGCATAAGCATGTGTAAACAAAATGAATTTCACATCTTATGAAACACTTCGTCAACATCTCCTTTCCATCTCTGGAGACAAAATCAACTTTTCCAAGTCGATATGACATGCATGCAACACACAAATGAAAAACACATGGCGACACTCATGCATGTGAAAATGATAAACACTTTGAAGTTAACAACATACATGTTAAACAAAGCAATCAACCAACACATGTCAATTACTCATGCATGTTCAAGCACAATGAAACCATCAAAATTCCACTGTTCATACACACAAACTATCATACATGTAGACAATTCTTCAACTCTCACACAAGTACAATCATAAGTACAAGAATCCCATTCCTATATACATGTACTTAAAGCTGAAATGAACAAATTTTTATTCAACAAAGTGAGTCAACATACTCCACTTTCAATCACCTTCTTGGCATAAACATGCAACATGCAGTGTAAAAGAACAAACCATTTCATTGATGCTTCTTTCAACTATACATCATTATCATGTGAATCATCTTGACCCACATCAATTATGGAATCTTCTTTTTCATTATTTCCATTCTCTTTCTCCACCTTCTTCAAATTTCATGGATGGCTTGCTGGATACAACGTCCAACACTTGTCTACAATATGACCTTGCTTATGGCAATGAGTGCAAAAAAATTGCCTCTTCTTTTCAACATGGTTTTCTTTGTCTTTGGATTTATTCCTCCTTTGCTTTGAATGTTTCCCGTGCATGGCTATCTTCTTCCAACACCTTGAAACATTATGGTTTTCCAAACCACAAAAGGAACATGTAAACCTTCTCCAAATCTTATGTGAGAATTTGCCATGTTTATCATAATCAAAAGCAACTTGATTAAAATCAAATATATACCTTGAAAATTCACCTTTGTCACCTTCTTGAGAAGGCAAATTTGATGAGGTAGTGGCTCTCTTCGGAATACCAACAATGCATTATGACTATAGAGCTTTCAACATCCTCTTGTTCGCCATTCTCATTAGTTGCATGCTTATGAGCACCTTCTTGCAAAGTGGGTGTAAAACTTTTGCATTCCTCATGAACACAATCTTCACAAGCTTGAGGTAATGAACCTGAAATGAAAATCCTTGGTCCTTCATGTGCCTCATTGGCTTTAGAGCTTTTCCCATTATGTTTTCCATAACCAAGACCCAAATACTTAGGCCTTTCCTCTACAACAATTGGCTCAACTATGCCTTGTGCATGTTTACCTAATCCTTTACCTTCATAGCCCATATTAATCAATAATTTGGACCATATTCCTCTAGTGTGTCTTTCAAGAGAACCTACACATTCATCTTGAGAGGAAATTGAAGATAAAATTGAATTGCATACCTCTTTTTCAAGCACATACTTGGCTAAGGCTCCTTTGGCATCATGGAGTTGAGTCTCCATCTCATGCATCCTTGCTAGTTTTTCATTTGCAATATGGAGCCTGGTCTCTATCTCATGCATATTTTCAAGAAGCTCTTACTTCTCCTCCTTCATGGCAATCAACTGCTCTTGAAGTTTTTTTCTCTCCCTCTTATCTTCATACTTCTCTCGCATTCTATCAATCATGATGTAGAGTTTCTGCAACATCTCTTTATCTAAGAGTTTTGTTAAGGAAGATTGAATAGAATCATTACTTAATGAAGCTGCCATCACACATGCAATGCATACAAAGCTTCTTTTCTACAATTTGAGATCTCAATTTTTAATTTTGACCTTCTCCTTCACACATAAACTTGGCAAATTGTTAAATTCTCCTTGCACAAATTCAACAACCAATAGATATAGAAGCAAGAGTTAACCTTGGATAAAATGAGCTAAAATTTTTCTCTGATACCAACTTGATCTGAATATGGGAAAAATTGTTATTGCTATGCAAGCTCCCTCATCAGTATTAAAAATGTGAATAGGATCGTCTCGTGTTAACCACTTGTGAAGGGGGTTTATGTGTTTAGTTTGATGTGTTTTTAAGGATCAAATTATCAGTTAATTAACAATTAAAAACTCATTTACAGAAAATGAAATACTGAAAGATAACTCACAACAATCACATAACACAATGGATGATGATGGAGTTCACCTTTCCTGGGCTACATCTCCATGGACTTGCATTAGCTAGCTAAGCCCTCTTTGGATTATGAGTAAAAAGTATGATTACAAGCATATGTGATGCTCCAATGGATTTTATAACTATTCCATTAGCTTCAGAATACATGAAAACCCCAAAAATGACTATCCAATCTCTGAATTTGGTTACCAGCTCCTATAGGCTTGACCTCCAACCCCGATGGCCATGGGCTTGTTTAATCTCCAAAGTGAAAAAATCACATTCATATGTGCTCCAACGTGTCTATAAACTGTACCACTATGTTTATAGCTTCAAATACATCAAAATTTGACTATTCACTCATTGAAATTGGTCTTCAGCTGATCCGGGCATGGCCTTCCCTCCTAGTGGCCCTAAGCTTCAAAATTCTTCAACGTGCCAAAAACACCTGTAGATGTTATGTGGATTAATCCCTATTGTAGACAAGAGTGATCTACCTAGTATTCAATGAATATCTAGAAAAAAACATCCACTTGAAAATATTTTTCTCTAGATTAAATGCATTTCAAAATTATTATAAGAAAGTAGAGAGGACATGCCCCTACCTTGAAATCCAACGTTCGATGCATTCTTTTATCCAGTCACTCCAAAGAGGCTTCTCCCATAAGTAGGACCTGCAATCAAAGACAAGACAAAAGAATCAAAGCATATTCAACATATAAAAATTAAGAAAATTTAACCCAAATTAGTGATCAAGGAATCTAAGTATTGATGTTATTTCAATAATCATAAGAACAACTCAATGAGAAAAAGAGATCCATATGTATTATCTTGAATAAAAAGAGTAACCTTACAACCTGATGCCTTGATGTCATACAAATTTCTCCCGGGGTCCTGAACAATCGTTCCTCCTTCAGTTTGACAAGCCCTCCTCTCTGAATACCAACATGGAGTTATGGACATAAGGGTGTGATCATTCTCATGTCAACAACAACTAGTGTAGAAAGTATGCACTCTTGGCCATTTAGCAACTCATTTGAAATATTTCAGCTACCCTTGAGACTAAAACTTGAGCTCATTTTATAGGGAAATGGAGGTACTTTTAGTTCCATAAAGAGGGGGATGGATTCCTCTCATGAAGGGATTTGAGCTCCATGGACCAAGGGATAAGCTCCATGAGTGGAGGGATAAATCTCGAACTGATCGTGCCTTTAGAAGCTTCCAGTTGGGAGAACATTCGACCAGCTAGGCTTCTAGAATTTAATTTTTCTTTTATTTGACTTTTTACGGGGGTCCGCAGGTTTTAGTAGCAGAATGTGTGGGGGTTGCTGTAGTTTATAGACCAAGTATCCGCGAACCCGCAGGAAAAGGCTAAAAAAAGTGCGGAGGTAGACTTTTAAGGGTTTTAAAGAGATTTTCTCCAATTCCAAGACTTGGTTTAGGAACATTAGGGTTTTTTTACTTTTAAGGGAGCATAATATAGGTAGTGATAGACCTATATGAACAGTCAAATGTCATGGTGACAAAATAACGTGTAACATATTGCCCCCTAAAGTTCGAAGCCTGAGGTTATTTTGAAGAGTGAAGTGCTTTATCATTTCGAGGATTGGATTGGGGACCTGGTTGAAAACCTGTAAAAACATTCAATGAACACACACACACACACACACACATATATATCATCGCGGTAGGCATTCCCATACTCAGATAAAAACTAACTAAATGTTCTGGTACATAAAAGGTTTCAATATTACATCAAAGTAGACATAGTATGGGCACAACCATCTGTCACGAGTAGTCTATTGTATCATGAATAATAAAACTCCTTGCATCCTGGATGGTGGAAACTAGATCCAGGGTCTTGATTTCTGCTTCCAAAACTAGTACGATTCTATCCATGTGATTTATTGTGTCGAAGTTGAACATGGTAGAAACCACTTGATTACCAGTCAACTGTTAACAAGTGTGAGAGAAACCACCAATAATGACAATGGCTCTCAAAGTACTCCAATACAATCCATGAAGTGTGAATGAATGATTTGCAGTTGAACACTCATAGAATCGTTCGATCAAAGGTCAATGATGCGACCTGTCGTTGAAGGCGAGAAATCTGCTATTAGAGCATGTAGATCCCAAGGTACTGATAGGATTCTAGATCAACTTTCTAGATGATGACCTGATTTCAATAGAAAGTGATTCGTCGTAGGAAAGCCAATGACACGAAACCATTAGATCAAGTTTTGAAGAAAATTTTCAAGGACTAACTCAGGGATGGTCAATGTGAATGGAGACAAATGTTTGCAATGAATGGTTTATTTGAACTATCTCTTGAACACATAACGACATTGCAGATAGTTTGGCAGCATTTGACCTAAAGCTAATACCCAGAAACTGGTTGAAGACTTTCAATGTGGTTCGATTAAATATTAGACAAAGGATTTTCGAACCCAGGTACAAGTGTGACAAAGTGTTGTGTTCAAGAGTGGCATACTGCTTTCTAAACAAGGGTGACAATTAGATTCTTTTCTCTCTTTTTCCCCCACCATTACTGGAAAGTACCTCTTTATTTTTTGACAAGCTTGAGGAGGATAAAATTTTCTTGTTTTTATAAACTCATCCTTCGGATGAGTCCATCTTAGTATTAAAATCGAACACTAAGAAGGAGTGGTTCAGTCCTGTTTGTAATCGACAGGTCCTTTACTGTTAAATTTTAACGAGTCCAGTATAGGAGAAACTCGGTGTATTTCAGTTTTAGGGAGTCAGAAAAAAAAACACAAATAAACACCATGGTTGTTATTTTTCGTAATTTTAGTCTCTCAGGCCCGAAAAAGGATAAAATAATATAGGAGAGAACTCTATTGACCATGATTAGTCAATGTATACCTTTTTCGTAATTAGTCCATTTTAGTCCGTAAAAGGGGTAAACTTATACTGAGGGGACGACTGCTCATTTACTTTAACGAGTTCGAATAGTCAAGTACTCGACGATCTTTTCATATTTAGAGAGTTTGAAAAGGGCTTAAAAGAGAACTCCAGGGTTTCACTTTTTTGTAATTTTAAAGATCCTAAAAAAGTGATAAAAGTATACTCAGCGTCAAAATAATCCTTTTCACCAAAAGATCCTGCACCCTGCACAAAAACTCAAAATATTACACATACCTATTTCCAAGAAGTAAAAATATTTAAAAATAGCCTTTTAAAGTGAAAAATAAATATAATATAACATTTTATTCATTTAAAAACTATAAAAAGGAGTTTAAAAAAATCATTTTCACCTTTTGTGTTCAGAGCAATGTATTGAGAGCTTTTGGCTAAAAAGTTTCGGAGCAATTATCGGGAGAACTGATCGTCCATTCCTCGAATCATCAGAACCATGTAATCCACATAATCTTAATCTTCATTTCTATCCGTTTCATTTTTCTTTTTAAGTCTTGATTTCATTTTTTGGGAGGATTTTGTGTTTAAAACTGCGCTATTGGGGGTCCGCAATTCATGCTTGCGATAACTGTAGACCCCGATATTTTTTTAATGAAAAAACTATCAGGCTGCCATGATTTTTGTGTGAGGCGCATGTGGACGTCCGCACTGTTTCCTTACAAAAACTGCGGGGGCACCATGATGTTTTAAAATTAAAAAATTCTCTTAAAAATGGTTCAAATTTTGCATCCAAATGGTTTTTAACTTTGAAATGTGTTTATTTGTAGGTTGTTCCACCATGTTGGAGTGGCGAGAATGTGAACATGAGCTTATAGAAAACAAAGCTATGGATGATCCTGCAACAATGCGTGTGCTGAGGAATTGCGTTTTATATAAGTTCTGAGCTATCCAAGGTATGAAAGCACAAGTAGAGTTGATGACATGGCTCATAAATGCATGGGAAGTTCAAGACCAATGCTTCATCATTGGTGACCACCAGCTTGAAATCGAACTAGAGGACCTCTACTTCCTTACTGGATTGTCTCGGAGAGGAGGAAGCATATCCTTGTTTGGTGCCAGACAGGGAGGCCTTCCCGTTGACAACTACAAACAACAATATTGCAGTGATGAGGCAGACTTAAAATATAGTCGCATAGATATTAAAGCTATCTTGCGATTAGATCTCAAAGTGATAACATTTATAGTAACCAGATTGGGCGGGAGTGAAGCTCTGCATGTGGCCACTAAATCTCGAATGTAGACCGCAGTAGAGTGTCTTGGAGGGACCATTTTTAACTGGTGCAAAGGAGTATTGGCCAATATGAAAAGCCAATTAACTAGAGAAAAGAATGCAAAGTTGAAAAACTTCGGTTATGGCACCATTCTCATTTCATTTTCTTTAGAGAGAATCCCGCTTCTCACTCCTCAGCTGATTCTAGTAGATTGTGGGAAACCTCGGATGGTATGGTGGGTGGCATTAATGGCTCGCCATGGTGGCGATGGGAGTTCAGTGGTTCGATTTACTTCGTAATACTTTATGTGGCTAAGGAACCAAGTCTTCACCATCGAAGACTTCGCCTATCTAGGAATGGATTACAGAGGTGATCCTAAGATGTCTTTGCCTTTAGGGGCACAATGGGATGAGTTAGGTAAGAGAAATATTTTGATGTATTTAATCTAATTTTTATTTGTTTTTTATCGTCCAATACTGACATAAATATTTAAATGCAGATATCATTCCACGACGACCAGCTACACTTTGCCGCTTTGATAGGCAGCAAGAACAACCTATAGCACCTCCACAGGATCAGGCATCAAAGATCCTAGTGGACATGGAACACAACCTAGAGATGTTAACCATAGACATTCCTGAGATATGAACAAATGATATTCCTCTCAGGTTTCAAAGATATTGGATAGGTGTTCCAAGACCTTTTAGGATATTTCTGCGCAAGGTGGTGCGTGCCATAGACTATTACCATGATCATCATCACGAATAGTGGATGATCATTGTGGATCGACATTTTTTGTTTTTGTATCAGTGTCTATTAGATCATAAGGTGTTTGAATCTATGATCATAGAAATGTAATATTTTTTGAAAACAAACCTATCTATACTAATTAAAATACTACTTTATCTGAGTATCTTGTTCAACATGGATTTAATGTTGTTTTGGTTTACTATGTTAATGTTGCAAATGTCTATTTAGAACACGATTAGTTAATGCATCGGCCAATGTATTTAAATTTCTTGAAATGTGTTGATATTCAATATAATCAAATTGTCATTCCAAGAGACGAACCTTCAAAAATAATATCAATAAAACTGGATTTCTAATGGCATATACCCTGTTTAAATGTAATACAATGAGTTCTTAATCTAACCTAATGATCAAAGGTCGAGCACCAAATGAAATGGCATCAGATAATAGCTCAATGACTATGCTATATTCTGCAATATTGTTCGTTGTTTGACCAAGACATACCCCATGAATAAAAACTAACTCATCGGTGGGTGAATAGATAACCCAAGCCGCGAAAGTGATATTCTGTGTACTATGACAGGCACCATCAACAAAACCAATGTATGTTTGAAGGGGTATCGACATCTGCAATATCAAAAGTAATCAAGATGAGCAACGATAGTAGTAACAACAAAACTAATCTAGGCACACTATTCTAAAAATTAACTATTGTACAAGAGATATCTTCACACGAAAGTCAAGCATAATATCTCTTACGATAAAGACTATTTCTGGGTTTATCTAAAGAGACCTTGTCATCAGTCAATTTATAGGCTTCTTTTGCAAGCACACGCTTGAAAATGTAGGGACCATGCCAGATCGGTTCGAATTTTCCAGCGCCTAGCTTATTTTGATCGTATACTAAGACTAGGTCACCTTCTGAAAAAATATGAGGGTTAACACTTTGATCATATTGAGCTTTCACACATTTCTTATGAGCTTCGATAGCTAATGCGGCGGTGCGCCAAGTCTCATCTAATTATGCTAAGTATAAAAATCATTTTTCCTCTTCAGAGGTAGCGGGTAACAACTCAATGGCTAATTGGAGTGACGGTATTTTGCATTCAATGGGTAACACAGCTTCTAAACCTTAGACAAGTTGAAAAGGAGTGAACCCTGTAGTAGTTTTTGGAAAGGTTCGGTATGCCCATAGTGTCAAAAAAAGCATGGTATGCCAATTTGATTTATGAGTTCCGATAATTCGTTTAATCATGGTGGTTAAAACCTTGTTGACAGCTTCAACTTGACCATTAGACTGCAGGTAATATGGAGTAAAATTATTGTGGCGCAGGCCAAGTTGATCAGAAAGTTCAGTCACCATAATATTTCAAAAATGACTCCCATGGTCTGTGATAATAGCTTGAGGCACACCGAAACGAGCAATCACATGATTGAATACGAAATTAGCTACAATTTTTCCATATGCCGCGAATGTAGGCATCGCCTTGGATCATTTGGTAAAATAATCTACAACGAGAATAATATACCCATGCCCCTCGGCCGAGTGAGGGTTAAATGTAATGAAATCAATGCCTAATTTCACAAAAGGACCAACAACAATGACTGGGTGAAGAGGAGCTGGAGGCGCACACATCTTTCGATAAAAAATTTGGCAGTTGTGGCATTTTTAGACCGCAATAATACAATCTTTGAATAACGAGGGCCAAAAATAACCAGCGCACAATGTCTTTTGGACTGTGGCAAACCAAAACATATGACCACCATACGCTCCAGTGTGGAAATCATTCAAAACCCTTTTAGCCTCTTTGTGAGTTATACAATGTCGAAAAACATAATCCGCACCATGACGGTAAAGAGTGCCTCCAACAATATTGTATTTCTGGGATTGATATCGGTTTCTCCTTCGATTTTAACATGAAAGTTATGGGAGAAAGGTTTGGGTTTGAAGATATATAATGATATCTCCATACCATGGATCTAATGTACTGAGAAGAAATAGAGATTCATCTGCGATGGGATTCTCTACCACGGTTTCTGTCTCAGTATTGGGAAAATCACACATAAGCTCAGCAAACACTAGTGATTTCGTTGACTTAGATTTCTCAAATTCCAAATCAAACTCTTGTAGGATGACAATCCATTTAGAGTATTTGTCCACGAGTAATTTTTTTGTCAAAATATACATCATCGGGTTGCAATTAGATATCACAATGGTTTTACGTAACAATATGTGGTGACGAAATCGTTGGACAACTTAAACTACTACCAAGGCCAATTTCTCCACATGAGAATATTTGATTTCCTTCGGGTTGAGATTCCGAATTAGATAATAGATCACATGCTCATTGTGATATTCATCCTCTTGAACGAAAACCATTTCAATGGTGGAATCAGAGGCAGCTAAGTATAAAAAGTATTCCTAGTGGTAATTTTGTGGATGCAATAACGGTGCATGGGTCAACGCGTGTTTTAGTGCATCAAAAGGTTTATCAGCAATCTCATCCCAAATAAAAGCAACACTTTGTTTCAACAATCGGGTAAAACATTTTGTTAACTCAACATAGTTCGGGATAAACCTACGTAAAAAATTTGCTTTCCATTGCAAACTTTGGAGTTGGCGAAGTGTGGAAGGAGGAGGTAAGTTGATTATGGCCTCAACCTTCGAGGGGTCGACATGAATGCCGACTTTCGAAATGTTGAATCCTAGTAATCGTCCCGATTGCACACAAAAAGTACATTTATGTGGGCTCAAACGAATCTTGTAATGCCTACATCTCATGAAAATAACTCATAAGTGTGTAGGGTGATCATCCCTGCATAAAGAGTGAGCAGGTAAGTCATCCATATAAGGTTGTACAATATGTTTGATATCATGAAAAGCATAAGGCATAGCTCTTTGAAAAGTTGCATCATCATTTTTTAATCTAAAAGGTAATCTACAATAATAAAATGTCCCCCAAGGACATATAAACGTTTTTTTTGGTTGATCGACATGGAGTATGTTGATTTGATTATATCCAGAAAATTCATCCATAAATGAAAAAATTTCATTCCCGGCACAATCATCAATTATTTGGTCGATATAGGGGGTAGGATAATTGTATTTTGGACATGCTTTATTAATATCCTTATAATCGACACATACTCTTATAGTTCCTTATTTATTCATAACGGGAACTATATTAGATACCCAATCTGTCAATGGAATTGGATAAATAAATCCTGCTAGCAATATCTTTTCAACTTCAGCTTTAATAGCTGCAGCTTTTCGCGGATGTATTGGATGTAATTTGTCTAATAGGCTTTGCATCCGGGTACGTCTTAATTTCATGAATGACAATCTTAGGATCGATTCCTGACATCTCTTCATAAGACCAGGCAAATATGCCTAAGAATTCTTGAAATATGGCTTTGTGTGTGTTAATCTCTTCAATCGTACAAGAAGCACCTATATGAATGTTTTCAATAATTCCAGGTTTAACTGATATGTCGATAGGACCTATCATATAAATATTTCCCAAATTAGTCTCAGAATCCGAATTTGTAATCAATATGGGATTCTGTGGTTCCTCGACATAATAAATTGTAGAAATAGACGAAAAATCGTTTTCAAACTTATCAAGGTCAGGGAAAAACGAATATCTATGATGTAGATCATCCCATGGTAATTCATCCAATGAAAAAAATTATTGAATACTTTCATCAGTGTGAAACACATGTTGAAAGGGATCGGAAAGTGATGTCAAGGTTGAGCTTGATAGAGAAGAGGATCCTTCGGTGATCATATTCATTTGATCAGGAGTAGTTGAAAGTGTGTCAGAACACGACTGCACTACTACATATGCCATTTCAAAAGGAATCAAAGGCATCTCGCCATTGAAAGAGACTAGTTCTGATTCTGAAGGCACTAACCAAGTGTCATAGAATGGTATAGTGCTTGATGAGATCATATTTATGTTGGAAATGGTATGCGGTACGTTGGGTGGAGGCATAGAGAAATTTCCCATCAAAGTGGAGTCTTTTACTAAACCTACACCAACATATTCATATGGGATAGTCGTTTTTCCAACATATTGGATACTGTTGGTAGAAACAGGGTCGGACGAATAATATGACAAGTGATCGATTTTCACAACCTTTCCTTTATGAGGAAACATGATTAATCGAAATACGGATGAAACGACAATAGTCATGGCATAAGGCCAACTACGAACCAAAAGAAGGTTGTAATCAAGAGGGACATTAACAACTTCCACATCTAGATTAATGATTTTACCTTCTACTTCTATAGTTAGATCCTGGAGTATTCAGTATGGATGAAATCCTCTTCCATCAAAAGCTTTAAGGATTTTCGATGATTGGTTGACTGTTGGAGAACCGAGAGTTTTCCAACAATTTAACGACATTATGCACGTAGATGCCCCCTCATCAATTATAGTATGAAAGTCTCATCTGGATTTGACTAATACTGGTATCTGAAAATCCATCTGATGAGGGAGTCTCGGTGTAAAATTTTCAAGGTCAAAGACCATGAGGTTAGAATCTTGAGGATCGATAGCTCTGATAGCTTATAATATTAATTTCCTTTGTGCTGGAAATGATTGTAGCACTTCTAAGGTCGACATTGCTGAAGGGGATATCGCCAAATATTCAACAATGTTGTAATTATGAGTAGCTCTCACATGTGGATTGAAAGATGACTTTCGAAGTACACCTTTAGCAGGCGGTTTAATCACTAGATCAGGATTAGCTTTCTCGATATGAAGTTTTTTGGAAACTGAAGGAGATACGTCTTGTGTTTGACTAGAATTTTCTGTCTCTTTACCATTTACAGAATTTTTAGTTCCTGTTAGGTTCCTATATTATTAGTACAGTCCCTTATTGTTGTTAGTGTAACCCCCTTATTGTTATTATTGTACCCTTGTAATCCCCATATTGTTATTATTGTGCCCTTAAATTATTATTGTTAGGTCAGCTAGGATTACATTGTGGCCCCACTAGGATTACATTGTGGCCCATGGACTCCTATATATAGAAAGGAGGTTTTGTAATTTGTATCATCCAAGAATTGTTCATTCATGTAATGTATTGGAGGTTGCCCCCTAAAAATGGATTATTTTTAAGGCATTGATATTTCTTTTCTTCTATTTTTGGAGCTAGTTTCACAACATTTGGTATCAGAGCTTTGGATTCTAGGGTTTCACTGCTCCAAACCAATCATCGTGGAATTTTCGCTATACCTTTTTTTCTATGAAGGTTCAAAAGTTGAAATTTTTAGAGTGCGAAGCCGAAATCCTGAGGAACATTGCCGCAAAATTTCAGAGCTTGGTTCACAATATTTTTGGAGATATGATATGTGGAAGTTAGGGCTTTTTGCATGCTCCTGAATTTAACCTAAACAGGTCATCGCGAAATTTGCGCTATAATTTTTTTTCTACGAAGTTTCGGAAGTTGAAATTTTTAGAGAGCTAAGCCGAAAGGAACATCGTCGAAAATTTTTAGAGCTTGGTTCACAACATTTTCGGAGATATGATTTGTGGAAGTTAGGTATTTTTCAAGCTCCCGAATTTCATCTCAAAGAGGTTATCGTGGGAAAATATTCATAAATCTCTCTCTGAGCATCGGATTGGAATGTTGTAAAAAGTGGCCGCAAGTACACAGACTTTAGTTTTGTGTCTATCAATTTCAGATCCAAAGGAGGAAACGATGACACATGGCAAGTCGTACAAGTTCGCTCTACTGAACCAGTCCATAATTGGGTCATTGTGGGAGATTGGACATAACTTTGCCTTGAAGAATCCAAATCAGGTCAGACCTGTGACATTTGAAAGAAGCTTCAGAGGGATACTACAAGGCTGAATTTAAGATATTGAGGATCTACAATTACAGAGCTAATTCAATTTCAATATAGATCTCCTCAAAAGCAAGTAAAAGGTGTGTATATTTTTTTTCCCGAATTGCATAAGTCTTGTTTGAAGAATCAAGTTGAATTGATTCCAAGGGCATATTGTAGAATATATATCAATATTAGATTATAAAATGGCCCCTAAAAATAATTCAACACCCATTAAGCCTTTATAAGGCTCTACTATGACTCATGAAGACGAAGAATGGCAACATGACATATCAAATTTACAAGAGCAAGTGCTACAAATTTCGCTCTCGCAAATAGCAACAAAAAATGACATGGAAGTTTTGAAGAAAGGCATGGAAACTAAGATGGATGGTTTGAAGAAAGGAGTGGAATCTAATATGGATGGTTTTAAGAATGGCATGGAAGCTAAGATATATGGCATGGAAGCTAGCATGGAATCTAAGATGGATGATATGAAAGCTAAGATCAATGAAAAAATGGAAAACATGAAGAATGATCTAAAAGCAGACATGGAAGGTTTGAAAAAGTTGATACAATAAATTTTTCCTAATGGTGAAGAGATAGTAGAGGAAACTAATTATGAGAGCAAAATAAATGCTAATCGTGATTTCATAAACTCTAATGTTGGCGAGAAGAACCACCATATTCCAAAAATGGATATGAGGAAGTTTGATGGAAAGGATCCTATAACATGGATACTATAGATGGAGCAATATTTTGATCTAAATAATGTGCAAAACACACAAAACGTACGCATTGCAACTTTACATTTAGAACAAAATACATTTGTGGTATCGATGGCTTTGCTCCTGTAAAAAAATTGTCACTTGGTCAATTTTTACGGAGGAAATGATAACACATTATGAGGATACAAAGAGCAACGCCTTCTTTATCCAATTGATAAATATCAAACAAAAGAGTTTAGTGGGGGAGCACATTGAGGACTTCCAAAAATTGAATATAAGGGTAACTGATATTCCTGAGGAACACAGGATTGATCTTTTCATAGGTACTTTAAAGGATAACATCCAACATGAAGTTCGCGTTTTGGAACCTGATTCATTGGAGAAGGCATTCAGGTTGGCAAGAAAAATTGAATGTAAAATTATGGCGACAAGGACGCCTACCACTCACTTCTATAAAGAGGGAAGTGTTGCTACTCCTAGATTTCAACAACCTACAAGGTTGACACCACAACAATTGGAAGAAAAAAGAGCAAAATGGCTTTGCTACAGTTGTGATAACAAATACACTAAAGTTCATAAGTGTGCTGAGAAGAAAATATTTTACATAGATTGTGAAGAGGAAGAAGAAAATGAACAAGAAAAAGATATACACGAGGAACCAACCCTAGAAGAGGAATAAATGAGTCCGACCATATCGTGTAATGCATTGGTAGGAATTACCACTCTTCAAACTCTCAATATAGAAGGACATATCAAGAAGAAAAAGGTAATAGTGTTGACTGATTCAGGTAGTACCCATAATTTTATTCATTGTAAGGTAGCAAAGGAATTAAATTGTTCCTATACCCAGCACCAGAATGTCAAGTGATGGTTTCAAATGGAGGAACTATAAATTGCTCTGGAAAATGCCATAATATCAAGCTAACCATGGGGGAATATGTATTGAATATTCCAATGCTTTCCATTCTTATGGGAGGTGCTGATGTTGTACTAGGAGTACAATGGTTACAATCTTTGGGGACGGTAGCTTTTAATTTTCAAGAACTTTTCTTGAAATTTTTTTCAGAAGGAAAGGAAGTCGAATTACGGGGTATTGAAGGGAAGCCGGGAAGGATAATAAGCTCTAATGTCATGACAAAGCTTCTAAAGAAAGAAAAATGAGGCATAATTGCACAATTATGCTCACTAGAAGTTCCGACATCAAAATCATCTATTTCTGCAGATCTCCAACAAGTCTTGGACAATCATTCCAAGGTGTTTGAAACTCCCAAAGGATTCCCACCTATTCATGATCATGATCATGCTATTCATTTGATTCCAGGAAGTGTTCCCCCAAACATCAGGCCTTATAGATATCCTTACTTCCAAAAGAGCGAAATTGAACGAATGATTGCAGAAATGTTAGAGGCGGGTATAATTCAACCTAGTCAAAGTTCTTTCTCTGCTCCTGTAGTATTGGTACACAAGAAGGATGGATCATGGCGCATGTGTCTCGATTATAGGGAGCTCAATAAGCTCACCATTAAAGATAAATTTCCCATTCCTGTGATTGATGAATTATTGGATGAATTACATGGAGCAATTTATTTTACCAAATTGGATCTTCGTTCATGATATCATCAAATTAGAATGAAGACTGAAGATATTCCTAAAACAACATTTTGAACTCATGAGGGTCATTATGAATTTTTGGTCATGCCTTTTGGCCTTACCAATGCACCTTCTACATTTCAAGGGTTGATGAATTCCATTTTCAAACCCTTAGAAAATTTGTGCTAGTATTTTTTGATGATATACTAATCTACAACAGGTCTTGGAAGGATCATGTTCAACATGTTGACAGGGTGCTCAAACTATTGTAGGAAAAACAATTATATGCAAAAACATCCAAATGTTTCTTTGGAGTACAAGAGGTGGAATATCTGGGTCATATTGTATCTCACGAGGGTGTTAAGGTAGACCCTAACAAAATTAAAGCCATTAAGGAATGGAAAGTCCCCACAACCATAAAACAGTTGCGAGGATTTCTCGGGTTAACAGGGTATTATCGCAAGTTTGTTAAGAATTATGGGAGAATAGCAGCACCTCTAACAACATTATTGAAGAAAGATGCATTTTCATGGACTCCCGAAGCAACTAAGGCCTTTGAACATCTTAAAGAGGCAATGTGCCTAGCACCGGTCTTAGCTACGCCAGACTTCACAAAAACCTTTATTGTGGAATGTGATGCCTCAGGAAATGGAATTGGTGTTGTTTTAATGCAAGAAGGAAGACACATTGCTTTTGAAAGTCATCCAATCAAAGGAAAGTATTTACAGAAACCTATTTATGAGAAGGAAATGTTAGCAATACTGCATGCACTAAAGAAATGGAGAACTTACCTAATGGGAAGACACTTCAAGGTAAGAAATGATCATGATAGTCTTAAACACTTTTTGGAACAAAGACTATCTTCAGAATAGCAACAAAAATGGGTCACAAAGATGTTGGTTATGACTTTGAAATAATCTACAAAAAAGGGAAGCTAAATGTTGTTGCAGATGCACTCTCAAGAAATAATGAAGAGGTGGAAGCATTTGTTTGTGCCATTTCTATTATCCAACCAGATTGGATAACCGAAGCAAGAGATGAATGGAAGAAGGATGAAGAAGTGTGGACACTAATTCAAAAGTTGCAGCAAGATACTAGTACATCTGATACATTTAGTTGGAAAAATGATTCCTTATGGTACAAAGATCGCTTATATCTTTGTAAGAATTCCAAACTAAAACAAAATATTCTTTTGGAATTGCACACTTCTCCTTTAGGAAGACACTCAGGAATTTTAAAAAATTACCACAAGGTAAAGAAAGAATTTTTTTGGGATGGCCTTAAATCTGATATTCAAAAGTTTGAGGTGGAATGTTTGGTTTGCCAGCAGAATAAAGTGGAAACAATTAAGACCCCGGGACTTCTACAACCTTTATCCATTCCAAGTCAACGTTGGGAGGAGATTTCAATGGATTTTATCACAGGTTTACCTAAGTCTGAAGGAAAGAGTGTCATCATGGTGGTAGTTGATAGACTTACTAAGTATGCACACTTTTGTGCATTATCTCATCCATTTAAAGCAAGTATAGTTGCTACTACATTTATGGACACAATTCAAAAGCTACATGGAAACCCAAGGGTTATTGTGAGCGACATAGATCCCATTTTTATTGGAAATTTTTGGACAGAGTTATTTTCTTGTTTGGGTACTCAATTAGCTCATAGCTCATCTTATCATCCTCAATCTGATGGTCAAACTGAGATAGTAAATAAATGTTTGGAAGGATATCTTCGTTGTTTTGTATCTGATAAACAAACACAGTGGGTCAAGTGGTTACCTCTAGCTGAATGGTGGTATAACACTTCCTTCCATACGACAGCAAAAATGACCCCATTTATGGCACTTTATGGATATCATCCACCATCCATCACATCATATTTAAGAGAAAATTCGAAGGTTCAAGCAGTGGAAGATCACATCAAGCATCAACAAGAAGTTCTCCAACTCTTAAAGGACAACTTGAATTTGGCACAAAATCGAATGAAACAACAGGCAGATCAACATTGCAGCGAGAGAAGTTTTGATGTAGGAGACTGGGTATTTTTACGGCTACAACCATACAAAAAAATGTCCCTCAAGCAAGCTAAGAAGGATAATAAATTATCGCCAAAGTACTATGGCCCTTACAAGGTGTTGCAAAAGATTGGTACTATGGCATACAAATTGGAGCTTCCTGCTTCTTCACGAGTGCATCCAATTTTCCATGTTTCATGCTTAAAGAAGGTTATAGGTGAAAATATTCCAGTTCAAACAATATTTCCAGAACTTGACGAGAAAGGAAAAATCATATTGGAACCTGAAGCGGTCATGAAATCCAGAACTCGACAGCTACGGAGTCAATCAATTTCAGAATATCTCATCAAGTGGAAGAACTTACCCACTGAAGATTCTACATGGGAGGATGAGAATTTTATAAAGAAGCACCCAGAGCTACTCAAGCATTGAGGACATCAATTTTTTGAAGGAGAGGGGCATGGTAGGTCCCTATATTACTAGTATAATCCCTTATTGTTGTTAATGTAACCCCCTTATTGTTATTATTATACCCTTGTAACCCCCATATTGTTATTATTGTGCCCTTAAATTATTAATGTTAGGTCAACTAGGATTACATTGTGGCCCCACTATGATTACATTGTGGCCCATAGACTCCTATATATATAAAGGAGGTTTTGTAATTTGTATCATCCAAGAATTGTTCATTCATGTAATGTATTGGAGGTTGCCCCCTAGAAGTGGCTTATTTCTAAAGCATTGATATCTCTTTTCTTCTATTTTTGGAGCTGGTTTCACATTAGTTCCATTGTCTTGCGATCGTGTCACAACCATAACCTTAGACATCATTAAAATATTTGCTGATGAATTTGAAGAAGATCCTATCATTTTACTATCTTGAGTAGGAAAAGAATCTTTCAAGACAACAGGTGTGGGTGAACCTTTGAAAAACTTAGAGAACCTGGACCAATGTGGGCACTCTTTGGTATAGTGATCCTCGTCACAGATAAGACAAGGATAACAAGGTTTTCGTTTTTCATCAGCTGGTTCATTCTTTTTGGTTTTCTCTTTGGGAGATGTAGTTTGTTTGTTTTTATTCTTTCCTTTCTTCTTTTTATCGGTTTTAGTTTTAGCTGTAGATGAGTCTACAACATGGATGTCGGCAAAAGTTTCAAGGGAAGAATCTCCTTTTGGTGAATCTGGTAAAGTTACGATTGGAGAAGTAGTTTTGGAGGACTTCTTCTTACTCTTATTAGCGCTAACTAAACCAATTACATCGTTTGCAGCATGAGAACTTGAAGGAGTTGCCGTTATTTGACCTAGACGGGGTAAGTCAGGAATTTTTTCGTATAAATTACCAGATTGTGTATATAAAAGGTCTAAGTACTGTGTTTGAGCTATGACCTATTCTTCTGTAACAACACCTCCCTTATCCACATCTTCAGTGATCTTTGGAAGCAATTATTTGATAAACCATTATGCCAAGATCTGATCCAGAATAAAAACTTTTGCTAAACGTCATCTACGTCTCTGTTCATGTATGTGATCTGAAATGTATGCAGACGTAGATTGTTTTAGTGAAGTTAAGAGTTCTGTGCCATTGTCGTAATAGCTGGAAACTCAAAGTGTGTTAAGAAAGATGTTGCTAACGCATTGAAATTGATGAATGAGCCACGTTGTAGTTCGATATACCATTTTGCAGCTAAACCTATCAGTGTTCTTTGAAACAGTCTTAATCAAATGAAATCATAGATTAAAGAGTTGGATGCGCACCAAAGGTAGTAGGTCATGACATGGTTTGAGGGGTCTTCTCCTAATTTACCTTTGAGCTTAGGAATATCACTAGGCAACTTATTCGGCATTGGTGGCCAAAATGGAAGATAATAAATCAAACCGTTTGTGAGGTGTGAAAAATCTGGTAAATCCAAAGTTGAAATGAATGGTAATCGACGGTTAGGGTCCTGTTTAGCAAATTAATAACCTTGAGGGACTATACCAGTACCAGGAGGAGGATATCCAGGGTCACCTAGAATAACCTGTGCAGTTGGGATTGGAATGCCTCCGGGATAACCATGGTTGTAGAAATTTGAATAACTGTTAAATTATTCACCGAGATTATCATGATCACACACTATTTTATCTTCATGCATAATACATAACCTCTTCTACTATTGATCATTAATTGTGGAAATATAAACAATCACATGCGCACATTAAAACCATAAACAATCACACATATAAACACAATATTTATGGGAAAGCTTAAAGCTGAAAACCCCCAACTATCTGTATATTATAATGATAGAGATCATGTAACAATCATTGTACAAAGATTCTCACAAGCTCTCAGTACAATCTCCAATTGCTACACACTACACAAGCTCAGATCTAGCAAAACACATGCTCCAATCTTCTCCACCTGTTAGCCTGCTTCTACTTCGCAATCCCTGATGAATATTGGCCCTGACTAAGTTCGAATCCACCTGGTATGCACTGTGCAATCCTCATTGGCCTCTCCATCAATGTGTGGTGAAAACTCATGCACCAGTATGGTCACAACTGATAGTCACACTTTCTCTTTCACCTACCTCTCCACTGGTCTCCACTGAAACTGTCCATGCACTGAAGTTAACTGATGTATTCTTTAGTTGATTTATGAGTTAATGATTAGTGAATTAATTAATAATTAATTCACACCACTCTCACTAGTGTATCAATCAGTTAGACTAGATACAACTAGCTCAACTATGTTTAACTGAGTTAAACTGAACACAACTCCATTAACTCCTCAATCAACTCCACCAAACTCTGTCACCTGAGTTCTAACTGAAGTCTCCATGCAATAGCTCCACTAAACCCTCGGGAATAGCGTAATTCCTTCTGTCAGCTGCATGTGCCACATCTGTGCACTTAACTGAAGTGCTCCAAGAGGATAAGATAATGTTTAGAGTCAAAATATTATTAAGAGCTAATAATATTCGACATATCTATTTTTAGACTGGCAATCTAAAAATAGATTCCGCCCAGTATGTCTAAAAATAGAAGTCCATCTATTTTTTCCAACTTGACCAACCATCCACAAATAGCATTCTGCAACTCATAGAACATGATCCATATGTCTAAAAATAGACATAGTCTAAAAATAGACTTTGCGCCAAAAATAGCCTGCGGGCCCACTTAGTGAAGGCGATTTCTTTCCACTAAGCTCATCATCTTGTTGCATTCTCAACACTCCCTCTCAACAAGATATGAATTATCTGCAACCCCTATCCTGCCTTTGTGGTATTCGAATTTTCTCCTGGTGAGCGCCTTCGTCAAGATATCAGCATCCTGATCCTCCTTAGGAATGTATGAAAGTAACATGACCTTCCGCTGCACACAATCTCTGATATGATGATACCGGATGTCAATGTGTTTAGATCTATCATGAAATACTGGATTAACTAAGAGTTTGATGCAACTCTGATTATCACAATATATCACAGTAGGATCCAAGTGTGAATCGAACAACCCGACCAGGATCTTCCTCATCCATATAGCCTCGCATGCAACCAAACTCGCTGCCATATACTCGGCCTCTGTTGAACTGAGTGCCACGGATCTGCAGCCCTCTTTGTGCCAAGAAACTACGCCATTTGATGTTGAAAATCCCTCCAGGATCCCTCCAGATGTGCATCCGTTGGGCTCCCTGCCCAATACACATCAGTAAACCCCATGACTTCACCTCATCCATTGTCATGCCATAATCCAAATCTCGATGTGCCTGCAGGGATGTCTCAATACATGCTTTGCCTTCGGGGAAGAGCTTGGTAGGCTTAACCATAGCTTGCGAAAGCTGGTTAACAACATAGCATATATCGGGTCGTGTATTGACCAGATACATAAGCGACCCAACCAGCTGTCGATAAACAGTGGCATCCACTACCTCCGCTGAAGTAGCATCCTCCTTCCTCCAACCTCCAGGAAGAGGAGTATCAACAGGCTTGCAGCCATGCATGTTGAACTTCTCCAGTATCTCCTGGGCATACTTACCCTGAGAAACAAACAGTCCATCACTGCGTTGCCAAATTTCCAATCCCAGGAAATAATGAAGGAAGCCCAAGTCCTTCATCTCAAACTCTTTTGCAAGATCATCCTTGCATGAGAGTATCAACAACTCATCACCTATAAAAATCAAATCATCTACATAAAGTACAATGATCAGCAACTTATCCTCCACCACAATCTGGTATAGGTTAGGATCTGCCTCACTCTTGGAGAATCCAAGTCCAGTGAAATAACTGTTTATCCGTGTGTACCAAGCACAAGGTGCTTTTTTCAACCCATACAGCGCTCTCTTGAGCCTGCACGCATGCGACTCGCTGCTGAAGATCTCGAAACCTTCGGGCTGCTCTATGTACACATCCTCCTCAATGACTCCATTGAGGAACGCAGTCTTCACATCCATCTGATGAATGTGCCACCCCATATACGCTGAGAGAGCAAGAATCGTTTGTATGGAAGAATACCTTGCGACAGGTGCAAAGGTCTCCTCATAATCGATCCCCTCTATCTGTGAAAAGCCTCGGGCAACAAATCTTGCCTTATACTTCTCCACACTCCCATCATCTTCCTGCTTCACTTTGTAGATCCTTCTCGAACCCACCACTGATTTCCCCTCCGGCCTTGGGACAATCTCCCATGCACTGTTTCTGACAATCGAATCATACTCTTCCACCATGGCATCTACCCATGCGGGATCCTCCACATCTTCCTCCAAAGAGGATGGCTCTGTCACGATACACTTGCTCACAAGAGCCATGTATCCAGTGTACCGATTAGGTGACTCTCTCTGTCTGTGCTGTGCTGTAGGTGCTCCTACAACCTTCTCTGCATCTTGAGCCAGTCGCTCAGCTTCTATAGTGCGCTTCCGCCCTCTGATGGTTGGCGCTGCATGAGTGGTCTCTTCCACTCCATGAACCTCCTCTTGTGGCTGATCCACATCCTGAGGCTCATCCTTAGGAACTAATAGATCCTCCTCTGCATGCAAGTGTGGCTCCCTCTCAAGAGAACACTTCATGGCTTTCTCCTCCTAAAATTTGATATCCCGTCGCACAACAGTCTTGCGACTGTCTGGAAAATACACACGATAGTTGTGGGGCGTATCAGTGTACCCCACAAATATCCCAACCTCTGTGGTCGGCTCCAGCTTCTGCTGCACAGCATCCTTCATCACATGAATGTAAACAGGTGAACCAAAAATCCTCAAATGGAAAATGTCAGGCTTCTTACCCGAAAACGCCTCCTCGGGTGTACTCATGCCAAGTATCTTGTGAGGACAACGGTTCTGCACATATACTGCAGTATTGCATGCCTCCGCCCATAAGTGTATGGGTAGGCCCTGATCATGCAACATCGCCCGTGCATGTTTACCTAACACTATATGTATATTATAATGATAGAGATCATGTAACAATCATTGTACAAAGCTTCTCACAAGCTCTCAGTACAATCTCCAATTGCTACACACTACACAAGCTCAGATCTAGCAAAACACATGCTCCAATCTTCTCCACCTGTTAGCCTGCCTCTACTGCGCAATCCCTGATGAATATTGGCCCTGATTGAGTTCGAATCCACCTGGTATGCACTGCGCAATCTTCATTGGCCTCTCCATCAATGTGTGGTGCAAACTCATGCACCAGTATGGTCACAACTGATAGTCACACTTGCTCTTTCCTCTCTCACTTTGGTCTCCTTTGGCTTGTCCATGCCTTTGAGATGTAATTGATGTATTCTTTAGTTGATTTATGAGTTAATAATTAGTGAATTAATTAATAATTAATTCACACCACTCTCACTAGTGTATCAATCAGTTAGACTAGATACAACTAGCTCAACTATGTTTAACTGAGTTAAACTGAACACAACTCCATTAACTCCTTAATCAACTCCACCAAACTCTGTCACATGAGTTCTAACTGAAGTCAATCATGCAATAGCTCCATTAAACCCTAGGAATAGCGTAATTCCTTCTGTCAGCTGCATGTGCCACATCTGTGCACTTAACTGAAGTGCTCCAAGAGGATAAGATAATGTTTAGAGTCCAAATATTATTAAGAGCTAATAATATTCGACATATCTATTTTTAGACTGGCAATCTAAAAATAGATTCCACCCAGTATGTCTAAAAATAGAAGTCCATCTATTTTCCCGACTTGACCAACCATCCACAAATAGCATCCTGCAACTCATAGAACATGATCCATATGTCTAAAAATAGACATAGTCTAAAAATAGACTTTGCGCCAAAAATAGCCTGCGGGCCCACTTAGTGAAGGCGACTTCTTTCCACTAAGCTCATCATCTTTTTGCATTCTCAACACTCCCTCTCAACAAGATATGGATTATCTGCAACCCCTATCCTGCCTCTGTGGTATTCGAATTTGCTCCTGGTGAGCGCCTTCGTCAAGATATCAGCATCCTGATCCTCCGTAGGAATGTATGAAAGTAACATGACCTTCCGCTGCACACAATCTCTGATATGATGATACCGAATGCGAATGTGTTTAGATCTATCATGAAATATTGGATTAACCGAGAGCTTGATGCAACTCTGATTATAACAATAAATCATAGTAGGATCCAAGTGTGAACCGAACAACCCGACCGGGATCTTCCTCATCCATATAGCCTCGCATGCAGCCAAACTTGCTGCCATATACTCAGCCTCTACTGAACTGAGTGCCACGGATCTCTGCTTCCTACTGTACCAAGAAACTGCTGTCGACCAGATACTGAAAATCCCTCCAGATGTGCTCTTTCTGTCCGTTGGGCTCCCTGCCCAATCTGCATCCGTGAAGCCACACAACTTCACCTCATTCGACTGTCTGTACCATAATCCATATCCCGATGTGCCTCTGAGATATCTCAATACATGCTTGCCTACCTTCTAGAAGAGCTTGGTTGGCTTAACCATAGCTTGTGAAAGCTGGTTCACAGCATAGCATATGTCGGGTCGTGTATTGACCAGATACATAAGCGACCCCACCAATTGTCGATAAACAGTGGCATCCACTACCTCCGCTGAAGTAGCATCCTCCTTCCTCCAACCACCAGGAAGAGGAGTATCAACAGGCTTGCAGCCATGCATGTTGAACTTCTCCAGTATCTCCCGGGCATACTTACCCTGAGAAACAAACAGTCCACCACTGCGCTGCCAAATTTCCAATCCCGGAAATAATGAAGGAGGCCCAAGTCCTTCATCTCAAACTCCTTTGCAAGATCAGCCTTGCATGAGTGTATCAACAGTTCATCACCTGTCAAAATCAAATCATCTACATAAAGTACAATGATCAGCAACTTACCCTCCGCCACAATCTGGTATAGGTTAGGATCCGCCTCACTCTTGGAGAATCCAAGTCTGGTGAAATAACTGTCTATCCATGTGTACCAAGCACGAGGTGCTTGTTTCAACCCATACAACACTCTCTTGAGCCTGCACACATGCGACTCACTGCTGAAGATCTCAAAACCTTCGGGCTGCTCTATGTACACCTCCTCCTCAATGACTCCGTTGAGGAACGCAGTCTTCACATCCATCTGATGAATGTGCCACCCCATCTACGCTGAGAGAGAAATAATCGTCCGTATGGAAGAATACCTTGCGATAGGTGCAAAGGTCTCCTCATAATTGATCCCCTCTATCTGTGAAAAGCCTCGGGCAACAAATCTTGCCTTATGCTTCTCCACACTCTCGTCAGCTACCTGCTTCACTTTGTAGATCCATCTCGAACCCACCACTGATTTCCCCTCCGGCCTTGGGACAATATCCCATGCACTGTTTCTGACAATCGAATCATACTCTTCGACCATGGCATCTACCCATGCGGGATCCTCCACAGCTTCCTCGAAAGAGGATGGCTCTGTCACGATACACTTGCTCACAAGAGCCATGTATCGAGTGTACCGATTAGGTGACTCTCTCTGTCTGCGCTGTGCTGTAGGTGCTCCTACAACCTTCTCTGCATCTTGAGCCAGTCGCTCAGCTTCTGTAGTGCGCTTCCGCCCTCTGATGGTTGGCGCTGCATGAGTGGTCTCTTCCACTCCATGAACCTCATCTTGTGGCTGATCCAAATCCTGAGACTCATCCTTAGGAACTAATAGCTCCTCCTCTGCATGCAAGTGTGGCTCCCTCTCAAGCAAACACTTCATGGCTTTCTCCTCCTGAAATTTGATATCCCGTCGCACAACAGTCTTGCGACTGTCTGGAAAATACACACGATAGTTGTGGGGCGTATCAATGTACCCCAAAAATATCCCAACCTCTGCGGTCGGCTCCAGCTTCTTCCTGGCATCCTTCGTCACATGAATGTAAACAGGTGAACCAAAAATCCTCAAATGGGAAATATCGGGCTTCTTACCAGAAAACGCCTCCTCGGGTGTACTCATGCCAAGTATCCTGTGAGGACAACGGTTCTGCACATATCTTTGCCCGTGTGCAAGCCTCTGCCCACAGGGCTGTCGGTAGGCCACGATCATGAAAAATCCTTAGGTGCGGCACCGATGGATTACGTTCTTAGCTCGCTAACCCGGATTACTGCTATGGGTATAGAGGTGCTATGAGCTCTCTTAATTCATGCAACGGCTGAAAAGTCCTTGGTCTTGGAATTGATCACCACCATTGTCATCCTAAGAGCCTTCACCTTCTTCTAGATTCTTTCTCAACCGGTGTGAACTCACAGGCTTTGAGTATGTCTCGTAGCTATTACATGTAGAAGATCCAACATGAGAAAAATCATCAAACAAAGATCACATAATTACTGTGCTTCTTTGTCGAAGCCCCTCTTTGAGAAAGGTCCACACACGTCTGTGTGAATTCTCTCAAGGATCGTCATGGCGCGACTATCCTTCTCATGAAAGGTGGCTTTCACAAATTTTCCCAAGGTACATCCCTTTCACTGATCTAACTGCGCAAGAGTACCCTTGGGAAGCCCAGTATAAATCTGCTGCAGTATCTTCAAAACTCCATGGTGAGGGTGGCCCAATCTCCAGTGCCATAACTCGCCATCATCCCGGCTCACCACTCCTTCTGCCTTGCCTGCCATTGCTGCGTAGCCATCTACCTGCAATTGATAAAGGTTCTTAACTCGAACCCGTATTCTCCGGGTCTCACCAGTTGCCTTACTGCGCAGGAAAGCCTTTCCCTCGCTAAAGACAACATCATATCCCTTGTCTTCTAACATCGCCACAGAGATAAGATTCTTCTTCAATCCTGGAACATGCATCACTTCCTTTAATCTGAAGGGTTTACCAGACTCCCTCTCAAAGGAAATGGTACCGATACTAGTCGCACTGTATCTACCATCATCGCCCATCTCGATGTGCACTCCAAGATCTTTCTCATCCAGATCAGTAAACAAATCTCGATCTCCCGTCATGTGAAAAGACGCACCACTATCCGCAGAAAACCACACATAACCTCGACGGGCAAACACGAGCAAAAAAAATTCAGCCAAATTTAGCGAGTACTTTATGCTTAGATCTAAGTATGACTGCTAGCTTTTTTTCTTTCTTTCTATCATAATGTCATGCTGGTGACAAGGAAAGCACTTCACTCTTGACATGTCCCGTTTCTATTTCGTAATCTGATTATAGCTTTGCTCTTCCTTCTTTCTTTGCAGGCACCAAATGCAATCCCTTCTACCGCAGTTCTTTGATGAAGATCCGTCCCTGTTACTTCGCCTTATCTCCTCTTGCACAAGATCCGACCAAAGTCGCTCCCATCCTGGAAATTTCTCCCGACCATTGACAGAGTCCTGATAGGAATGCCAACTCTTCGGAAGCCCAAGGAGAGCCAAGCTCACCAAGTCCTCATCATCTACAATCACCCCCACACTTCCCAGCTCATCCCTGCATTGGGTGAACTTCGTGAGGTACTTGGGCATACTGTCGCCTTTCTCCATCTTTATGTTTCTGAGTTTATCCTTGAGCGCCAACTTCCTCTGGTCGCTCTTGCTTTGGAATAAATCTGTCAAGGTTTTCCACATCAAGAATGGAGAAGCCTTACCATGCAGGCTAGATACAATGTGATCCTTCACACGTTCTAACATCTCTTCGACACTTTGTTGTCTTCTTTTGCCATGCGTCAAGTATAGCAGCATCGCTAGAAGTAGGTTTTGGAATTTCTGCATCTATGAACTCCTTCAACCCATTGTCATCCAGCACCGCCTCCATCTTGTCCTTCCATGCAATATAATTCGAGCTGCCCTCAAGGGAATACTCCAATCGCAATCCGTTTAAAGACATCTCAACTTCGACACCAAGAAAACACTGCTGCAAATTCGAATTCCACCAGCTCAAAACTCAACTGCTTCAATGTTTTGTAATTGCTCCAATGATCAATATCGCTCCGATACCATGTAGAAATTTGAATAACTGTTAAATTATTCACCGAGATTATCCTGATCACACACTATTTGAGCTTCATGCATAATACATAACCTCTTCTACTATTGATCATTAATTGCGGAAATATAAAGAATCACATGCGCACATTAAAACCATAAACTTTCACACATATAAACACAGTATTTATGGGAAAGCTTAAAGCTGAAAACCCCCAAATATTTGTATACTATAATGATAGAGATCATGTAACAATCATTGTACAAATCTTCTCACAAGCTCTCAGTACAATCTCCAATTGCTACACACTACACAAGCTCAGATCTAGCAAAACACATGCTCCAATCTTCTCCACTTGTTAGCCTGCCTCTACTACGCAATCCCTGATGAATATTGGCCCTGACTGAGTTCGAATACACCTGGTATGCACTGCGAAATCCTCATTGGCCTCTCCATCAATGTGTGGTGCAAACTCATGCACCAGTATGGTCACAACTGATAGTCACACTTGTTCTTTCACCTACCTCTCCACTGGTCTCCACTGAAACTGTCCATGCACTGAAGTTAACTGATGTATTATTTAGTTGATTTATGAGTTAATAATTAGTGAATTAATTAATAATTAATTACACCACTCTCATCAGTGGTATCAACCAGCAATAGAATAGTATAATGAATAACTATGTTTAACCTAGTTAAACTTCTAACATAACTCATTAACTCTTTATCAATTCTACCAAATCATTAAGCATGAGTTCTTAATCAAGTCTCCATGCAATAGCCCCACTTAACCCTCAGGAATAGCGTAATTCCTTCTGTCAGCTCCTGTGCCACATCTGTGCACTTAACTGAAGTGCTCCAAGAGAATAAGATAATGTTTATGGTCCAAATATTATTAAGAGCTAATAATATTCGACATATCTATTTTTAGACTGGCAATCTAAAAATAGATTCCACCCAGTATGTCTAAAAATGGAAGTCCATCTATTTTTTCCGACTTGACCAACCATCCACAAATAGCATCCTGCAACTCATAGAGCATGATCCATATGTCCAAAAATAGACATAGTCTAAAAATAGACTTTGCGCCAAAAATAGCCTGCGGGCCCACTTAGTGAAGGCGACTTCTTTCCACTAAGCTCATCATCTTGTTGCATTCTCAACAATGGTTACGTACCATACTGACGTTAAGATGGTATCTGATATGTATAACCAGGGTACGGTTGATTTTGGTATACTGGATTTTGTGCTACAGGTCCATATTGATACTGCCCTTGATATGATTGATAAACAAACTGACCTGTATAAGGTTGGCTTGTTACAATTGTTCTTGTACCAGGTTTCCCTGTAGATGTTTGAGTAGTAGCCTGAACTGTGGGCTAGGTTGATGAGCAGTGACTTGAGGGATTGGTTGTGATACTTGAGGGGATATAGAAATAGGGGCTGCAGAAACTCCAGGAATAGGTGCACTAGGTTGTTGGACAGAAGTTGATGCAACATTTTGGGGTGGAGTTCTAGGTGTACCCAGACCAGGTTGCTGAATACTACTAGGTGCAGATACCTGAGGTGTAACTTGAAGCGTAGGTTGGACACATTGCTAGATTTGAGTGTAAGAAATTGGCTGACTAGTCTGATTATAAGGTACTTTCACATTAGGTTTCAAATTCTGTTGATTTAACGATGGATTCCACACTGTATTTACCCCAGGATAAGAAGTTCCCATTGAAGGTTGATATGCGTAAGATGGACCATAACTAGGTTGATAATTTGGAACGTAAGTTTGATAGTTTGCTGGATAATTTCCACTAAAAGGTTGACCTCCTTGAAATAATTGTTGTTCTTGATAAAATTGCGGCCCTAAAGGAGGCTATTGTCCTTGGAAAGACAATTTCCCTGGCATAGGGTATTGTCCTTGAAGAGGTTGTGGCCCCTGAATAGAGTACTGCCCTTGAGGTTTATATTGTCCTTGAGGTATGTACTGCCCTTGAGGTATGTATTGTTCTTAAGGTTGGCCTACAGGTGGTAAATCACTACCTTGAGGATGCCCCCCAGGCAGTAAATTACTACTTTGAGGGTTAGGGTTAGGAATATTTCCAGACATCATGTAGACTTGTTCCACGTTCAAATTTTCGGTATGAGATTCATTTGGACCAGGTGATTTTACTAATTTTTCGGGAGAGGGAGATGCTCCCGATAAAGTACCAGAAAGCGACTGGTATCGTGAACATACAAATAAGTTTCTGGCGATGCAAAAAACATGGATGACTCACCATACATGTTTAATGAAGGTCTGTAATTACCTCTTGGTATGGAGTAAAAAGGAATACGAGGTGGTGAATAGTTGACACCAAAATTCTGCAAAAAATTCGGTTAACTGAGAATACCAATGATCTTGTTTGAAAGGGCTATAATAGTAAATCAATTCACTTTTCCTTAGATCTAAAGATTTTTGATGTGAAGGAAGTATGACCTCGTCTTCAGTGACAGTAATCTCTTCGATGATAATGAGGCTAGGAGGAAGATTCTCAGTGATGTGAAGCTTCACTTGAGGTGAATGAGGATGACCAGGGGTTGGGGTGATGAACTCCGAAGCAGTCTCATATATAGAATTTTCAGTTTCAGGTTCATAAATCTCAGGTTCAGTAACTGATGTTTCACTAGTTGTAGAATCAAGTTCAACTAGTTTAGAAATTGTAAGTTTTCTTCCGGAACATTCTGTTGTTTGAGGTTGATCTACTTCATAATCAGGATGTAATATTACAAATGTTTCCTCTTGTTCAGTTGATCCAGTCCCTGATGGTTGGCCTTTTTCAGATTTAAGCTTTTCTAACTGACTTGGTGTGTACTCAGGGGGTTTCCCCTACATTCTACGGGAGTGTCTCGGTAATTCTTCCATGGTTAAAAGTTTAATCACACAAAATCAAACAAAATGTCAAAAAAATAGACCTAAAGTCGCTAAGGAAACAATCAAATCGAACACACGCCTACAAAATCTAAGAGACAATACACACACAAACAATATGTTTCCACACTAAAAACACTAGTTGGTGATGAAATATAATCTTGTAGAATTCTAATGTGGAAAACTTGACAGTTGGAACAGTTACCCCGACAACCTGCTTAATGAAACAATATGGTGCAAGTCTCTCCACTTATACCATCTCGAAGTGAAGAGTACCCTCTGGAAAGTCTAAGTGAGTCTAGTCGACGTCTGTTCCAGGTACAGTGGGACCTTCCCTCCACCATCACCTTGGGAAAAATCTTGAATATTATGGTCACTAAGGTCACCAACGGGAACAAATGTACTAGGGGAAACAATATACGATCCGTTATACACATAAGGGTAGAGTAACAAGCTCAATCCCCTTGAAGGCTCCTTGATATGGTAAATCCAAGGTTTGCCAACAAGTGACCCCAGGCTCCTCAACAATGGTCTATCCGACGTTTACCATTTGTATTACGTGCACATATGCTATCTTTCCCAATGAGATAAGTACGATTATCTCACTGATTCTGACATGATCTCGTGCTTGAATATTTTAAGAAGAGCTGCCCAGAGCACAAATGCTACAATTGGATTTTCCTACCGCAAGATGCTACTTGTTTGTTTAAACTATTTTGGAATATTAATTACAACCTGTTCCAAAACACTAGCCTAAGCTATGTTGGTGGAATGAGCCCTAGAAAGTGTAAAATATCTAGATTGATTTTATTAACGCATTGTTTTTAATTTGGCTGTTGTTTAAGACAAAAGGTACGAAGTTGAAACTTCAATGATGTTTGTGACTCGACTCAAAAATACGCTAAATGCATCTAAATGAGAAGTGAAACTCTTTTATTTACAATGAATATTACTTAAGGGAAAGATTGAGAGATTTAACAACTTTCAAAGCACCAATTCTTTCATTCATAAACAAAATATTTGAAAAGAAGACATTTTCATAAAGAACTCAATTTTAAAAAATGATCAATTACTCTTTTGAAATGAAATTCCTTTAACAATCTGATAAAAAACAATAAACAAACCATTTCCAAAAGAAAACAATATCTTAAAACTCTAAAAACATAAAATTAAAAATCAAAGAAAAATCTAATTTTTAAGTCTATCTAAAATGTTTGAGGGCGTTTTCTCCTAGCTTGTGATTAGACTAAGAAGAATTTCTACTTATCTCAGCAGAAATGAAAACATCCAAAAATTCTTTGGTGTGATATCAGGCTTTAGTAAGCTAAAAGCTCTTCCAATTTTGCAAATGAAAAAGGAATCAATTTTCAAAAAAGCAAGGTTTACAATGATCTTAATGGCTCAGAAAGACAATATCATCGAACCAGGAAGCTGAGGTAAATGAAGGTATCTTGTTTGGAGTAGAAATAAAGTAAGGCAAACATTCACTTATAAGATGCAAATAGGATGATAAATCACACAAAGGAAAAATTTGCTGAAAATAAATTCACACACAAGATCTAACAGCTAAGATAGACTCGGGAAAATACAAAGAATCAGGTGATCTGGCTCTAAAAAAGAGAATTCCAATTTTTTCAAAATTTTTCTAAGGGTTCGCAGTTTCTAATGGAAAACAGAGCAGTACCGCACTGTTTTGAACTAAAACATGTGGAGGTTTCCACACTGTTTTCTGCTGAAAACCGCGGAGTCAAGGAAAAATCTAGAAAAAATAAATAATCAATATTTCTTTTTCAGGGATTCTTCAAAGTTATCTACCCAACCCAATCTCAGATAAGTCAAAATCAGAAAACTCTAAAATTCAAACTAAAAATAAAGAAAGAAAACTAAGTTCTATTCCCTAGTGGAGTCACCATTTTGTTATGTGGATTAATCCCTCTTGTGAACAAGAGCGATCTCCCTAGTATTCAAAGAATAGTTAGAAACAAACATCCATTTGGAAATCTTTTTCTCTAGATTAAATGTTTTTCAGAATTATTATAAGAAAGTAGATAGGACATGCCCCTACCTTGAAATCCAACGTTAGATGCAGTCTTTTATCCAGTCACTCCAAAGAGGCTTCTCCAATAAGTAGAACCTGCAATCAAAGACAAGACAAATGAATCAAAGCATCTGTAACATATAATAATTAAGAAAAGTTAACCCAACTTAGTGATCAAGGAGTATACGTACTGATGTTATTTCAATAATCATAAGAACAACTCAATGAGAAAAATAGATCCATATGTATTATCTTGAATAAAAAGAGTGATCTTACAATCTGATGCCTTGATGTCGTACATATTTCTCCCGGGGTCCTGAACAATCGTTCCTTCTTCAATTTGATAAGCCTTCCTCTCTAAATACCAGCATGGAGTTATGGACATAAGGATGTGATCATTCTCATGCCAACAACAACTAGTGTAGAAATTATGCACTCTTGGGAATTCAACAACTCATTTGCAATCTTTCAGCTACCCTTGAGACTGAAACTTGAGCTCATTTTATAGGGAAATGGAGGTAGTTTCAGTTCCATGAAGAGGGGGATGGATTCCTCTCATGAATGGATTTGAGCTCCATGGACCAAGGGATAAGCTCCATGAGTGGAGGGATAAAGCTCGAACTTATCATACCTCTAGAAGCTTCCAGTTGGGAAAATATTCGACTAGCTAGGCTTCTATAGTTTACTTTTTAATTTATTTGAGTTTTTACGAGGGTCCGCAGGTTTTAGTAGCAGAACGTGTGGGGGTTGCTGTAGTTTATAGACCAAGTATCTGTGAACCCATAGGAAAATGCTAGAAAAAGTGCGGAGGTAGACTTTTAAGGGTTTTAAAGAGCTTTTCTCCAATTCCAAGACTTGGTTTAGGAACATTAGGGTTTTTTTACTTCTAAGGGAGCATAATATACGTAGTGATAGACCTATATGAACAGTCAATGTCATGGTGACAAAATAACATGTAACTGTAGATGAGCTCCATTGCCTCCGCAAGATGTTCCAATGGATTCAGAGCATTCCAATCTTCTATTAATGACTATCCTTGAGCAAAAATTGGTCCAAAATTGACCAAGATAGACCTCATTAAAGTTTCCCCTAGATCCTGCCTCTAAATCTGGAGAACTAGAGTTAACTCTGACTAAATCTGGAGTTGTTTTCCAAAAACGGCGCTCTACTAAATCCATCGCCAAGTTAATCGTATCATTAACTTAATGATAAGCATGGTTTAAATATTAATCAATTAGTGGTTAGCGCAAATCGTGCTTAAGCCCTAGCACTCCACATGGTCATGAGGTAGAGGTCATATAGTGAGGGGCTAGCCCCTCCGTTCCGCCCTTGGAGCAATTCACGCATTCAATTACATGGTCACTGCTTATAATTTCAATTAAATGGTCCGTGGCATAACGGTATGATCGCATAGTGCGTGGGGTAGGTCCCGAGGTCGAATTCAACCTTTGCCCCGCCGAGCCTTATTTTGCAAGGATTTATGAGCGCAAACCTTTGACCATACCTTTATTTATAAGCCAACGGATTTAATTTTTCGAACCCACCATTACCATATGCCAACGGTCCGTTAAATACTTCTACCATTGGTTTGAATAAAATTTGGAATGGTTTTAAACGTTGATTTGTGTTTGTAATAGATTTATATTTGGAATTTGTAATGTATATTTGAGCGCGAATATTAATTTAAATATACATTACAAATTCCACATATAAATCTATTACAAACTCAAATCAACTTTTAAAATCTTTCCAAATTTTATTTAAACCAAAGGTCGAAGTATTTAACGGAGAATTCGCATATGGTAATGGTGGGTTCAAAAAAAATAAAAATATATATATATATATATAACCTTAATTAATAAAAAAATAGAAATTTCTAGCACATATTATTATAAACTCAAATTCAACTTTAGGAAGTCATTGGACAATTTTTTCCTTCACAAACTAAACTGGTGAATCCCGCAGTGACACTTGTCACAGTCTCATTGGACTAACTGAAGAAGATTCCCTGAATGCTAACTGGGCTTCCATGTTATCAGCTTGTACCTATTCTGCAATTTTTTAATAAAAGTTTTCTTGTTCTGAACGACAATCAATAGACCATAACTCCTTCATCCGAACTCAGTTTTCAACGAAACGAGTTGTGTTGGATTCCTTGCGATGGGACGATCGCTTTGAATATGGTTTGATGAAATTTTGAGCACTTTCATTTTGAGCTAAATTTGGCCCCTGATCCGGATTCTGATCATCAAAGGTGAGTTGAAACAAGATGTGCTAGGTGAAGGAGCTTGATAAAGAGGAGTCCCTATTATATGGAAAAAAGAGGTAGGTTGAGACTCTTCTTCATTAATTTCCTCAACACTCAAGAGACCAGGTGGAAGTTGTTCTTCGTAAGGACCAAAATGTATAGATTGTGGTTGAGTCAATGGCAACATAAGAGAGTAAGAAAGCCCTAAAGTTATAAGCTCATTTAACTGATATTCCTCAGGTTGTAATGTATCTGAATCTAAAAATTCAGGTTCAATGACCTGAGGTAGTGAAGTTTCAAGGATTCTATTCCAAATGCGTCAGACTCATCAACGATTCTGGCTGATTGATTTCAGTTGTAGTTCCAGAAGGGGAAGCTTTCGAAGTACCCGTTTCGGTTGTTTTCATATTTTTATTCTTACGATGACTAGGTGTTTCCTTTGGAGGTAAAGGAGGCAATATTTTCATTCTATGTGAATGACGAGGTTGTTGAAGGTGTTCTTCCATGATGGATTAATGAATTCTAAAAATTAAAAACAGAAAATAAACACAAAGGGGTAACCAGGCAGATAAGGATTACCAAGTCACTGTGAACTGTGAAATATAATTTCTAGTATGTGCAAGAAAAATCCCCAAATTTTGTGTTCGATGTATCACAGTGGAAAATGGAGACGACTCAGTTACCTATGGCAGGTTAACAACCTATAAGGGACTTCCAAAATATAGCCGGAGGTACATGGAAGTGTAGTTTGTGGTAGTGTTGTCTAATGTGTCATGTACGATAGGAAGTTTTGCGATATAATTTTCATACGTGGAGCACCATATGATATACCCAAGGGTACGTGGAGAACGATCCGATATACTTACATACGTGGAATACCGACTACCCCGAGAATGTAACACAAACAAGTAATGAAAGTTCCTACATTTAAAGACGTTGGAACACGTCTCTAGCATAGACCTATATGTGTGTAATTAATGTTCCAAATGCTCCTTAGATTAATTGAGTAATTTCAGAAGTTGATCTTCAATTATGCTTCAGTTTCAAGGCTCACGATGCAAGTTCACCTGAATTCCCTACGATGCAACTAGTATGATAACAAGAACTATTTTTTATTTATGAAGATCTATGTATGAGAGGGAAGAGACAAAGAATAATGCAATCATATATGATGCAAAAAAAAAGCTTCCTAAATAGATCTTTCAATGCAACTGCTTCAATTCAAATTCAAAAGCCTATATGTAATGCAAATAATGAAATTTCATTTTATTATCTTTTAATTTTCTAGTGTGATGAAAACTAAGATTCAAATAAATTATTGATAAAAGAAATCACACAATGTAATATTCCCAAATTTTCACCTAATATTTGGAATATTAGAGTTCTTAATTTTCTTAATGAATTAAGTAAATAAAAGGGCGGAGGGACCCATAATCCTCAATATGATAAATATCCACTTTTTGTGTGTGAATGCGGATTAATTAAGCCTAGATCTACATAATGAGGTAGTTGAGCAACTACTAATGTGAATGGAATTGGAGATCATGTCTCATTTATGGGATAGATCATGGAGGTTGACACAGTCAACTAAGATCTTGAAGAGATCAAATAGAATATCATGGAGAATCCATGATGAGATGATAGAGGAAGTTGTGCAATTAATGCACACATGATGGAGAGGGTGTACATTGCACCTAGACATGATGGATGACTTGACTAGACAATGCAGTCAAACATGGAGGATCTTGTCCACATGCACAACGCAGTTTAGATGAGGGCCAAGGCATGGGAAGGCTCAAACTCTATATAATGAAGATGAAGGAAAGAATGAAGACATGCTTGAGTTTATTGATGTTGAGGATCTTTTTAGATCTAGAATTGTCATGTGACATTCCATTACTTTCTTGGGCTGTTTAACAGAGATTGCAAGTGCTGTTTTGCACAGGGTGTTCCTGGTTGGGAATCCCACCTCTTTCTTTGAGTAGCTCTAGAAAGAGTATTTTACTTCGTTCTACATCAGGCATTGGTGCCACTTATCTTTTCCTACTTTCTGCAGAATATTTATATTCAGAAATTGCAGATTTCTGAAGATCAGTTTGGAAGGTGGAAGTTGTCTTTAGTATTTCAGCTGGAGAACTGGTGAAGGTTTATTCCTATCACCTTGGGCTTAAATATCATTATTCCTAGAGCTTCATATCAGATCTAGCATCAGGCCAAAAGTTATTGACCTCCTAGCAGCAGTAATCCCTTCAGGAATTACGCTGTCCATTTTGTAGATCCAAAAGGAGGAAGGAAGTTGCTAGCATTTTAGCTAGTAATCCTATGAGAGATCATCCCCTGAAATTTCCATCAGTATTTCCATCAGACTGGAATTTATTGCAACTTTTTTCAGCAGGAAGAAGGCCTCTCTTTCCCTCACAGCATAGTTTCTATGAGCAGTTGTGTTGCAACAGCTGTAATCATTATTGGAGGATTTAGAAGCTATATCTAGAGCTTCTAGCTTATAGATCTGAAGGAGGGATCAACCCTTCAAGATTAGATCTGACCATGTGACATATTTCAGCCATCTGTTTTTCATATCTAGCTTCAAATCTGTAATCCCAACAGATTAAGGATCAAGCCCTAGGAGGGTGATTTTCCAAAGTTGTATATATGGAAAATCCTTTCTGGGTTATCTTGGGAATCCATCACATTCGCCAATTCTTGAATCTTGGCATCATCAGAGCTCCAGATTTGAGTAGATCTACAGTTTCCTTTTCAACCTGCAGTCATATATTCATATTCTACTGAAGGGATAACACAATATTTACTTCCAGCAGCTCTCCAGTTACATAGTGCCTACTTTGGCATGTTTCCAGGGTGATTCTAGGCCATCTCTTTGGCTAGATCTACTCATATTCTTGTACATTGTGTAACTGAATCATCTCCATATAATAAAATGGCTCAGCTTCTCTGTAAATTTTGATGTTGTCTCGAGATTTATTGTTTACTTAGTTGTAGTTCTTATATTATGTTTAAGTATTACTGCATTCTCCCTTTCGGGATATTACACACAAAATGAGAATGTAATATAAATATTTATTCAAGAAATCAATAATCAATCCAAATGTTTACAAAAAACCTAATTGATAAGAAGGAAGAAAAAATATAAGAAACTCTCATCAAAGGATAGTAAAATTAAATGTAAACACTACGATGGATTTACAAAGACACAACCAAATTCAAAGACTCAAGAAAACCTTCTGGATCAAAGCATAATGGAGAGCAAGGCAAATAAATGCAATTTTTTGCATTCTACAAGACTATCACATATGAATAATATGCACTAGTGTGAACCATCACACTTATATAGAGGAGGGACTACGTTGGGTCACTCTGTATTAGAACGAAGAGTGCACTGGGGCTAATTTGGTCGAAACACGACACAAAAAACCATAGCAAGCTAAAGATTGTGTTTTCTTAAGGTAAATTATTGTGTGAATAAGTTAATTAAGGTATCTTTGAAAGGTTAAAAATTCTTAGGCCAAGGAAACCACAAAGGGAAATATTTATCCCCAGTATGGTCACCGAGTTGTTATATGGAAATTCACTTTTGCGAACAAAAATGAACTCCCTAGATCTAGTGGTCCGATCTAGAAAAACAAAGGGAAAAAAGATCTATGTTTTCCTTAGAGAGATTAGAATATGGAAAAGAGACCTACCTAGAATCTGTAGTATGTACTCCTCTTCTCCTTGCTTGTAAGCTCCAACTCTAGCTCCAAGTGCTATAAATGGAACTTCCAACAATGAATAAAACAAGTAAGAGAACTACAATATCCACATAGGATAAACTAATGTCTCTAATCAATGCGTCAATTAGCATTGAAATGCATGAGAATCAACATGACACAAGTATAGGAAAACATATTGCTTTTTGTATTAATAAATAAAGGAGATAAGTACAACCATTTATAGATGTCTCCCCATGTTCCTTGTCCTTCCTTGCCACAAAATAAACCTTCAAACCCAACCCTAATACTTAAGTGGATGATTATTCCTTAAGCTCAAAGAAACAACACGAGGAAACTAGTAATCTCTAAAATCCAACCTAGACTCTATGGGAGGAATAAAATTTATAGGGTGAAAATGGTAGTTTAGTATTTACGAATCTAGGCTTGAGATCCAGGAGGATAAGCTCAAAGGATAAGAGATAAGAGCTTTAGAGTAGGAATTCAAGATATTTATCCATGGTAAATGGTTAAAACCACTTTATAAGCTTACAAAAGAAGAATATTCGAAAATATTTTTTTTATTTTTCCTGAAATTCTAAAACCATTGCACCTGCAAAGTAGAGCAACCTGCATTGGTCAATGCAGGTGCTCAGTTATGCAACTTGCAACCATTGTAGGTGAACATGTATGCAGGGTGCACTGGGGATAAAAATAATGTTTTTTAGTTGATTGACCCGGAAACTCAGACTTTTTGGAGAGGTGATGCTTAGGGCTTTGCAAAACGACAATGATAAAGTGCTCAAGGATGTTTATTGATCCAGTTTCAGGCCTTTTGAGTGAATGCGACAAAATGACCTATAACACGGAGGTTTTGGTGAGGCCCATGGCCAACGTGGCATATGACATGAATAAGAGGTGAATTGGCACCCTCGAGGTGAGACATGTGTCACTGAAAAATAAACCTTTGGTGGGGCCAAATGGTTTGTAATTGAGTGATACATGGCACTCCTTGAGGAGGCCATGTGGAAAGTGTGACATCAACCTAATGCCACCTTGGAAAAATATAATGACGATGTCATCCAAAAAATTATAAGGGATGTACCTCGAAGGTTTTAAATGGGGTACAAAGGATAAGGACCGAGGAAATTCCATCTCACGATGAGAAGTCTCTTGTTATTTCATAGCGGAAAAGTCTGTCTCGAACTATGGGGATACAAAAGAGAGACACAATAGATTGCATTGAAAAGGGTCATGTTTGGGTTACATGGAATTGTGGGTTAATGTGTGTTGTTGATTTCCATTTGCGAGTTATGGTTATTGATCACCAAAGGCGAGTGAAACCCACAGATGTGGGATATTCTATACATATAATAGTGTATATTTAATACCAAGGATAGTTTATATATATATATATATATATATATATATATATGTTGTGATGTGGCTTAGCCATGGTGGAAACGACATATAGAAGATACATGGACTCTTGAGGCAAGTGATATGGCATTCCATGTGGGTGCCAAGTGGCAGTGTCTCGTGATGTGGCAGGAGGTTTATTGACAGATCTTTAAATGGCTATATAATTTCATCTGGGAGAAAGATCTAGGTAAATTTATATCTCTAGAATTGCCTTGAAAATATGAACACAATGATGAGGTCTATTTCTGGTTTTGAAGAGCTCAAAAATGGTCCTCATAGTAATTATCTCCTTCGTCCTTAGTGTGGTCTATCGGTGGTAAGGGGGTGTGTTACAAAGAGGTATTAGATAAAATGTTAAACATTGGACCTTTGGAGATTAGAGGAGGCCATAGAGCAGTGTGATAGGGGTTAATAAATTATTGTTACATGGATTGATGTTATGTACTACTTGATGTGTTTTCATTGTGATGTATGTATGTAGCATGGTACTGATAGCTTGACATAACTTCGTTGTTATTGATGTGCTAACTTGGGATGTATTGTTTCTGCTAGCCTTGCATCAAAAAAATCCCAATAACAAGCCAAGATGATGAATTATATTGTGCATTTGAGTTTTGTGTAATCTAACAATTATGTTTGTGCCTAACAACACATACGAAGACATTAATGACTAAAAGCCGCGAGGACTAGAATGGTGCAACATAACACTAACAGGTCACATAATAGTTATGAAGAGGAAATATCAATTTAATAGAGAGGAGAGGTAGGTTCTCATGACTAGATGGATACCTTGAGGAGCTTAAGGGTTGAAACATGGATCCGTGAGTATGAAAATGAAAGGATTTTTCGAGCACAAGAGAGGCAAGCATAAGTGATTATAGTCATATTGCAGAGCCTTCTAGACTTACAGAGGAAAAAGCAACATGGGATGGGAGGTAGCCATTGAAAAACTAAAGTTCCATAGAACATGAAGAAAATAATAATGGACCATATGAGAGTAGATCCATAAAGAGGCACAAGTTAACAAGTGAGGATACAATGAAAGGAGGTGTTCTACTAGATACTCCAAAGCCATGAGCAAAAATATAAAGAAACTCACTGAAGACATCATCATCATCATGGTAAAAGGAGGGAAAAGGAATATGTGCCAGAGGAATTTAAGAAATCCAAACATCCTATATTTGATGGTGAGGTAAAGAAAGCAGAAGATGTTGAAGCATAATTTCTTGGGATGAAAAAAAAAATCAGAGTGCATAACTACTCCTAGAATATTAAGCAAAGGTGGCTATTTTCAGTTTAAAAGGAAAGGTGTAACATACCCCCTTACCACCCATACCCAACACTGGGGGGATAGGGAGGTAGTTGCTATGTTTTCTCGACCTCTAAAGTCTAGTTATGGAAATGGGGTCTAATTTTTTTGATCTTTTCTAAACTCTTCAAAACCAGAAACCAACATAGCCATTGCATTCATCTCGTCAAGACGTTTCCAACAATATAAATTTTGCCTCAATTCGACACTTGGATCAAAATATATGGCCATTTACATATTGGCCAATAACCTCTTTCCATGTGGCATCCACATGGACCTCATGTTGTGCCCACATGGCTCTTCAAGTCGTTACCATATTTCATGCGGTTTCCATCGTGGCTATGCCACCACGCAATATATGTAGGCCCCTACTTGTCAAATCTCAACCCTGTTCCAGGCCCCACAAACTCTCTCTCTCTCTCTCTCTCTCTGTGTGTGTATATATATATTGAGAGAGAGAGAGAGAGAGGCTCGGAACAGGGTTGCGATTAGACAGGTGGCTCGAAACTTCTTGACGAGATGAAAACAATGCCTATGTTGGTTTTGGGTTTTGAAGAGTTTAGAAAAGATAAAAAAAAATTAGACCCCATTTCCATAACTGGAATATATATATATATATATATGTGTGTGTGTGTGTGTGTGTGTGTGTGTGTGTGTACATACATATATACATATATGTACATATATACACATATATATACATATAAAATATATATACATATATATATGTATATATATATATATATATATATATATATATATATATATATATATATATATATGTATATGTATATGTATATGTATATGTATATGTATATGCATATGCATATACATATACATATATCCTTTTGGCCAATCGATGATCCTTGTCTAGCAGAGGAGCTCGACGACTAGGATTGCAATGTGAAATCCCCCTCCTCTCGTGACGTCGTGGGTGGGGGGTAGGTTGCGCATTTGAGGTTTCGATGCTTGGTTCTACACCTCGTGATTAGCGAGAGAGGTTTGTCAGGACTATATCAAGGACATGCACGAGGGGAACCATCTTGAGGTACGAACTAAGATCTGTATAGCAATAGGAGCACAAGGAGAAGGTAAAAAATATTTAAGTTGAGCATTAGAATATTGGATAGAAACCTCTATAAGGATTAGTAATCTCTAGATTCCCCTATTGGTTGGAGGGTGGAGATAGTTTAATCTATGGATTCCCTTGACAACTGGGGTGGAGGCCTGCTCCTGAGATTCTTGGTAAGGAGTTTCTGAAGTCTTCTTTGCTTGTTTTCTAGTTTTATTACAGTGTATTCTTGATTCTCAGGTTCACGTGGAACCACTGTGTACAAGTTATTTGAGGGTGGAGATAAAAATCCTATGGATTCCCTTGTTTTAATTAGGGTGGAGGTGAGAAGCCTCTGGACTCCCTTGTTTTGATTGAAGGTGGAGGTAATAAGCCTCTAGACTCCCTTATTTTCATTGAGGGTGGAGGTGAGGAACCTCTAGATTCCCTCTTTTAGCTAGTGCGTGAAGGCTGGGAGGCCTCCAGATTCCCCTTTTCAGCTTGTGGAATGAATAACTGGTGGGTGGAGGTGGTTCAAATTGAATTCAATGTTTCAGCTGACTAGAATTGAGTAGCTGGCAGGTGGAGGTGTTTGGTCCTCTTGAGTCCCTAGTTTAGCTAGCAACATTGATTTTATCCTTTAAGCATACCTCCTCAAACTCTGGAATCTGGCTTCTGGGTGATTAGCTGCAAAAAAGGCCACAATGCAGGGCAATCTAAGGTTGGGTGGAGAGTTGAAGTCCCAATCTCAGTTCCCAAACTTATTTTGCAAGATAAGTGTTTACTCATGCTCTCATGCTCTTGAATGTAATGCATATGCTCAATGTGTTGATTTAATGTCTATTTAATGTTGAGGAATGTTCATTCTTGTGTAAATGTGTGACATTAAATCTTATGCAATTGTTGAGAAATGATTAACTCCTAAATGGTTGATATGTCAATGCTTGCTCATACTTCTTTGTGTTGAATTTTTCATGTTGGCCACTGTGTTGATATTTTACTTAAATTAACTTCAAGTCATGTGAATTATTGTATGAGAATAAGGTATTGGTTCCTTTAATATTTCCTCAAAAATGGGTCTATCTCTTTGTCCAATCTCAAACTGAAATTTGGTGTAAACTATGTGAGTATGGAGAGCTAGATAATATTTATTAATAATTTGAATGCTTGTATTCAAATAAATGACTATCATGCCTTGGTAACAAATCATAAAGCTCACGAAGGATAACTTTGTTTTTCATAAATACATGTAAATGAATGCCAGGCTATGTTGAGACCACACAAGCCTAGAAGGGATAACTCCATCTGTATGAAAGTCGAGAGGGGTCAAAGTGTTATAAAGCTCATAAGAGATAGCGAATGACACACACACACACACACACACACACACACACATATATGCGCATACAAATCTAGATCTGTACAAAGCTCACGGGGGATATCCCTGGGCTATGGTAGTGTATACACGATTGAGAAAATATAAGTTTGGAGGATCATGTTGTGTGTACGCTACATATGCGCATATATGTGCTATTATTGTGTTGGGGCCGAGTTTGTGTAAAGATCAGGAGGGATAGCTTGAAGAGCTTACATGTATATTCATATATGTTGTTGCACTAGAGGCCCTAGGTGAAGGATATTCATACTTATACTATGCGAGGGTTGGAAATTCCTAAGGATTCAGAGGAAGGGCATTAATCCCTATTAACTCATGTGAACGGGTGCTATGTGTTATCTCTCAGGTTTTCCTTGAAGTTGTAAGAAAAGGAAAGTATACCCGAGGTAACCACAAACCAACCTTCAGATGCAGAATCTAGCCAATCTGCATCCAGAGAGGGCTCTCTCTTTATAATTTATCTTTGTTCTTAGAAATTTTTAGGCTAGTTATAAGTCCAAGAGTTTTGATTTTGTTTGAAAATGGTGGAATTCGCCAACTAAGGGCAAGGTTGAATATTTTCAGGCCATTGGGCTATGGAGTCAAAATGATGGCTTTACTGGATTTCTATTCTACACACAAGATGGCTTTGCAGGGCAAGATAGCCAAACAGAGAACAATCCTTAAAATTTAAAGTGGATGGAATGGATTTGAAGGGATGAAAGGCAGTTAAGAATCTTTCACCATGTTCAAAAGAAAGAAATTAAATGATTACAAATAAAGAGCAGTGAAGAATTCTTTACTATAGTAACCAAAATGTTTAAATTAGCGAAGCAAGAGCAATTAAGAATTCGTTGCTTATAACTAATTTAGAGGAAAACATTTAGAATAATCACAACTGAACTCAGAGTACAATTAAGTAAATTCTGAGTTATTCTTTTATGCCAAGTATTCAGAAATGGACACAATGATATTATAAACAGATATAAAACTTAAAACATAGGATAGAAAGACTTATTGAACTGCAGTCCGACACATGAATCCTGCAAAAAGTCTTGAGCTTCAAATTGTCATCCAGCAAGCCACAAATAAATTTCTCCAAAAAAATTTTATTCCAAAAACATCAATGTCACAGCAAAGTAGTAGAATCCACCCAAAATACTTCCAAGAGTGAAGTATTTATACAAATTCTAAACTAAAATATCTTGAAAAAATATCAAGATTAGTTCACAAATCTCTCCAACTATTTGACATAAATAAAACTTAAGTAAATGACACTCAAACTAATTCATCTATTTGGCACTATTTTGTATGGATAGGTGATGACAAAGAGGAGAATTCGAATTTGATCCAACTCTTAGTTGATGATGAGGCATCCAAGTCACTAACTGCTTCCTTTCTTTGTGCAATTCTGCTCCAACAATTCTGCAAATTTGGGGTCCAATGATACCTTTATATTTATCAATCTGTAATAGATATGTAAAAAGTGAAAGAGGTTATTGTAGATAAATATGTTTTTGAGATAAACCTCTTTCACTTTCCTAAAATTCCTCTCCATCTATGCACAATAGGCTCTGCAAAAAGATGTGTAAAACAGAGTTTTACAGAGTCTGAAAAATAGCCTCTAAAGATGTGCATGTATCTATCATTCTGAAATCAATGTCAAAAAAATGAGATAGGCTTTTGTATATGGCTCTCTTAGGAACAAAAACCTCCTTCAGTTTTTTAATATGTATTTCTGATTGGCCACAATATTCTCTGCAAAATGATGACTTAACAGGAATTTTCTGCAAAAAGTGCTTTCCAACATTGTTTAATATTTACAAAACCATAATGGCTGTTAGAAACGTGAGAGAGGTTTTTGTAGATGGCCCTCCTAAGAACATAAACCTCCTTCAGTTTTGTAAAATTCATCTTGGATTGATCACAATAGTTTCTGCAAAACTATGACTAAAATATGCAATTTCTGCAAAAATGTTCCTTCTTGTTATGTTTTTTCATCTTTTTACTTTCTTGCTCTTTTGACTGTTTTACTTTCACTTTAGACAAACCTCACTATTGGTGAAAGTATTCTCATCTCTTTTTACCATTTTACTGCCTTCTCTATTTACTTTTACTGTTTACCTTTGACTGCTCTGTGACTTCATTTTAACTTTCACTGACTTTTACCTGATACACTTTAACCACTAATACTCTTTAGCTGTTATGCTTTCTAACCTCTGTTTGAATATATTTGATAACAATCTTGGAGTAAAAAAATCTTATGACTAGTATTAAGACTGTTTATCCAAGGATGTGATCTTCTGATCACCTCTTCAAGGGACAACCGAGTAGATTTTTCAAGCAATTCCCCAATGGACAAGGGAGTGAGGTTTTGACCAGGTTCAAAATGGAGCATCATTCAAGGCTACAGGAACTCCCATTTTGGTTCTTGTGGAAAAATGGAAATTTCGGGGGTTTTTCACAGAACGGGAGAAATTTCAGTTTTGAAAGTATTCTTTTGGTTGCAGGAACTAAAACAGACCAATATAAAACTTCTTTTCAGATTATGGCTTGAATTTAACACTAGAATGCAGATTTTTACAGAGTTTCAGCAAGAAAACGGATAAATACCTGTTTTATGGAAAATGTCGAGATTTACAGGTACTGTTCAATGGCGGATGAATGCTCGGGCACTGGTATAACAATGGCGTTCCGTAATTTTGGTCGACGGTGGCTTAAACAGTGGAATTTTCGAATTTTTCAGTGGAGGGCGCAATTGCTTTCAACAGAGAAAATGACAGAAAATACACGGAATTTTGTTTTATTTACAAATTCAATAGGGATTTTTTATTTTTCCAAGGATGACGTCATTATTATACGGGAGGACACGTCATCAGGCTGGGCGGTAAGCGGTAATTTCCGCACCGCTTTCGGGGGTTGGCGGTTTTTTGTGGAATGGGAGCGATTCCATTTGGAGATCAACACGTGGCGGGTGCACTGTTTCGAAACCACCGTGATCCCGCACGTTAACGATCGAACAATGGACGGCTAGCGGAATTACAGCGGGTCGTTGATTCGGGAATGGGCGATCGGACGGGTGATATGACGGGAAGATGGTGGGGGATTTAACACGCGGGCCCAAAGTAATTAATGTTAATTTAACTATTCCGGGCGGCGTCTTATTGGTTGAGGGATTGGTTATTAATTAATCCGGGTGATTAATTAATTTTGGTGGTTTAATAGGGGTCGGGGTTACGGATGGTGTATTTCGAAGTTTTGGTTTAAATTAAAACTTCGGGTTTTATTCATTTTTCCGTTTAAAACATAAAACATATGTTAAAAACCCTTTCAATATTTTTATTATATGGTAATAAATTAATGCAATTTATTAACCATAGGGGCGGGGATAGTTTATAAGGATATGTTTTTAACCAAAGGGTATTGTAATGAGGGATTTTATTTCAAACATATGGAATTAAATACTTTGGCTAAAAATCTATAATAAGAGGGTTTTGGGGATATTACATAGGAGGAGTTAAATACAATAGGATAAGGTATTTTTATTAAGGATTTAATAAATAAATCAGATGTTAATATGACAAAGGGACAAGGGAAACTCAAAATACTTTACACAACTAGGAAAGTGGAGATTTCTGAAGTAAATTGCATCATCTCAATTTCAACACTTAAACGTAGAATAACAAGTAATTTTGAGGGATTATTATGGAAATTTGCATGATTAAAAGTGAATGATTATAATGATAAATAACTTCAAGTACTTAGGTCTTTTTGACCATTAGGCCGAGGGTCCAGTCCCTCCAAAATTCAAGGAAATGCCTTGAGCCCCTTTAATCTTCAAATACCTTAGCACTTTGGGGAAATTAGTAAAACTCTTAGGGAGAAAGTGATGTGGGAAGTTAATGATTTTGAATTTGCTTTTTGTGAATTTTCCAATGTATTTTCTGCTTTAGTACTTGTGATGAAAGTAAAGGATTAAACACATTTAGCAGCATCATTCATTACATGAAACTTTGCAACACCATCTACCTACCCTATCTACTTTACACTACCATTTTCTCTTCTTTATTAGGGTGCACTTAGACTGGCAAACCCTTATCAATTTTATTTTCTTTTACATGGAAATTCTATCTAATTCTCAACTTATTACATCCAACGGCTCAGATTAAACTGTTGAGCACCTTTTATTAACTCTACCTATCTACTTATCTTCCAAGATTAAACTGTTTGGTCAGATATTTATTCTCTATTCTATAACATGAAATTGAAACATGAATGAGTTAAGTTTAAACAGTTTGACTCATCATAAATTGTGGCAAAAGTTTGACAAGCTGCACACAATTGCTTTATTACAAAAATGAAATAGTAGTGGCATTTGGATTTGCACACTTTCCTTGGTCTATTTTTTGCTTGGGGTTCATTTCTTTCATTTTATTGACCAATTTATTTTTCTTACCCTTTGATTTTTCTTTTAGGGTATACCCTCTTTACATTTTTTAAATTTTTTGATTTTTTGGTTTTTCAAGAATATGGAACACCTTTGCTCAAGAAAAAGGTTTGAACATATTCCATAGTTCAATCAAGACAATCATGAAAAATGACACCTATTGGTATAGGAGTCTAACACTATGATTACGTGTGCAAGCAGAAGAGATAAAGTTTGTCGATGTTAGTGAAGGAATTTCTATCATTGGATGACCCCAAAGGTCTAGTTCCTCAGAGGGTCTATGGGGGAGGCCCTGGTTGAAACTCCCAGGATTTTGTCCCTAGGACGACATGGCATGGTAGGGCCATTTGAATTTTTCTCTGTGTAATAAGGAAAAAGGACCCCAAATTTCTTTTATAATGCATAAAGTGAATTTTCCAAAGGATGAGGGTTTGGCAGGGCCAATGGCCAATGTGATGTATGATGTGAATAGGAGGGTGACTTGGCGCCCTCGAGACAAGACACACGTTACAAAAAAATAGTCCTTTGCTGGGGCCAAGTGACCTGTAACTGAGTGACACATGGAACCCCTAGAGGAGGCCACATGGCAGGTGTGAAACCAACCTGACACCACCGTTATAAGATATAATTGTGTCATCATCCCAATGATTACAAGGGAGGTACCCCAAAGGTTTTAAATGGGGTGCAAAGCAGAAGGACTAGGTAAATTCCATCTCTAGACGAGAAGTCTCTTGTTAGTTCACGGCGATAAATTTCATCTTGGACCCCAGGCATACAGAAGGGAGGCACACTTGATCATAGTGAAAAGGATCGGGCCACGGTTACGTGGCATTGCGGGTTAATGTGAGTTGTTGATCACCATATTCAAGTTATGGTTGTCGATCACCAATGGGTAGTGGAGCTCACGGATGTGGGGTATTATATATATATATATATATACCAAGGATAGTTTAAATAATTAAATATATGTATATATAACAGGTGTGCCAGGAAATAAGGGAGCCTTATGTTGTGATGTGGTTTAGCCATGGTAGAAGCCACATATAGAAGAGACATGGAATCTTGAGGGAAGTGATATGGCATGCCATGTGTGATTATGTGATCAAATTTTAGCTCAAAAATTAAAATGCCTAGAAAGTTTTGAAACAATCATCAAGTCAAAGTGCTCATCATTTTGAATCCAACGATGTTTATTTCACCTCAATCCAATGCCGTATGCTCAATTTATCGCGTGATGACCATTTGGCCCAACAACTAAAATTTTACCAGGTTTGTTGACTGGGCAATTGACTAGGTGACCGTACAGTTGAGTCAGCAAGGTGACCGTGTAGGTATGATCCAACTAGGTGCTGACACTTGTCCTTCTCTGGTTCATTGATTGCTGGTTGATTTTGATTGGTTGATTGGGTTTTTAAGTGGACCAGTAATATGGTGCCATATGGCCCAACCAAGGGCTGCCACGTGGCACCGCATGGACAATCACAATTTGGTATGGGTCGGCCCTAGGCTCAACGGGATTCAAACCCTTGACCTTTAGTTCATAAATGCAGTGCCTTACCACTATGCTATATGATGGGTCTTATTAACCATAGGGAAGAACCCCTATTTGAAGTTTAATTGTTGTGCATATGGAGGAAGGGGTCGGTTTGCCAGCCCCAACCCCGGTCGTATCCATACCTATATGACTATGATGCCCGAGATCTTAGCCCAAACCTTGGTCTCATATCAACCCACAGGATTGCAGGCTCCGGAGAAGGAGTGACAACAGAGTTAAGCGCTTGGTAGTAGCCCCAGGTCCTGGGCATATGCCACAGTAGAGGACGAGGCATGAGAGTTTTAGGCGATAACTAGTAGGGGCCTACAGAGGGGGATAGCACCAGGTCCTATGGACCACACACATGACCTGCGCACAAGAATGAAGGAGCCCGACAGGAAGGGGGGGCTATTAGCATGACCCTTGGTCTTGTGGCACCCGATACAATCGTAGCTTAACCTTTCAGGTGCTAGGTCGGCAAGGACAGGTGTTAAGGCCAAAACCGTGGCCTTATGTGGCCTATATGACCGTAATTTTTGCACTTAAGGGGTCATTGGACGAATTAAAGTTCCAACAAAATGCACCGGCGAAGGACGAAAATGTTGCTTCGTTAGCGGAAAAACAGGGCAAATTTGTAGGATGAATAGTTTGTTGGTATGATTTGTAGGACAGTTAACAACAAAAGTCAAGGGAGAGCTTGGAGAGCCATATATTTGTGAATTATTGGCCAAATTGATCTCAAGAAGAGTCTAGTTAGCGGTTTTTTGACATTCTAGATCTAATGGTGGCCTCGATTTGAGCACATCTAAGGAGTCGTTTTGCAAGTTGAATACCAAGGGTGTATGGATCAATCCGGTTTTTGAAGCAGTTCTTGAGGGTGTTTGAGCATGGAGAAGGCCTTGTATGGGTTTTCTTACCTTCAGAAGTTTATTGCAACAAATCTTACTTGCAGGGTTCATCTCGGGTTTACTTTTCTCACTATGTCATGTTGATGAAGGCTTTGTTTTTGCTCTTCAATGTGGAATTTAAGTGCTCATATGCTCATGTAAGCTCATTTCAGTTGGAGTATAGGATCTTTGTAGGGGATGCCTTGTGTAGTTGTTTTATGTGAGAGTTATTTGCAGGATAACATTTACTTGTATGGTAAATAGCCACTAGTTTTCATCAACAAAATTTTATGTACTCCCTTTTCTACTGAATTTATGAAGCGGTCTAGCTATGTTGGCAGGCTCGATGATGTAGCCCAGGAGGGGTGAACTCCATCACCAAATATTTTTTAGGCTCTTCATGATTCTTGTTCGAGTTATTTGATATTATGTTTCTTATGTTAAATTTACATGTGAATACTGACTCATGAGTTGAAGGGCCTGTTTTGTGTTCAGACCCATTTTACCTTGCAAAGCTTCAGAATAGTCCTTGTTTGTTTTTGGGCAAGATGAATGAGAACACCTCCTGAATTTTCAGATTAATTGGTATCAGAGCACGATTTGACCAAGTTGCAAGAATGGGTAAAAAGAGTCTCCAAGAGCTAGAGGAGCATAATTTGACTCTTCATATGGAGAACATTGAGTTGAGAAGAATGCTAGAGATGGCTAAAGAGGAGGAGAGGCATATGCACCTTCAGTTGCAGCATGTGGTTGAGGAATAAGTTGCTAAAATTTCAACTCCTGTGATAGAAAAAGACACCTCCAAAATGAAACCAACACGTGGTCATGGTTCAAACAATGGTTATGGACCATATGAGGAAGATGATGCATGTGGATTTTGCAAGCATCTCCAAGATTCTCACCATATGCCAGCTGGTAAGAGTGGGTGGCTAGAGTCATATACAATGTGGCCATCATCATCATCATCAAAAGCTGAAGAAATCAATGGCAAGTTTAAGGAGGTAATAAGCATTTCAAGTACAATTCCTTTGGTTTATGTTAATAACACCTCTTTTGTAGTATTGGAGCAACATACCAAAGGCATAGGTATGACGCTGCTTTCTAAAATGGGTTATGAAGGAGGAGGCCTCAACATCAATGGCCAAGGGATCACCAATCCAATTATGGTTGAAGAGAGACCAAAGTATCAGGGATTGGGTTATGGTCAAAGGGAGTTTGGAGAATTCTCTAAATGGTTTGAGGCACATCAACGATATAACGATGATATGTCACCACCACCTTGTGACAATGTTAATTTGTATCCCAAGTGAGATGAGCGATTGAAGGGACCTTGCATGTAATTTTCCACTCCACTCAGTCAAAGCTGCAACCCTAGAGACAAGTATAATCCTCATGGGTATTTCTCAATGCATGGTAATTTCGACTATTTGTGGAATAAGTACCCTTGTACTTTCTGTGATGAATTTGAACATTTTGTGGTTGTCTGTGAGAAATGCATGGTAATGTTTAAAAGAATGGATCGAATTCTAGGAATCAAGCATAATGATTCTCCTTCGCATGAGAGGAATTCTTTGTCAGCAAGCAAGAGAAAGTCCCTTTGTACCCATTGTAAGATGCATGGGCATGGCAATGAACAATGTTAGAAATTACATCCATAGCTTCGTTCCAAGAAGGGAAAAGAGATTGTGCAACCTAATGCAAGGGAAGCAAGAGGTGGCAAAGAGGACTTGCGGCAATCCTAAAGAAACCTTCAAGGCAAAGATGATGCAAAAAGAGAAACCATAAGCCTAGGAGAGGCAAAGATTGGGTAGAGTTGTTTGTAAAGTTTATTTGTAAATTTGTAATTACTTGTTTGGGTACTTTTGTAAAGTGAACAATAATTTTCACTATGTGCAACAAGTATGTGTTTTTCATTGATGCTATATATTGAATTGTTTATAATTCCACATGTTCAAGAACTTTTGGAGTGTACATGTTTGTCGTTCAAGTTTGTCATGTACTCACTGATGCAAGTATCCCAGATGAAACTTGTGTGAATATAATATTTGTTTTAAGATTGTACAAGATGACTCTGTTTTTGTAGGCAAGGCCAGTTATATCATTGAAATTTCGCACTAGTGTACTTTTTATGTACAAGCTCAATTTGAGGATGATAAACCAAGTTTATGTTGCTTTTGATTTCCAAGATGGAATCAATTTTGTCTTCAACAGTTTAACTTCAAGATGAAGTTGTTTTGAGCCATTCAAAGATGAGATTAGAGAGAAATTTCATATTCCACACATTAGTGTTTTGTTCCTGCACCAACGATAAGAATATTGACTCAACTCTTAATAGGACAGTAGGTCTTCATGGAGAAGATAGGTGAAGTGCCTTGATTGGGGATTGAAGGGAACTAATTGAAAAGTAAGAATTTTGGATTGAGTTTTTGGGTGAATTTTAGTTTCAACCTCATTTTATTTACTAGGCAAGTGAACTTTTGGAGTCACAAAGTTCCTAGTGGGGAGGTGTGATCAGGTGATCAAATTTTAGCTCAAAAATGAAAGTGCCCAGAAAGTTTTGAAACTTACGCCAAGTCGGAGTGCTCATCGTTCTGAATCCAATGAAATTCATTTCACCTCAATCTGACAAAATATGTTCAAGTTAGCGTGTCAGCAAGGTTTGTTGAATCGGTGACCGTATAGTTGAGTAAGCAAGGAGACCGTGCAGGTACAAGCCAACCAGGTGGTAACACTTGTCCTTCTCTGGTTCGTCGATTAGAGGTCAATTTTGATTGATTGATTGGGTTTTTAAGTGGACTAGTAATATGGTGCCACATGGAACAACCAAAGGGTTGCCATGTGGAACCTTTGGGACAGTAAAAAAATTGGTATGGGTCAACCAGAGGTTTAGTGGGATTCGAACCCTTGACCTCTAGTTCATCAATGCAGTGCCTTACCACTGGGCTATATGGTGGGTCTTATAAACCATAGGGTGGAACCCTTATTTGAAGTTTAAATGTCACACATATGGAGGAAGGGGTCGGGTTGCTAGCCCTGACCCCCGATCATATCCATACCTATGTGACCACGATGAAATAAGGGAGGGGGCTCGGGATCTTAGCCCAAACCTTGGTCGCATATCAACCCACAAGACCACAGGCTCTAGAGAAAGAGTGCCAATGGAGTTAAGTGCTCGGTAATAGCCCCAGGTCCTGGGAATATGCCATAGTAGAAGACCAAGCGTGATATTTTTAGGTGCTAACTGGTAGGGGCTTACAGAGGGGGCCAGCCCCAAGTCCTATGGACTACGCACATGAATAGCATGTAATAATTTAGGGGCCCAACGGGAAGGGCGGGTTGTTAGCCCTACCCTTCATCCCGTGGCACCCAATACAACCGCAGCCTGACCTTTCAGGTGCTAAGCCGGTGAGAGCGGACGATAATGCCCAACCTGCGACCTTCTGTGGCCTATATAACCATAATTTTTGCTCTTAAGGGTTCATTGAATGAATTAAAGTTCCAACAAAATGCACCGGTGTAGGGAGAAAATGTTGTTCCGTTAGCAGAAAAAACTGGGTGTATTTGTAGGACAGTTAGTCTGTTGGTCCGATTTGTAGGAAAGTTAGTCTGTTGGTCTAATTTGTAGGAAAGTTAACAACAAAACTCAAGGGAGATCTTGGAGAGGCATATCTTTGTGAGTTTTGGACAAATTGAGCTCAAGAAGAGTCCGCTTAGAGGTTTTTGGAAATTCTAGATCCAATTGTGACCTCTATTTTTTGATTTGAGTACATCTAAGGAGTGTTTTTGCAGGTTGAAGACCAAGGATGTATGGATCAATTAGGTTTTTGAAGCTGGTCTTGAGGGTGTTTGAGCATGGAGAAGGCCTTGTAGGGGTTTTCTTACCTTCAGAAGTCTACTACAGTAGCTGTTACTTGCAGGGTTTAGCTCAAGTTTACTTTTCTCACTATGTCATTTTGAGGAAGGATTTGTTATGCTCTTCAATGTGGAATTGGAGTGCTCATATGCTCATATAAGCCCATTTTGGTTGGAGTATGGGATATTTTTAGGAGATGCCTTGTGTTGTTGTTTTATGTGAGATTTATTTGCAAGATAACATTTCCTTATAGGGGAAATAACCACATGCTTTTGTCAACAAAATTTTATGTACTCCCTTTTCTACTGAACTTATGGAGCAGTCTAGCTATGTTGGCAGGCCCAAAGATGTAGCCTACGAGGGGTGAACTCTGTCACCAAATATTTTGTTATGCTCTTCATGATTCCTGCATGATTTATGTGATATTATGTTACTTATGTTAAGTTTACATGTGAAGGATAAATCATGACTTGAAGAGAACATTGTAAAACCTATTTTGTGTTAAGACCCATTTTACCTTGCAAAGCGTTGGAACAATCCTTGTTTGTTTTTGGGGAAGAGGAATGAGAACACCTCCTCCATTTTCAGATCAATGTGGGCACCACAAGGGGGTCCACGTGGGTGCCACAAGGTAGTGTCTTGTGACATGGTAGGAGGCTATTGGCATATCTTTGAATGACCATATATTTTGATCTGAGAGTTGAATGGAGGTAAAATTTATATCGCCAGAAAGGTCTTGATGAGACGAACACAATGGCCAGGTCTCTTTCGGGTTTTGAAGTGCTCGAAAATGGTCGAAAAATTTATACCCCATTTCCATAATTGAACCTTGGAGGTTGGGTAATCATAGTAATTGCGTCCTTTTATCCTTAGTGTGGTTTATGGGTGGTAAGGGGTGCATTGCATAGTGGTATAATAGTGAAGGTTTAACACTGTACCTTTGGAGATTAAATGAGGCCTTACAGCAATGTGATAGGGGTTAAGAACTGATTGTTATGTGTATTTATTTTACGTACTACTTGATGTGTTTTCATTGTGATGTATGCATGTAGAATGGTACTAGTAGCTTGACATGAAATTGTTTTTATTGATGTTCTAACTTGGTATGTAGTTTTTCAACTAGCCTTACGTCAACAAACTCGCAAAAAAATTCCAAGATGATGAATTATATTGTGCATTTGAGTTTTTTTTATAATTTAACAGTTATGTGCATGTCTAACAACACATAAGGAGACATTAAGGGTTGAGTCATGAGTACCAGAATGATGTAATATATCACTAATAGGTCACATAATAGTTATGAATAGGAAATATCAGTTGAACGGAGAGGAGAGGTAGACTCTCATGCCTGGATGGATACCTTGAGGAGCTTAAGGGCTAAAATAAGGAGTTGCAATGCTGATAATGAAAGAACTATTAGAGCACAAGAGAGGAAAGCAGAAGTGAATATAGTCATACTGCAGAGCCTTTCAGACTTAGGGAAAAGCAACATGAGTTGGGATCTAGCCATAGGAATAGGCAGAGTTGCACATAAAAATAAGAAAATACCAATGAAGTATATGGGAGGAGATATAGAAAGAGGCATAGGTTGACAAGTGAGGATACAATGAAAGGAGGTGCTCTACTGGATACTCCAGAGAAAAGGACAAGCACCTATGAGCAACAACAAAAATATTCTCACTGAAGACATCACCATCATCATCATCATGGGAAAAGGAAGTAAAAAAAATATATTCCATAGGAATTTAAGAAAACTAAACATCCTACATTTGATGGTGAGGTAAAGAAACCAGAAGATGCTGAAGCATGACTGCTTGGGATGAAATTTTTTTTTAGAGTGAATAACTACTATGAAAATATTAAAATAAACGTGGCTACAGTTAGCCTTAAAGGTAAGGTTTAACATACTTCCTTACCAACCATAGCCCATAGTGAGGGGATAGGGAGGTATTTACTATGTTGACCCAATCTCCAACGTCTAGTTATGGAAATGGGGTCTAATATATATTTTTAATCTTTTATGAACTCCTCATGCCCAAAACCAACATTGCCATTGGGTTCATCTCATTGAGACCTTTCCAGTAATATAAAATTTGCCTCAATTTGACTCTCAGATAAAATTATATATCCATTTACAAATTTTCCAATAACCTATTGCCATGCTATCTTAACCTACCACGTGGCATCGACGTGGTGCCCACATGGCTATTCAATTCATTGCCACATATTTCAAGTGGCTACCGTCGTGGCTATGCCACATCATATGCATATGTGTGTGTGTTAATATATTCATACAATGTTCCCACCCCTTTGGTCAATCAATGGTCCTTGTACAATGGAGGATATCAACAATTAGGATTGCAATGCGTGACGCCCCCTCCTTTCATGACGTCATGGGGTGGGGGTTGCACATTCAAGCTTTCAATGCTCGGTTCTACAATTTGTGATTAGCAACAGAGGTTTTTCTAGTCAGATTAATGACATGTGTGAGGGGGAACTCCCTCGAGGTACAAACATGGGTGGGGTTGCACATTCGAGTTCTACCCATCTCGGAATGATGCCCCTGATGTCGGCCTGAGGTGACATTACACCCCCCACATGGCCTCCTTAGGATTTCCATGTGGTACTCATTTTCAACCCACTTGGCCACGTAAAATGACCAAATTTGGGTGCCATGTGTCACACCAACATGGTACCACGTCACTTTCCATACCATAATGCATGCCACACTAGCCACGATCCCCTTCCAACCCCTTATCCATTAAAAACCACATTTTCTCCGTGAAAATAAACATAGAGAAATGTTTTGGACTCCATCCAATGGCCATTGAATCTTGACCCTATCAATATTTCAAATTTAAACACGGACCCCCCTCCCCTTGCTCACCCAGGAGGGGGGGCTCTATTATTGAATCCATGCCATCCATTCTCAAAGGGACCTTCGACGTTGATTTGTGCACACACACACACACACACACACACACACACATTTGTTAATCGCAGGGCCTCTGTCCTTGGCGATTGGTCTTGACACTCACTTGTATGGCTATCGTAAGCCTCTAAGGATTATCTATCCATGAATAATACTTGAGCCCCCCGTCCCATATTACATTTGAACACTACACATCATATTACTGCTAGAATCAATTGAAGTAGTCACCCCTGAGCTAGATCCATGATCTAGGGGGAAATTTCCTTCAACAATTTCAGCACGAGCCCATACCGAGATCCAAGAGGATAGGAATAACTTATGTGTTCAGGTGGTTTATCAAATATGACAAGCACTCCATGAGTGGTTTATCAACCCAACAAAAAGCACCCTGGGTGGGTTATCATCTCTCCCTCAGCAAGCACCCTTATGTGTGTGGTCAAGTTCTCAGCCCGTAGCAAGCACTCTAAGTGGTTTCTTAGCCAATTCTCGGAAAGCACTCATTCTTGTCTCTTCATAATTTTCATTGAGCTCCTTGAGGCTTGGACACACTATCCACAATTTCACTTCTCAAGGAATTCCCTACCCCTGACCTTGCAATTATATCCAACACTTCTCATGTGCTCTCCATAAGAGAAAATAGAACCCGAGCATTGCTTGCAAATTCCTTTTTATGATTTCTCATAGGTACCTCTTCATGGTTCTCTTGGAATCTTCCTCTAATTTTTCTTGATAACTGGCCATAAATTAAATAGTGGTGCAACTGATCCATACAAGCTTATTTTTCCGCTTCCTCCTTAGATCACAGATCTGTGGTCCCACTCTTCAGGAAATCGCATAAGAATATATTTATTTGTAATTCTGAGTGTCATTACATTACGAAAATTAGGCAGAAGTTGACCAGGGGTGTCACTAACCCTACCCCCTTAAAGGGAACATCATCCTCATTGTTCTTATAAGAAAAGAAGCAAAAAAAATAAGCTTCACACACAATTCTTACATCCACTTACTCAAAAAACAAAACATGGGTACAACACCCTTATTTTATAAGTCATTTTCTTGGTGGCTTCATCAAGTCCAAAGTGCTTCCATAACACCTTGATCCGTTTCATTGATATATTATGGAGAGTGATTTGCCTTAGGTCCAAGATTCACACTGTATCTGGTTGGAAATACCCCTTTGGTTCCACATGTATCAAAGACCAATCAACATAGTGATTAATATCATGAACATATTTCTTAAGCAAGGAAACATGAAAAACATTGTGTGCTTGGCACTGTGGGTGGAAAGGACATTCTATAGGCTAATGACCCCACTCTCTCCAAGTCTGAAATGGTACGTAATGCCTAGGTGCCAACTTTGCACATGAGCCCACTTTCAATGACATTTTATTTGGATTAACGTGGAGATAAACATTCTCTCGCACTTGAAACTCTTTGTGAATTCTCTGCTAGTTTGCATAAATTTTCTTCCTATCGTGGGCTGCCTTTAAATTTTCGTTGATCTTAATAATTTTCTACTCCATTTATTTTAGAAAATTTGGCCCAAATATTACTCTATTTATTGGATCATGCCAGTTGATAGGTGTATTTCATTTCCCGTCATGAAGTGCCTTAAAGGGACTCATTCCTAATGACTCTTGATAGCCATTGTTGTATGCAGATTCTACCAGTGGAAGGTAGTCTTCCCACTTTCTTGGTTGATGCATCCCATACATCCTTAGCATGTATTCCAATATTCGAGTCACTCTCTCTATTTGACCATCTGTCTGAGGATCATAAGTAGTGTTAAATGATATTTGGGTTCCAAAACCAACAGACAATAATTTCCAAAAGTTTGAAGTGAACTTGGCATCGATGTCTGATATTATCTTTTTAGGTGCTCTAAGCAACCCAAATATCTATTTCATGAAAATTTGAGCTATATAAATTGCTTTATGAGTAGAATTAATAGCAATAAAATGAGCTCCCTTGCTCAACTTATCCACTACCACCACAATGGCATCATGTTGTCTAGTATTTTTTGGACATACTTGCAATGAAATCCATGGATATGACCTCCCATTTCCATTCTGAAAGTGGAATTGGCTGTAGTAGTCCAGTTGGATGCCTGCACTCTGCCTTTAATTGTTGACATTCCAAACAATTTTCAAGGTATTATGCAATATATTTCTTCATTCCTGGACAAAAGCATGTCTTCTTCATGGCTGTCATCATCTTTTGATATCCAGGGTGACATGAATAAGATATTTTATGGAATTCATACATGACAATCTTCGTCAAATCATTCGCATTAGGCACATATTTTCTATTCTTGAACACTAGTATCCCATAATTAGTGAGTTGGTAACTTTTTATTACAAATCCATCTTGTTACTCCTGCCAACACTTCTTCAAATATTGGTAATGTTCATCGTTAATCAACATATCTTCTATTCTTCCCTTGATGTCAAATACGTATGTTCTCATGGGTGATAAGTGATCAAGTGCTAAAAATTATGCTATGAAATTTGTTGGAATGGTGTGGAACCTAAAATACTGCGTAGATCTCGTAGTTCTGGATCTGGCGCAACTATTTTCGCGAAAAAACGACACCGTATGCTCCCAGAAATGCGTTCTGTTCGTTTTCCCAAACAGACAAAATTTTCAAAAAAATGACAGCTAATTGTGTATTTTGGGCTAGTGGTAGGCTGCCACATGAAATCTCTTGTTTGGTTGAAAGTTAATTATTTTAGGCCAATCTAGCCTCGCCACTTGTCCGAACCTGATTGATTCTGGTTTGGTTGAATTTGGTTGGTAGGTTTGTGGCCAACCATAGGTTGCCACGTGGTTGAACTTGAGGCTTCCATGTGGCAACATGGGGGCCACCAAAATATGGGTTAAATCACTGCATTGCATGCGATTCAAAACAAGGATTGCATCACAAACAACGCACACCCTAAATGTCAGGCCATGATTATCTCTTGTTAAACAATGGTTCGAAAACTATGTAAAAATGTGTTATATGGCAGAGGTTGGGGTAGGGGCCAGGGCTTAGCCCCGACGCCACCCCATAATAAGAATACGAATGTTAACATTAAACCAAGGGCATGGAGGTTAGGCCACCACCTAAACTTTCACCTTAGCCACCAACCGTAACCATGTGATTGACCACCCTAAACTGCGACAGCTATCGTGACTGCTAGTATTTAAACCGCGTGATTTTTTTATTAAAAATAATAATATGGCGCCATAACCATATGGTTAAAAATGTGGAACTTAGGCGCTATTGGGAAAATTAAGTGTCTAAACTTTTAAAAATGTGGAAGTTAGGCGCAAATGATGACTTCAAGACAACTTTTAAAATGAAATCTAAGATTTGGGAGCACATCCTGTTTCCTCAAAGATTTTATTTCAAAGGACTTAGAAAACATAAAAGATTCACTGATAATTGCAGTCATAGAAGAGGGAACACCTAAAAACATCCATGATTACAATTATAAAGACCTTTAAATTTTTTTTCAAGCAGGGACAAAGGGTATGATCAAAACAAACCTCCTTGGCTAACTATAAACAATGGTTCTTCAAAGGGAGACTTCTAAAATAGTTTTCAAGTGGCAGCAGACAAGCAGGGAAAACCATAAATCATGCTGGAACCAACTATTTGAACTATTTGAGAAATAAACAAGCATAAGGGTTCAAGAGAATGATTAAAAACTCTAAAATGCCTTAGTAGAAGAAAACATAAAACAGTGAAGGACAAATAGGTCTAAGGTGCTTCTAGGAGTCATTTCTTAGCCTAAAATTTTCATCCTACTGTAGTAAGAATTTATGGAACAAAATGAAAACAGGAAAAACAACAGATAGTTCAGAATACATCACCAACAGCCAAGCTCAAGCATCCAATGATAAAGCCTTCTCAAGAACAAGCATGTAACAACATCATCAAGCTTCCAAGACTTCAATTTCTTCTTCAACTTCAAACAGACTATGTATTATTTCAGAGAGTTTCAGTGTTACAACTAGTGACCAACCAACCAACAACTTCTCATCTTCTTCAGAAGTATTTATAGAAGAAATGAGGAGGTGGAAGAGTTCTTGGGTTGAGTATCATTAGTTCTATACTAAATGCAACTTCAAGCCTTGAAAACCATGCAAGGCATAAGGAAGGAATGCATCGAATTACAACTCTGTTTCATTTATTCTATTTCTGCTTTTTAGGCTTAGTGGGTAAAAATATTGACCTTAAGGCGCTTTATTATCTTTACAATAACTTTACTGACAGTTTAAAATATGTTCTTTTGTTGGTAATATCTGTTCAGGTGTCTTTAGGCAAATATCTTTAGACTGGGCAATAACTATGCCTTCATTTGATTTATTGAGGCTGCAGGTGGCACTTTGGTAGCTGGGGGATTCAATTAGCCCCTTTGATGTGGAAGTGGAGGCCTTTTACTGATATTTTTCTATGTTTTACCTTAAAAACTCTTTTGATCTGTTTTTGGTATGTGTTTAGGCTTTAATTAGCCTTGATCTTCATCTTCAGGTCTTTTATTCCTTGCTGACTATGGATTAGGCCTTTGATTCTTGAATTTGTGCCTTAATCCCTTTAAACTTTGATCAAACTCTTTAATTCTTAACTTTATGCTTTTATCCTGTGTTTTTAACGCTAATACTCTTCAATTAATGGATTCTGACTGTGTTTGCATGTTTGCAGGTGCGCAGGGGGTTTCATGATATCACCAATGCTCATGAGGCATGGGTAAAAATGTAATCTGAACCTTGTAGATTTCATTTCTTCATGAATAATGGCCTGTGGATTTTCATCCCTGGCCTTCGCATTATTTTTAAAACTATGGGAAAACCCATATATTCTGCAGAAAACAAACAAAAATTATAAAAAACCTGCGAAAAATAGGTTCAAAGACTGATTTGGAGGTTTGGGCGCGAGAGAAAATCGAAACCGTTGGATTAGAATAATTAACGGTTGAGATTAATTGGTGGGGTTGCTTGGGAAAATAGATGGATGGCAAATGCACGGGGGCAAAATTAAGTCAGGATCGTTTGATCTCAGAGATCGACGGCCAGGATTAAAAGATGAAAAAGCAACGTTGGCGGAGGGAGCGGTATAGCAGAAAACTAGCAGCGGTTTTCGCGTTGCGTTTGGGGGGTAAGCGGTATTGCCCAAAAAAATGTGATACCATACACCTTTTGACACCTGTCCCCTACAATACCGCCTATTTCGGAAAATTTTTGGGCATTAACGTTTGGGCGGAAAAATTTTGCGAAACGCATCATTGTCTGTTGGATGATCGGGTGCAGATCCGACAGTGTGGATCGCACGCGACAGGGAAGTTGCGGGGTTAAAAGGTAAGTGGGGCCGGGGGATGACGTGATGTTTTTTGTCGCATAGCGGACGGGTCTTTGAGTTATCAGGTTTTATCCTGATCGTCCGATCTTTTGAATGGACGGTTAGATTTGAAAGATGGAGTGGGGTTATATGAACGAAGGAAAAGGAAAGGCAGGGGATTGGGCGGAAGGATAAGGCCTGATGGCCGTTGATCTACAGAGATCAACGGTCCACATTGATTTAAAATCAAAATGTCGGGGATGAAGAAAAATAAAGAAAATAAAGGTTTTTGGAAAGGGTTTTAGGCCTTTAGCGCCCGATTGCGGGGCTTTGGCCATATGGAGGAAAAGGATAAAGGAGATAAGCCCTCAGGGGCTTAAGACCTATTATATTTCGGAAGGGTTCTTTTAGGCCCAAAAATAATGATTTTTAAGGCAAAATGGGGTTTCGGTAGGTAAAAGGAGGTATTTTAAAACCAAATAAAAGGGAAATATAAGGTTTAAAGGGGGGTTTTGATGATTTAGAAGCCAAATGAAGGTTTTTAGAGGAATTTTATGAAGGGAATAAGGGTAAAAAATGGAATTCTTTGTGAGTGAGAAGAGAAGTGAAATGATGGGAAAATGGGGTTTTAAGCAGTCTTTCTCTTGGCAAACAACAGGTTCTTTAGGAATATGAGAGAAACAACAGTGAAGATTAACTCAAAGGGTAAAGATCTTCATAAAACTTCAAAGATGATAAGTTTTCAAAGAAAACTATCTCTTGAAGGTTTAAAAGACAAGCTTAGCCACCATTGGGTATGACAAAATTTATAGGTGGCTAACAGTGGCTCCATTTGGGGAGGACAACTGGTTCTTTAGGTGCCTAGAACCTCAGCTATAGATCTCTGGCTTTTCAGTAAACTAGTGCCTTCATCCATTGGGCATCGAATTTATTTTCCTTTGCTAGTCTTCTTTTGATCTGACAACATCTGCAGTAATATGAAACAATGGAATTCTATCAAAACAAATCTCTATCTACTCATTCCTAATGATCCTAACATTTTTTCTTCTTTCAGAGTGCATTTGGACTAGCAAACTCTCTTCATCAATATTTTGTTCTTTTGAAAACAGGAAACTAATCAATTACTACTCTTATTTCTCCATGAACTCAGTTTAAACAGTTGAGTTCATAAATTTATTTACCTAACTACTATCTGTCAGGATTAGACTGTCTGACAGACTTTTATTCTCTAAATTCTAAAACAAAAATTTAAAAGCAGCCAAGCCAGGATTAAGCAGTCTGACTTGCTGTGATCTATGGCATAAAAACAGGCTACACATAGATTTTATTTGCAGAAAAGTAAAACATAATTTGTGAAGGCTTTAGATATGAAGATTAAAACCTCCTTCACTATTTCTTCAGCTTTGATTTTAGTCTTGTTTGAGCTTTTTCCTCTTTCTTTCTTGGTTCAAGTTTTGAGATTTTTTGAACCTCAGTTTTTCTATTCTAATCTACCTTACTGATAAGCCAAGATTGTGCTGTTTGGCTGATCTAATTCACTAACCTATCAGTAGTAAATTTAAAGGCTAATTAGTCATGATTAGGCTGTATGACTAACTAGAAGTGTGTTTTTAGGAGTGGCATTTGAGCTTGCACACTTTCAGACTTTGTCTCTCTTTTTGGTATGGGGCTGTACCTTTCTTGTTTTTTCTCTGCCCTCTTTTTCTCTTTTCTATTGTTTTTGTATTTTTCTCATTTTATTCTTCAAAAAAGAAATTAACAACTAACTAAATGCTCATAGCTGAGCTTTATTGACATTCCTATCTAACCTAATCTAACTTGGAATATTTACATGTTTAGCTGATGAACTCTCTTTTCCAGTACAACCAATCCAGTAAATGATTCCATGATTGGTCCTTCTTCATCTCTTTGGGCAGGCTGGACAAACAAGTCCACTCCCATTCCTTTTGTTTTTTAGCATCAATGCTAAATAATCTTCTTGTTTTTGGTAATACACTGCTCCTAATAACCTTTATCCCTTCAAATGCCTTCAAGAAGTGAGCATAGGGATCTTGAAACAATGCCTAGTTATGAATATTTGTAAGATAGGATTCAACCAGGGTTACCCTTTCCTCCACTGGATCAAGATTAAGATTTTCTTGGGAAAGAAAAACTTCCTCATCTTCATTATTATCTGAACTGGAGGACTCATCATATATTGCAGTGTTGTCCTCTTGTAGTCCTTGTATGCTCTGATTCAGTGGACTGTACTCTGTGAAGAGATCATCATGTTCTTGAGCAGGGGTATCCTTTATTACCCCAATCCTATCAGGAGAAGGCTCCTTATCTTCATCCTGCTCAAGAAATTCCTCTTCCTTTACAATCCCAACATTACAACTGATAGATCACTGACTTCCCATTATGTGAAAGCTATCTTTGATGGAATGACTTTGTTGATTACTGCTTTCAAGCTAATGATAATGAAATTCATGACACCAATCAAATGCCGGTTTCCCTGCATGATTAGTTTCTATTTGGAGCTTATCATCATCATCAGATTGACAAAAAAATGGAAAATCATTAGTATAAATAATTTCACCAATCAAGCATATTGGGTTATCAGTCTGTCTTTCTTTAAGCTGATCTACAAGTTTATTTTCTAGTTCAAGATAACAAGGTTCAGTAAGTAGATGAGCAGAAGTGTTTTGTTCAAATGAGGTTTTGAGGGCTGGCTGTTTATTTAATATCTGATCAATTTCTTCTTCTGTTAAAAGAGAAGGAATTTTATTTTTGCTTTGGACAGAAAAACAACAGTCCTCTTCCTCTTGTGTTGACTGATTTTGAGGCTGTATGTCTTCTTGAGCCTCTTCTAGGGAATCATTACTTGTGCTTGCAGGGAAACTTTGAGGATTTTCTTCTTTTTCCTGATCTATCTCAGTTTCAGGCAACTCCTCATGATTTTCATGGCAGTCACTTTGAATATAAGGTTCATGAGTTGTTTCTATTATATTGTCAGGATGCCACTCTATTTTAATAATCTAAAATGAGTCATAACCTAAAGGCAGAGACTCTAGTTGTGTTGTCTCTTCTCCTATTTCAGATTTTGTGAGTTCAAGATGGTTTATGTTTTCCTCAGGGCATTGCTCACTTTCTGCCTTTGAATTTTGGTCGTAAAGTTCCCTTAACAACATAATACAAGATAAAGGTAGGCTATCAAGATTTTATTGACAACCTTCTTCATTGTTTTCTTTGTAATCTTGCTCATCATACATATTTTTTCTGTTGTTTTCGTCTTGTAGTGGTTGAGTTCGTTTTTTACGGGGAGGAGGTATGGGCTGCTCTGGATAATCAATATTTGTATCAACCTCATACCTATCCAGTCTTCTATTAAGTATGTACATCATTTTTCCAATCATGTCTAATAATGTGTCTAGTTTAGCTTCTCTGTCTATACTTGATTCCATGTTTGCAAGTTATAAAGAGGTCACTGTATCTTTCTAACCAGTTCAGAGTTTTCTTCCAGTGGAGTCATTAGGTCTTTTGGGATTGTGGAGTCGACAGGTGGAAGATTTTGAACTTTGCTGTCCACCAACAACATGATTGGGTTTGCTCAATGCATTCCCAGGAGAGTTTATAAGGACTAGTGAAGTAATAGGCCTATTGGAGGCCAGTGGAGTCACCAGGTGGAAATTTTTTAGCTTTTTGTGAAGGTAAAATTGTTTTATGGTTCCACCACCATGTTTATTATGAAGCCAATATGAAATATTTTTGGGTTTTTTCTGAGTTTCTATGGTTGTTTGAAAGAATAATGAGTCTATAAGAGCTTGCTAGGCAACTATGAACTCAGTGGGTCCCACCATGATCACCATTATGTTGGTGTCCTGTGTTTTGATAGATTGGCTAACCAAAAGACAAGGCAACATCAGAACCAATCTTTAGAGTTCCAAGATCTAGTCCTCTTGTTCTCAGAGAGGGATCTCTCAAATTGTTTGGAAAGGTATGTCTTGTTTGCTTTTAAGTATGATTTTAGACTAGTTAATAAGTGCAAGTGTTTGTTTTTTTTGTTTGTTTGGTTGAATTAGTACAACAGAACATGAAAGTTCTAGGTAGTATAAACAGAAATAATAAGTGTCAAATTCATTGGGCAATGGAGTCAAGAAGAAGTAAATAACAAGCTCATCAATGGATATGGGATATCAAAGGGAAAATCTAACTTGGCCACAAGATCCTTTAGTTTTGTGAATGAGATGGACATTAATGATTTTGAAAGAGAGTTTGAATTCTCAACAAAGGGAACTTAAAAACATAACTTGAACATAAAGAGGTATTTGATAGACAGGGCTAACCATGAATTCTACAAACCACACTTTAAGCAAATGATGACTTCAAGACAACTTTTAAAATGAAATCTAAGATTTGGGAGCACATCCTATTTCCTCAAAAATTTTATTTCAAAGGACTTAAAAAACATAAAAGATTCACTGATAATTGCAGTCATAGAAGAGGGAACACCTAAAAACATCCATGATTACAATTATAAAGACCTTTAAAACAATTGTTCAAGCATGGACAAAGGGTATGATCGAAACAGACCTCCTTGGCTAACTATAAACAATGGTACTTCAAAGGGAGACTTCTAAAACAGTTTTCAAGTGGAAGCAGATAAGCAGGAAAAACCATAAATCATGTTGGAACCAACTATTTGAACTATTTGAGAAATAAACAAGCATAAGGGTTCAAGAGAATGATTAAAAACTCTAAAATGCCTCAGCAGAAGAAAACATAAAACAGTGAAGGACAAACAGGTCTAAGGTGCTTTCAGGAGTCATTTCTTAGCCTAAAATTTTCATCCTACTGTAGTAAGAATTTATGGAACAAAATGAAAACAGGAAAAACAACAGACAGTTTAGAATACATCACCAACAGCCAAGCTCAGGGATCCAATGATAGAGCCTTCTCAAGAACAAGCATGTAACAACATCATCAAGCTTCCAAGACTTCAATTTCTTCTTCAACTTCAAACAAACTATGTATTATTTCAGAGAGTTTCAGTGTTACAACTAGTGACCAACCAACCAACAACTTCTCATCTTCTTCGGAAGTATTTATAGAAGAAATGAGGAGGTGGAAGAGTTCTTAGGTTGAGTATCATTAATTCTATACTAAATGCAACTTCGAGCCTTGAAAACCATGCAAGGCATAAGGTAGGAATGCATCGAATTACAACTCTGTTTCATTTATTATATTTCTACTTTTTAGGCTTAGTGGGTAAAAAGATTGACCTTAAGGCACTTTCTTATCTTTACAATAACTTTACTGACAGTTTAAAATATGTTCTTTTGTTGGTAATATCTGTTCAGGTGTCTTTAGGAAAATATCTTCAGACTAGGCAATAACTATGCCTTTATTTGATTTATTGAGGCTGCATGTGGCACTTTGGTAGTTGGGGGATTCAATTAGCCCCTTTGATGTGGCAGTGGAGGCCTTTTACTGATATTTTTCTTTGTTTTACCTTCAAAACTCTTTTGATCTGTTTTTGGTCTGTGTTTAGGCTTTAATTAGCCTTGATCTTCATCTTCGGGTCTTTTATTCCTCGCTGACTGTGGATTAGGCCTTTGATTCTTGAATTTGTGCCTTAATCCCTTTAAACTCTGATAAAACTCTTTAATTCTTAACTTTATGCTTTCATCCTGTGTTTTTAACGCTGATACTCTTCAATTAATGGATTCTGACTGTGTTTGCAGGTGCACAGGGGGTTTCATGATATCACCAATGCTCATGAGGCATGGGTAAAAATGTAATTTGAACCCTGTAGATTTATTTTCTTCGTGAATAATGGCCTGTGGATCGTCATCCCTGGCCTTCGCATTATTTTTAAAACTATGGGAAAACCCATATATTCTGCACAAAACAAACAAAAATTATAAAAAACCAGCGAAAAATAGGTTCAAAGACTACTTTGGAGGTTTGGGCGTGAGAGAAAATTGGAACCGTTGGATTAGAATAATCAACGGTTGAGATTAATCGGTGGGGTCGCTTGGGAAAATAGATGGATGGAAAATGCATGGGGTAAAATTAAGTCAGGACTGTCCGATCTCAGAGATCGACGGCCAGGATTAAAAGATGAAAAAGCAACGTTGGCGGAGGGAGCGGTATAGCGGAAAACCGGCAGCGGTTTTCGTGTTGCGTTTGGGGGGTAAGCGGTATTTCCAAAAAAAAATGCGATACCATACGCCTTTTGACACCTATCCCCTTCAATACCCCCTATTTCGGAAAATTTTTGGGCATTAACGTTTGGGTGGAAAATTTTTGCGAAACACATCATCGTCCGTTGGATGATCGAGTGCAGATCTGACGGTGCGGATCGCACGCGATGGGGAAGTTGCGGGGTTAAAAGGTAAGCGGGGCCTGGGGATGACGTGATGTTTTTTGTCACGTAGCGGACGGGTCTTTGAGTTATCGGGTTTTATCATGATCATCTGATCTTTTGAATGGACGGTTAGATTTGAAAGATGGAGTGGGGTTATATGAACAGAGGAAAATGTAAGGCAGGGGATCGCGCAGAAGGATAAGGCCTGATGGCCGTTGGTCTACAGAGATCAACGGTCCACATTGATTTAAAATCAAAATGTCAGGGATGAAGAAAAATAAAGAAAATGAAGGTTTTTGGAAAGGGTTTTATGCCTTTAGCGCCCGATTGCGGGGCTTTGGCCATATGGAGGAAAAGGCTAAAGGAGATAAGCCCTCGGGGGCTTAAGACCTATTATATTTCGGAAGGGTGCTTTTAGGCCCAAAAATAATGATTTTTAAGGCAAAATGGGGTTTTGGTTAGTAAAAGGAGGTATTTTTAAACCAAATAAAAGGGAAATATAAGGTTTAAAGGGGGGTTTTGATGATTTGCAAGCCAAATGAAGGTTTTTAGAGGAATTTTATGAAGGGAATAAGGGTAAAAAATGGAATTCTTTGTGAGTGAGAAGAGAAGTGAAATTATGGGAAAATAGGGTTTTAAGCAGTCTTTCTCTTGGGAAACAGTAGTGAAGATTAACTCAAAGGGTAAAGATCTTCATAAAAATTCAAAGATGATAAGTTTTCAAAGAAAACTATCTCTTGAAGGTTTAAAAGACAAGCTTAGCCACCTTTGGGTATGATAGAATTTATAGGTGGCTAACAACCACCACCACCAGTTGCAGAAGTACTCACATCAGGAGGAGGAAAACTTGCATCTTTGCAAGATGGTCTTGAGATATTAATATTAGGAGCCCCATGCATGATTCATGAGATACATGAGGAGGAGGAGACATATACCAGCGCTGGTACAGTTGAAGAAGAGCAACCATCACCATTACCAATAGTTGGAGAGTCCATTGCACCGATTGTAGGAACTCTTGTAGATGTGCAAGATGTTGCCAAGATTCAACTTATCCAAGGTTTGAAAACACTTTCATCTCATATTATTTCAATACCTCATATTTATATTTATGAGACCATGCCATTAGGGCAATTGCATAACCAAGGATTAGAGCACCTTGTTGATTTGGAGCATAAAATTTTCACTGCACAGAGGACCCTTGACTTGATCAAGGATAAGATGTAAAACTATCCTAGTTTATCATGGTTGAGCTGCACCCAACATTTTGTGTTGAAGTGTGGAGTTTCATAGGATGGGAGGAACACATTCCTATTCAGTACAGTGCCAAATTGAGTTCAGCATTGTGTATGGCTAGGAGACAATAGATGTATCACCATGTAGATCTAAAAAGTTGTCACTGAGCATCAGTGATGAGATGAGGGTCCCATTATTATTGGAGAATTCCGAAGGTAGCTTCACCCATGAAGCACTGGAAGGATAGATGATAGATGGTAGACATCTTATGATGGAGAGCATTCCCCATTATCAAGATGGAGTTTGCTTGATGTGCACCTCACATCTCAAAGAGGAATTTCTACCTACAACATGTATGGAGCCTTATGGGTTCTATTGGGCCATTGATGAGAGGATCTCATGGAGAGACCTCAAAGGAGGCGAACTTCAACATATCATGGAGTGAAAAGATTATCAATTGGAGGAGGATGGTATTATACCTTGGGTGGATACCAAGATTGAGCTTGGCCTGATTCATCATCCACATTGGGATGAATGGATCTAGATGAGGAGTAAGAGGTTGCCAACCTTTTTGCAGATCTATGAAACAGGACAAGAAGAAGCATGGCTGCGCTATTTTCTTTTGGGTGAGTATGGGTACTACCCAACATCTCACAATTGTGTGGTCCATGCCATGGATGTCACTGATGTTATGCAACGACAGGAGGCATGGCTGCGCTGGTTATTGTTGAGAGAGTTTGGCCATCACATGATGTATCTTATGTCCTTGTATTTACTTTTTTTGGGATATATCTTATGTTCATGTATGTACTTGGGTTTGGGACATGGCATAACTCTCACATGACGTGCAACAGGGAGATTGTTTATATTGTTCTGATATGACATCCCACATGTCAATCAGTATGTTGTGGCTCCATGACTTCCATCATGATGATGTAAGATGGCATCAAGAATCCTTGTTGCTTTGGTTACATTTGGGAGAGTATGAGTTGATTTCTCCCCATACATTGCATGATATTTATGGAGGATGGAAACAAGAGGCCTTACTGTGTTGGCTTCTGTTGGGAGATTATGGTCATTGTACTTGGTATGACGATGATGTGATGGGGCAGCAAGAGGCATTGCTGTGGTGGCTTCTCTTGAGAGAATATGGCCACTACATTTGGTATGATGATGAGATGGTATGGCAGCAAGAGGCATTGCTGCGGTGGATTATTTTGAGAGAGTATGGCTCTCATACTTGGATTGATGCTGATTTGGCATGAAAAAAAGAAGCATTGTTGTAGTGGCTTCTATTGAGAGAGTTTGGCTCTCTTACTTGGTTTAATGATGATTTAGTATGACAACAGAAGGCTTTTCTGCGGTGGTTGTTATTGGGAGAGTATGGTTTGACATTGTATATGTTCATCCATATGTCTCTAATTTTTATTTTGCACACTGTTGGGATGATTCTTGGATCCAACAGGGTCAACAGGGCCAAGGATGGAAGCATGGAGAGATACAATCTACTTCATGTAGCATGGGATGGAGAGATAGTTTATGATGGGGGACTTTCCACTTTGGGAAGAGACCACTTCACTTTCTGTATCTCATGCATAGAGGAGGAGCTTGGACAACATATGGTTGCCACTTGGAGATTCATTGATGAGGGGAGGCATCTAACTTTTCAGTTGGAGGCCATTCTATACATTCTAGAGAGGCAACTTTGGAGATGGGCATGCCTAACACATTGGAGCAAGTGGGGAGGCCTTCCATATGAGGATGCCATTTGGAGGGAGATGGATTGCTGTAGCATCCACTTTTGTAGTTACTTGAGGACAAGCAACATTTTGGCGAGGAGGACTGCAATATTCCCAATTTTCCACCAGTTAATTGGAATATTAGAGTTCTTACTTTTTCTAATTAATCAAGTAAATAAGAGGGTGGAGGGACCCATAAACCCCATAGATGAACAAAATCCACTTTTTGATGTGTGTATGTGGATAATCTAGAGGTAAATCCGCATTATGGAGTAGTGGAGCAAATTCTTAATCAAGGAAGAGTGGAGATCATGGATCATTAATGAGAAGATCATGGAGATCATGAAGGAAGTCAAATGAGATCATGGTGCATTAAAAATAAGATCATAGAGCACTAATGATGAAATAGTGGAGGAAATTGTGCATCTAATGCACACATGATGGGGAGAGTGGGAATTGAATGCAGAGATGGTGGAGAACATGGAGAGACAACACAGTCTTCATGGAGGCTAGTGGCCACATGTGCAACACAGTTATGAGGTGGGCCAGGGCTATGGAAGGCTCACCAAGCATATAAGGGAGATGAAGGCAGCAATATAAGTCAGGATTTTAGATTATTATTTCTGATCTGTTTAGATCTGGATTTGTCTTTGGACATTTCTATGCATGCTTCAGCTGTTTAGCTAAGCCTACAATGCTGTTTAGCACACGAGTGTTTCTGAGCGGAAATCCCACCCTTACCCATGGGGGACTTCGAGTTCCTACTCTAGGAAGGCTATTTTGAGCTTCCATACATCATCAGGCATTGGTTCCACATTCAACCACTCTCATATGCACATTCAGTCTCAGGAATTACGCATTGCTGCTTGAGGGTTTGAGAGGTGGAGGTTGTTTCTAACACTTCAGCTAGGAAACCGGTGGAGGAATCATCCTTTCACCTTGTGCTTCAATATCAGCCTTTTAGGAGAATCATATTCATATCTGGCATTGAGGCCATCATTTCATACCTTCATACAACAACAATTCCCCAAGGGATTACGAAGTCCAGTCTTACAGATCTGAAGGAGGAAGGAAGTTTCCAGTATTTTAGTTCGAAATCCTATGAGGGACCATCTCCTCCTTTGGGAACATCATTTCCATAATTTAGGAGCTTCATTACAAAATCTATCATCAGGCTATAGAGCCTCCCTCTTTGACAACACAATTTTACTCAGTTGTTGTGTATTCAATAGCTGCATCTTTTGGAGGAGGTTGGAGGAGACAGATCTTGAGCTTCTAGCTCAAGGATTTGAAGGAGGAATCAACCCTATATGCATTGCGTTGGTTATGCCTTATTGCAGCCATTATATCTTCAGTTTATGTAGTAGATCTGCATACCCAACAATGTTATACTTGCAGGGCCTAAGAGGGTGATTTTCCAAGATCTCCATATCTGGAAATCCTTTCTGGGTTATCTTGGGTATTCATCATAGAGCCTAAATCTGAAATCTAGGCATCATATGAGCTCTGGAACTAATATATATATACACTTATATATATTTCTGGTTGTTTCCATCCTGACATTTGCAGCAGAGACAATGCAGTATTCCTTCCAGCAGTCCAATAGTTATGCAGTCCCTCTTGTGGGAGCATTTCAGGGTCATTCTAGACCATCTCTTTGGCTTGAGCGTCTCATATTTTGAGCACTGCTATACTTATATTCCACCTCTTATATAACAAAATGGATTAGCAATTCTATACATTTGTATGGTGTCTTTATATTATTTTTTTACGTTGCTGCAGTTCTTATATTGTGTTTTTGTATTACTGCATTCTCCCTTTTGGGATATTACATACAAACACGAGGATATGGGTATCTAGATTTCATGATTGATAAAAAGAGTCTGACTTGGTGATAAAGATGTAGTATATCTAGCCACAAAGCTATCAGTTCCAATTCCAGTTCTAGTTGTTCTAGTAGTCATATTTATGATTTCTCTTATATATAGGCTATAAAAGATGAAAAAATTCGTTAACACTTACGTACAATGAGAAAAGTGATAGCTTTGGAAGGATCTAATTCACAAGAAAACTAATTCCAAAACTGTTACTATCTCTTCTAAATTATTTAGGTGTTTTAACATTTCTTAGGCACATGAAAATGTGGTAATCTTATTATATTGCAAGATTTTTCAGGAGGTTTGCAAGTGTACTGATTTGAACTTCAGTATAACTATAAGGTGGAAATGACAAATGGCCAAGCCAAATTATTATCAGTTACTTGAGAGGGAGGATCCCACCTCGGATTTACTTGGTGACATGGTGACAATCATACATTTGTTTTATGAGATATCTAGCATATGAGGAGGATCAATCATTGCTGATTTCAATGAAATAAGCATTGCGACATCTCCATGGAATGAAGACTTGGGGAAAACAGATGATGGGTACATAAACGAGGCGAGGAGGAAAACTGAGGACTGTAAGGAAATTTTTGGAAGCATTATCTAGTGAATGAGTCTACATTGTTGACAATACTTTTAGTTTCAATGAAATAATAAAGAAGTCCAACAACTACAATCTACAATTCTGAAATTAGTACATTTAAAAACCAATATGGTTCGAGCAGATCTCAAATAAATGTGGTAGAATCATATTTATGCAAAGGAAATAGGTCTTATGCCTATGGCCTAACCATCTCCATGCTCGCTGTCCTTCATGTTTCTAGAGTCAACTTTCTACATAAGAAAATATGAAAAACAAAGATTCAATGTGAGCATACCTTGGCATATGATTTTGTGATATGGGTGAGAGTAATGAGAACACCATGATGTTTTCTCCATCTTCATTCATCAAACAAAGTATAAGGGTTATCAAAAAAAGTATAGGGGTATTCTCTAAGTGGGCACATGTAGGTGAGTATAACAGAAAAGTGTGTGTCATTCATCCATCTCCAGGCCATGCTATGCTACGCCATTCCTCTGGGAGAGTTTTTTATTTTATTTCTCTGGTTCATCTTCTCTCACTGTCTTCATGTATGAAGCTACGTGACCCCAAATATATACTTTCGATGGAACTCAACATCCAAGCTCTTTCTTTCCTTGTTATAACTAGTAAAACGCTTGTTGTTGTGAGGAATATCTAACCCTCCATCCAAAGCACCCTTCAGGGCTCCGAAGACTCTGTTGCTAGTGGTGGTCCTCAGAAGACCTACATCCAACAAAGCTCTGAATGGCCTCCTGGAATCATTTGGCTCAACATTGTAATCCTCTCCAGTGGCCTCCTCATTTCCAACATATTCCTCATCCATCTCCAGCTATTTCAAAACATGACGTGCCAATATGAGACCTGCGTAGTATGTTGTAGCATCATTTGTAAGCCCTATTTTGAGTCCATAATGAGGCAAATCTAGAGAATAACAATCGACATAATGACATCTCTTGTAATATTTGCATATATGATCTGTGCCACCACATCCTTGTTGTTGAATCTAACAACCAATCAGTATTTGGGTGTGTTCTACTTGTTTTTATCGGTTTTTGTTACTGAAAACTATGCAATGGACAGTGCCGATAGTGTGTGCACTAGAGAGCACAACCAAATATTTCAAATTTAAACCTTTTCTCACAAAAGACTACTTCAACCACTCCAAGTTTGCAAAAGGCGAAGGAAGGTTTGTCAATGCTTCCTTCATGATCGATACAACACCATCCCTCCGTCCAGTGGGAACCCTCCACCACAACCCTTCCATCTGCTATTTTTCATTTAACCATCATCATCATCATCATCAATACATTAATATTTCTAGTAGTACTGTAGTGAATGATTACCATATGAATTGAATCTCTGGTAACAAGACACCATGCCATGACATTGATTTTCAAGCTCTTCCTTTGCCACGTTAATAATTTGATAGACCCTCAAAGTCCAATTTGGGATAGCATCTTTCTCAACAGGTTTATCTTTGTTTGTTGTATTCAATAGAATAGATGCATCACATCCTTGCAACCATGGGCATCGTGATTAATAGAAATAGTGACTGCAATCCAAAAATCTTGGAGCAATAGAACAATGACCCCAAACAAGACATCTAGTTCAAATTCAAAAGAATCCGTTGAAGCACATCGAATATGGACAGAAGCACATCTGGTGAAATTTATGAGAGTGCCATGTCTGAATGGTGGGTGGTTTAGGATATAGCACGCAAAATTGGAAGTCCGAGGATCATGAGGCAGGGTCATGCCATGAATTTGAATTTAATGTACGTGTGGCAAGAAGTGAAGTTAATTATGAAGAGTGGGCTTCGTTTTTGCGTGATTTATACCATAAATTCAAGCGATTTATTGACATTTGGTTCAATCCGGTCATGTTATCTCAAGTTCTGAATCTCATATTTTCGAGGAGCTCTATATATGGTGAGGAGCACCTTTGGCCTCTCCTAAGATAGCTAGGAATATCCGTGAACTTCTTACATTCCTTGGGAATCGATCACCTCAGGAACCTGACCGGAAAACTGGTGTGGAGCGTCGGTATGATACTCTCTCTCGCTGTTTTGGGTGATACGGTGATCGATAGAAGAATTATTAACAATTGGGGAAAGGCGACGAATATAGATGAGGAGGAATGCTTCAGTGGATGGGTTCTCGGCCTCTGCAATACGTCATGTTTATGTGTTTGGGGAGCCAATTTATTCTAAATGACAAGAAAATATGTGCGCTGGCCACGGGATTAGAGGCGAGCAGGGAAGATTTCGTCTAGGTGATCAAACTCCCGCACAAAATAAAAGTGAATGAAGTGGCTTTGCCGGAAGGATTCAAAGAGAGAACCTGAGATAGAGGGCTAATCATATGGGGGTGGGCACCTCATCTGCTTATTCTCTCTCAACCTTGCATCGGTGCATTCCTCAATCATTGCAGATGGAACTCTACTTTGGAGTGCTTGAGCATGGGAATCCCCATGATCACCTGGCCCATGTTTGCAGATCAGCCATATAACTCAAAGCTTCTGGAAGAACTGACGCAAAAAATGCTGAAAGTCCGCCCCACGGAGAGCTGGTCAACTTTTATTTGTCAGCACCTTCTGTCCGAACCCCAGTTCTTTGGATTCCACGTGGTCCACTTATATCTATTCCACGGAGTTTTATTTATCAGATTCATGGAGTTTGATAAATAAAATTTATCCACGACCTTTTGAAATTTAATTGAATCTCTCGGCCTTATATAACACCGCCAACCTTATAACCAATGTTTTAAATCCTCGAAGCCTTATATTAAAACCAACGCTCTAATTTGAATAATTAACTGTATAATAAACCTTGGTTCCGGGCCCACCTCTACGACCAATAAAATGCATGCACCGTACCTTGTTATCGTTCGCGCATCTACAACAAGTGACCGTCTTCCGATGGCCCTTGCCCAGATCAACGGCTCTGAGCAATATCGCTCGGCGTCCTAGTACGATGGATAACGTGCGATGGCGTAGGTTAACCGGTGTTTTTACGAGGTCCACCTCGCCACATGGCAACATGTCTATGGAATCACTCTGTGACCGGGGAAAACCGCTTGCACACCAAAAGCGGTGTGATATGGGCAATCCACCTTTCAAAACCACTCGCGGTTTCTGCACAGTGTTTAACTATGGTTCACGCCGGTTGCACGATTCTCCTCGTTCTCTAACTCACGCCTAACCGTGGTTACGGTTCGAAGCAACAACTCTATTCCTTTACAAAGTGGGAATCTTCCAATTAAACATCGTTCACGACCACAATTCCTCTGCACAGACCTCGCCTATGGGTAGCATGGATTTAACAGGGTTTATTCGAATAAATTAAGGGAAACAACAGACAACGATAGGTGGAAGTTATACAGGAATTCAATTATACATGCACAGAGTTCATCACTTCGTAATTAAACAATCTCTTCACAATTAAGGATTCGAACCATCTTTATGGCAAATGCACACAGAAATTATTTAATTGGAAGCAATCGACAACACACAGAGTCTTATTACCGAAATCTCTTTTCCTCTTGCTCTCCCCTCTAATCCATCCGGGGGATTACATTTATATACATAAACATATGTCCTTTCGGTTCCTCTGTGAGGAATGTTATGGTAACTCAAGAGCCTAATTACAATTATTTGAAAACTAAAACATGACAGATGGACTAACCATTCGACTTCTACACTCTAACTGATCTAATAATACAATCAACTAAGGTATTGACACCTAGCTATAACAATTCAAATGTTTTCAAACCCTCCTAGCCACAACATGTGGACAAAACTCCTACATTGCTAGCTAGTGTCTAATGCCCCTGCATCAAGAACACATGGGGGTGGCCATACGAATATGTGAGGGAATGAAAAGTGTGCTAGATGAAGAGGAAGTGAAAAGGGTAGTTATCGTGCTTTTGGTGGAGGAAGAAGGAAAAACCATGCAAATGAAATCTCAAGTACTGAAGAAGCATGATAAAATGGCTGTGAACATCCCTGCAACCATGTTCATTCATACGTCTATTCATGGTTGCAGGGATGTGATCACGACCTTATAATAAATAAAATAATGGAAATCAGGTGGATCCTTGCCCTGTAATTGGCTTTACCCTCTCTCCTGCACTTGAATTTGATTTGAAACCTCTTGAAGTAGGCCTTGGTTTTCTGAGGTTTCAAGAAAACCATGTTTGTGGATCTCCTCTCTCCTTCTACAGCCTCCTACCCCCCCTTCATTCATCAAAGTTAAGTTCTGGAGTGGGGTGCTACTAGTGGGGTTGCTTGTACTGGACCAACTGAGTCAACTGTGAAATCTATTGCATCCAAATACATAGGAAACAACTCAGACGTTGGTCCAAAGACACCATTACCGAGCCTCCATCATGGAAGAGGGCCATATTTGGCTTCTTCGTGATTGTCATGGCTACAATGGAATCTCGATCCTATGGAGATAGAGGGTTTGTACATGTGGCTGGGTTGGCATAGACCCTCAATGATGTCCCATAAAATAATATTGTGATATTTCCAAAGGTGAGTTTATGCACTTTATGCGAAGATTAATCTTGGTTGATATTCTATTTCTTCAAACAATATTCTAACGACAACGTACAGTAACATAGAAATAAATGGGAATAATACCTTGTTGATGGAATTGAACTCAAACTAGGAGGTGGACCTTGATGGCGGTTTGTGTGGGTAGTGCCAATCTGCGTGATTCAGGAAGCACAACCATTGTCGCCCTTTCCACTGAATGCGTGACCATTGGACATGAAATAGCTTCAGGGCCAAAGCATCCCGAGGCTTCTCCTTGCAGATATTTAACAACACCTCTTCTTGACCTCTCTGCTCATTGTCGGGGCTCATGAAGTGCATTATGAGGATAAAAAATCATAGAAGAGGGTTTTTATAAAGCATATTTAAAACTTTGTTATGTTCCTGCATAAAACTCGTTAAATTTTTATCCCAACCACTCCAATTTATTTTTCTTTGTTTTGGGTTGGGTATGTGTTTTTTTCTTTTTTTTGTTACATAGTGTAAGCCTTAAAAGTTGTTTGATTTTATTTTTTCCTCCCCATAAAATGGGTAAAAGTGGAATTTTAAAATCATTGCTTTCAATTTAAATTAAGCTTCTTCATATACAATAGATTAAAGTGGGGAGGGAAGATTATGGTATTCAACTAATTATTTTTAATTAAAAATTAAAAATTATGTAAATAAAAATACTTATTTTAAATAATTAGTGGTAGTTTATGGCAAATATGTAAAAATTAAAAGGTAAACACAATAAGTTGATTTCCTAATAATTAAGATAAATAAATATTATTGACTCCTACAATTTTTCATATTGAGAGAGATGGCAATTTGGACCATGCCCAAATCACCAAGATTATTCCCTGTTACACACATGGCCAATGTGAGCTAACAAACCATGGAAAAATTGAAATTGAAATTTATATTGATATACCCTAAAGACAAAATAGGTCAAGCAGACTAGAGTTTATACATATCATGAGAAGCCCATATAAAAAGGTGGGGTGTGTGGTCAAGAGGCCCCAAATAGATGAGTAATAAATAACCATTGAAGTGAACTAGAAAACTAGTAAGCTAATAACCATAAATGAAACAATGACATATCAAAACCTAGGTGTAAAAGAAGTTTATCCTAAGGAGGAAAAACCTTGCATTAAGAAAATAATGAGACAACAATGGAGGAACACAAACAACCATGTCCAAACAGAAGTAATTGCAACCAAGAGAGTAGGGAGTATGTTGGTACCTAATTAGCAGAATTATATAGGTGGCTCTAGCTCCAAGTCAAATTAATGATATATTTCATAAAAGCTTACAACATACAACGAACTTATGGCATACAGAAAGTAAAGAATCAAAATTTATTCCAAGATATTAATGACAACAACCTAATCAAAATGGAAGATTGGAATCCCAATATTTTCATCAAAGTAAAATGAAGTTCCCCTTGTAGATACATAGGACATCCATGAATTTTCACTTACATTACAAATGCAAAACAAAAGAAAAAGTGATAATACCTACCAAAACCAAATAATTTGATCATCAAATTCAATGTATTCATGATACTCCATATGGTCTTTCCAATCCTGTACACATAAATATTGACCCTTCCCATACAACATTAGATCCAGATATTCAAGTTATAAAGCTAGAAGAAATTTTAGTGTTGAATTCCCAAGAAAATTAAAAAACCCTTAGGTAAAGCATTTAACTTACTCTACAACTAGGGTCACAAAATGACATTGAATCAACATTTAACATATTAATTTCAATTCATACTATTTAGTTTGTACAACCAAGTCCCTACCTCCTTGACAAAGTTCCATGACCTTTTGGGAACCCATTTCTTCAACTTCTGTTACAAACATGAGTCCTAGTAGATCTGAGTCTAGTATATCTAAATCCATTTCCAATATTTCCTTGCAACTTGAATACGATTATGGATCTGCATATTGTGTATCTTCCTAGGAGATACAGAGACCAACCAATTGTTTGAATAAATGTTTGAGCTAGGACTGTGTCAAATTTCACCCTATCTATTAATACCAAACAAATAACATGACCACAAATTTGAAATAGGATAGATGACCCAGATTCACTCTAGATGTTGTAGTTGGAAGGAACAAGATAATCATATATTTGAGTTACCAGATAGTTTCAAACCCAGGATATGTTGAGAAGAGAGGCCAATCTCTAGAGAAGAGCACATTTGTGAATAATTTATTAGTATTTGACACACATCTTGGAACACTAATTTTGGATATTAGGCAATACTTTGTCAAATGACCTAACAAATTGCAAATTTATTCATTCATAAGGCAATATCAAAGAGTGGAACATATTTATCCAAAATTTTTATCACACACAAGATGATAAAGAAACATTAAATGATAATAGAGGATAGCTTATTAAAGGACATGAATTATTTCAAAATTATGCCTTGGACTAAAATTTGCCAAGGTCAATATTTACCTAATAACTGAGGACAACTTGTTGAAGGACAACAATTCTTTCAAAGCCACACCTTGGATGTGAATGCCTTCATGGCTACATCTTGCACTAAAATTCACTAATATCAATATCTACCTAATTCTCTTACAAAGTCCATAAAATTGAAAGGGCACATTTACATCATATTTAAAACACATAGAAAAAATTTAGCGGGTTAAATAATAACATAGTAATAAATTTGTAACTCACTAGGGTTGGGGAAAATTCTTCAACGATCATTTGGGGCCTAAGAAAAGTCTTTGTAACTTGTTAAGTTGTATGAGTTTAAATTAAACATGAGTAGCCTAAGATGAGTTATAGAAAGCTCTTAGGTGAACAAGGCATAGTCTAGTTGTAGTAACTGTAGCTTGGTCAAGTTGTTGTAGTCAAGGCAAGATTTGGTTGGGTTCACATGTTGGAAAAAAAGTAAGGGTAGTTGTGAGGGCATGATAGCTAATGAGTATCAAGGTGTGCTAAGGAATGAAAAGGCGTGCTAACACGTGACAGACAATGTGAATGCACGTCAAGGAGTGTTGGGGCGTTTCAGGACATTACAAGGGATAACTAGGTCAAAAATCATGGAAATGAACGAATAAGAGTGTGTGCCAGGGAGTGTCAATGAATTCCAAGTGTCCCAAGGATGAAGTGTGTTAGGAGAATTTTATAATAGGACTTGTAGGAGGAAAGCCTACAACTGTGATAAGGGGTTGGACAAAGCAGTTTCAGATAAAGCGAGACTTTGGGTTAGGCACAACATTATTTTTTCAATGACTTGGTTGGTTTCCCAAGTCGCAGAAAAAGTAAGGCTATCTATAAGAGCATAAAAATTAGGGAGTACCAACGTGTGCCAGGGAATGCCAAGAAGTGCTAACACATGCTATACAGTTATGAGGCATGTTAGGAATGTCAATACATTCCAAGTGCTAATAAATTCCAAGTGCTAAGGCATGACAAGATGTGCCAGGTGCTAGGGTGTGGTGCCAATGAATTCAAGGAAGTGTTAAGGAGTGCTAGGAAACACAAGGGAGAATTGGTTTCAATTTCATGGAAATGACGAATAAGAGTGTGTGATAGGGAGTGTTAGAGAGTTCCAAGTGTGCTAAGGAGGGAGTGATAATGTATGATAGGTAGTTCCAAGACATGCTAGAGTGCTAAGGAAGCATTCCAAGATCTACCGAGTGCCAAGGTGTGCCAATGCGTGTTAAGGAGTGTTAGTGAGTGCTAGGGAAAGACAAGGGAGAACTAGGTCAAAATGCATGGAAATGAATGAATAAGAGTGTGTGACAGGGAGTGTCAACGAGTTCCAAGTGTGTTTAGGAGGGAGTGACATGTTATGTTAGGAAATTCTAAGGCATGCTAGAGTTCCATGGAAGCATGCAGCCAAGATGTTCCAAGTACGAGGGTGTGCCAACACGTGCTAGGAGGTGTTACAAAATGCCAGAGAAATAGAAGGAAATGAATGGAAATGAATGAATAAGAGTGTGTGACAGGTAGTGTCAGTGAGTTCTAGGTGTCTTAAGGAGGGAGTGACAAGGTATGCTAGGTAGTGCCAAGGAATGTTAGACTGCCGGGGAGACATGCCAAGATGTGTCAGGTGACAGGGTGTGTCAATGCATGCCAAGGAGTGTTATGGAGTTACATGGAAACAAAAGGGGGAACTAGCTCAAAATGCATGGAAATGAAGGTTGAATAAGAGCAAGTGATATGGAGTGTCAATGAGTTTGAGGTGTTTTAAGGATGGAGTGACAAGGTTATATGTTAGGCAGTGTCAAGGCATGCTAGAGTGCCATGGCATGTTAGAGAGTGGTAGGGTGTAATAGGGAGTTCCAAAGCATGCCAAGGAATGCAGGGGGTGCTAACACATGCCACATAGTGCCAAGGTATTATTAGACGTGCCAAGTGTTATGGCATGTCAAGATGTAAACTATGCTGCTCAGTTGTTTTATGGCCACAGTTGGATATGAGACTTGACTTGGTAACTTGTAACTTGTTAAGTGGGTTAAGTTGAAATTGTACATGGGTAGCCTAAGATGAGTTATAGTCAGTTATTAGGTGAAAAAGGCATAGTATATTTGTAGTAACCATACCTTTGTCAAGTTGCTGTAGTTGAAACAAGACTTGGTTGGGTTCCCAAGTCCCAAAAAAATTAAGGGTAGTTGTGAGGGCATGATAGCTAAGGAGTTCTAGGGCGTGGCAAGGAATGAAAAGGCATGCTAACACATGTTAGAAATTTTTAATGCATGTTGAAGAGTGTTAGGGAGTTCCATGGCATCACAAGGGAGAGCTAGGTCAAAATGCATGGAAATGAAAAAATAAATGTGTGTTCCAAGGAGTGTCAATGAATTATAGGTGTCTCAAGGACAAAATGTGTTAGGAGAAGGTCATAATATGACTTGTAGGATGGAATCATATGGTTACAATAAGGGGTTGGTCAAAGGAGTTTCAGATAACTGAATAATTTAGGTTGGGTAGAACATTATTTTTCCAATGACTTGGTTGGGTCCCCAAGTCGCAAAAAAAGTAAGGCTATCTATGAGGGCATGACAACTAGGGAGTGATACGGTGTGCCATAGAATGTTAGGAAGTACTAACACATGTTAGACAATTCCAAGGTATGTTAGGCATGCCAATACAAGCCAAATTTTAAGGCACACCAAGATGTGTCAGGTGCTAAGGTGTGGTGCGAACACATGCTAGGGAGTGTTAGGTCCAAGTGTTAGGGAAACACAAGGGAGCACTAGTTTCAAATGCATGGAAATGAAGTGTTAGCGAGTTATAGGTGTGTTAAGGTGGGAGTGAAAAGGTATGTTATGCAATTCCAAGGCATGCTAGAGTCTTACGAAAGCATACCAAGATGTGTCAAGTGCCAAGGTGTGCCAATGCGTGCTAAGGAGTGTTAGGGAATGTTAGGTAAACACAAGGGAGAACTAGGTCAAAATGCATGGAATTGAATGAATATGAGTGTGTGACAGGGAGTTTTAGTGAGTTCCAGGTGTGCTAAGGAGAGAGTGACAAGATGTGTTAGGTAGCGCTAAGTCATTCTAGAGCGTTAGGGTGGCATGCCACCAAGATGTGTCAGGGGCCAGGGTGTGCCAATATGTGCTAGGAAGTGTTAGGGAGTGCCAGGGAAACACAAGGGAGCACTACGTAAAATTAATGCTTAAAAATGAACAAATAATAGTTTGTGATAGGAAGTGTCAGTGAGTTCTAGGTGTGTTAAGGAGGGAGTGAAAAGGTATGATAGAGGTCAGGGAAACATGCCAAGTTGTGCCAGGTTCTAAGGTGTGCCAATGGATGTCAGGGAGTTTTATGGAGTGCCAAGGAATGTCAAGGGAGCCCTATTTTCAAATGCATGGAAATGAATATGAGTGTGTGATAGGGAGTGCCAATGAGTTCTAGGTGTGCTAAGGAGGGAGTGACAAGGTATGATAGGTAGTTACAAGGAATGCTAAAGCGTCAGGGAAACATGCCAAGATGTGTCAGGTGTCAGGGTGTGATAATGTGTGCTAAGGAGTGTTAGGGAGCTCCACAGAATCATAAGGGATAACTAGTTCAAAATGCATGGAAATGAACATATAAGAGTGTGTGATAGGGAGTGTGAGCGAGTTCCAAGTATTCTAAGGAGGGAGTGACAAGGTTATATGTTAGGGCAGTGCCAAGGCATGCTAGAGTGTTAGGGCATTACAAGGAGTAATATGGTGTGCTAGGGGGTAAAAAACATGCTAATAAATGCAGGGGATGCTAACACATGCCACATAGTGCTAAGGGAGTGTTAAAAGTGCTTGGTGTTATGACATGCCAAGATGTAAACTATGTTTCTTAGTTGTTTTATGGCCACAGTTGGATTTGAGCCTTGACTTGGTAACTTGTTAAGTGGGATGAGTTAAGATTGGAAATGAGTTTCTTAAGATGAGTTATAGGAAGTTCTTAGGTGAACAAGGAATAATATAGCTGTAGTAATTGTAACTTGGTCAAGCTATTATAGTCAAGGAAGGACTTGGTTGGGTTCCCAAGTCTAAAAAAATATAAGGGTAGTTGTGAGGGCATGATAGCTAAGGAGTGCCAAGGCATGCCAAGGAGTGAAAAGGTGTGCTAACACATGGAAGACAATGTAAATGCATGTTGAGGAGTGTTAGGGAGTTCCAGGGGAACACAATCAAGAATTAGGTTAAAATTCTTGGAAATGAATGAATAAGAGTGTGTGCCAAGGAGTGTCAGTGAATTCCAGGTGTCCCAAGGATGAAGTGTTTTAGGAGAAGTCCAGAATAGGACTTGCAGGAGGGAATCCTATTGTTGTGATAAGGCGTGGAAAAAATAATTTCAAGTAAATGGAGACTTTGGGTTGGGTAGAACATTGTTTTGCTAATGAATTGGTTGGGTTCCCAAGTTGAAGAAAAAGTATGGCTATCTATGAGGGTATGACGACTAGGGAGTGCCAAGGTTTTCTAGGGAATGTAAGGTTCCCAAGTAAGGTTATTTCTGAGGGAATGAGTGCCAAGGCATGCTTGGGAATGATAACATGTGCTAGATAGTCTAAAGGGATGTCAAACATGATAAGATGTTCCTAGTGCTAAGGCATGCCAAGATGTGCAAGGGTGTGACAATGCGTGTTAGGGACGATCAAGGAAATAAAAGGGAGAAACAAGTTATACTACAAGGAGATGAACACATAAGAGGTTTAATAAGTCATCAATTTAAATTTTCCATGAAGGGCATGCTAGGCACACCAATATGTGCCAAGTGAAAAACATGCCAATAAATGCATGGGCTGTTAACACATGCCACATAGTGCTAAGGGAGTGTTAAACGTGCTAGGTTTTATGACATGTCAAGATGTAAACTATGTTGCTTAGTTGTTTTATGGCCATGGTTGGATGTGAGCCTTGAATTGGTAATTTTTTAAGTGGGATGAGTTGAGATTGGAAATGAGTAGCTTAAGATGAGTTATAGGAAGTTCTTAGGTGAACAAGGAATAGTATAGTTGTAGTAAATGTAACTTGGTCAAGCTATTATAGTCAAGGAAGGACTTGGTTGGGTTCCCAAGTCTAAAAAAAGGTAAAGGTAGTTGTGAGGGCATGATAGATAAGGAGTGCCAAGGCATGCCAAGGAATGAAAAGGTGTGCTAACACATGGTAGACAATGTCAATGCATGCTAAGGAGAGTTAGGGAGTTCCAGGGGAACACAATGGAGAATTAGGTCAAAATTCTTGGAAATGAATGAATAAGAGTGTGTGCCAAGGAGTGTTAGTGAATTCCAGGTGTCCTAAGGATGAAGTGTTTTAGGAGAAGTTCAGAATAGGACTTGCAGGAGGGAAGCCTATTATTGTGATAAGGCATGGACAAAGTAATTTAAAATAAAGGGAGATTTTGGGTTGGGCATAAGATTTTTTTTCTAATGATTTGGTTGGGTTCCCAAGTTGAAAAAAATTTAAGGCTATCTATGAGGGTATGACAACTAGGGAGTGCCAAGGTGTTCCAGGGAATGTAAGGTGCCCAAGTAAGGATAGTTGTGAAGGCATGAGTGCCAAGGCATGCTTGGGAATGATAACATGTGCCAGATAGGGTGAAGGCATGTCAAACATGCTAAGACGTTCCAAGTGCTAGTGCATGCTAAGATGTGCAAGGGTGTGAAAATGTGTGTTAGGGACGGTCAAGGAAAAAAAAGGGAGAAACAAGTTATACTACAAGGAGATGAACACATAATATGGCTAATAAGTCATCAATTTACCTTTTCCATGAGGGGCATTCTAGGCACACCAACACTAGATGTGAATATGTGCCAAGTGCCAAGTGCTAGTGCATTCTAAGTTCCAAATATTCCTCTATTGCTTCTCATCTACTTTCCAATAATTGATCTCAAATAAATTTAATATTAAACCATGCCAAAGCATACCAAGTCATCTCAATGCATGTCAGGCATGCTAAGACTTGCCAAGCGCTAACATGTGCCAAGTTCCAATGTGTGTCATGGAGTGTTATGCATGCTATGAAGTGATAGGGCATGTCAAAAAGTGCTAAGTAGAGAGTGCCAATGCATACTGAGGAGTGTTAGGGAGTACTAGGACAACACAAGGGAGCACTAGGTCAAAATGCATAGAAGTGAATGAATATGAGGGTGTGTAAGGGAGTGTCAATGAGTGTGCCTAGTTTTTATGCCAAGGAGCGAGTGAGAATGTATTCTAAGCATTCACACACCATATTTACCACTCACTTATTACCATTCCCACACCATAAAAAAAACCCTAAAAATTTCATTCTTAAAATATCTTGTGTAGTTTCCCAATGTCATTCAAGTAGAATCTCGAAATTACTTATGTGAGTAATGGTGCAATCATTTTTTTATTCTCTTAAAGGAACTCTTTATAGACATGCACCCCATCAAACATAAATCATTGAGTGAAAATGAATGGAAATGAATGAATAAGAGGGTGTGTTGGGGAGTGTCAGCGAGTGTCAGGTGTAAAAAGGGGGGAGTGACAAGGCATGCTAGGGAATGTTATGGCATGTGAAGAAGTGTCAGGGTGTGCTAACATGTGCCAGATAGTGCCAAGGCATGCCAAGACATGCCATGTGTTAAGACATGATGATATGTGCCAAGTGTTAGGGTATCCAAACGCGTCTCAAGGAGTGTCAGGTGACAAAAGGGAACACCAATTAAAATGCAAATAAATGAACACATATGAGTGTTAATAATTCAAGACCTTACCTTTTCAAGAGGGGCATGCTAGGAATACCAACACTAATGCCAATACATGACAAGGGCCAAGTTTTAGCATGTCTTAATTGCCAAATCATCCTCTATTACTTCTCTCTTAATTGTGAATAATTTATCTCAAATAAAATTTATCTTAAACCATGCCAAGGAATTCCAGGGAATTCAAACACATGCCAATAATTTTGAAGTGTCACCAAGTTCCAAGAGCCAATATGTTCCAGGGAGTTATAGGGCATGCTATGGAGTTCCAGGTTTGCTAAGGAGGGAGTGACAATATATTCTAGATAGTTCCAAGGCATTCTAGAGTGATAGGGAAGCATACCAAGATGTGCCAAGTTCCAATGTGTGTTGTTGAGTGTTAGCGAGTGCGAGGGAAACACAAGGGATTAATATGTAAAAATTCATGGAAATGAATGAATATGAGTGTGTGAGAGGGAGTGTCAACGAGTTCCATGTGTGATAAGAAGGGAGTGACATGGTATTATAGGAAATTCTAAGTCATGCTATTGTGCCAAAGTGGCATGTGGCCAAGATGTTCCAGGTGCCAAGGTGTGCCAACATATGCTAGGAAGTGTTAGGGAGTCCTAGGGACACACAAGAGCACTAGGTGAAAATAATGCATGCAAATGAACGATTAAGAGATTGTGACATGAAGTGTCAGTGAGTTCTAGGTGTGCTAAGGAGGTAGTGACAAGGTATGCTAGAGGTTAGGGAAACATGCCAAGATGTTCCAGTGCTAGGGTGTGCCAATACATTTCGGGGAGTGTTATGGAGTGCCAGTGAAAAACATGGGAGTAATAGTTTCGAATGCATGGAAATGAATGAATAAGAGTGTGTGACATGGATTGTTAGCGAATTCTAGGTGTGATAAGGTGGGAGTGACAATGTATGTTAGGTAGTGCCAAGGAATGATAGAGTGCCAGGGCGACATGCCAAGATGTTCCAAGTGCCAGGGTGTGCCAATGTGTGTCAGGGAGTGTTAGGGAGTGCCACATAAACATAAGGGAGAACTAGTTCAAAATGCATGAAAATGAACATATATAGAGTGTGTGATAGGGAGTGTCAGCAAGTTCCAACTGTGCTAAGGAGCGAATGACAAGGTTATATGCTAGGCAATGCCAAGACATGATAGAGTCCCAGGGAATGTTAGTTGTAGGGTGTGTTAGGGAGTTCCAAAGAATTTCAAGGAATGTGGGAGATGCTAGCACGTGCCACATAGTGCCAAGGGATTGTTAGACGTTCCAAGTGTTACGGCATGTCAAGATGTAAACTATGTTGCTTAGTTGTTTTATGGCCATGATTGGTCATGAGCCTTGACTTGGTAAATTTTTAAGTGGGATGAGTTAGTATTGTCCATGAGTAGCCTGATATAAGTTATAAGCCATTCATAGGTGAACAAGGCATAGTTTAGTTGTAGTAAATGAAACTTGGTCAAGTTGTAGTCGAGACAGGACTTGGTTGGGTTACCAAGTCTAAAAAAATAAGGGTAGTTATGAGGACATGACATTTAAGGAGTGTTAGGGCGTCCCAATGAATTAAAAGGTGTGATAACACATGCCAGTTAGTGTTAATGCATGATGAGGAGTGTTGGAGAGTTTCAGGACATCACAAGGGAGAATTAGTTTAAAGTGCATGGAAACGAATGAATAAGAGTGTCTACCAGGGAGTGTTAGTGAATTCCAGGTGTCCCATGGACAGAGCGTGTTAGGAGAATTTCATAATATGACTTGCAAGAGGCAAGCCTACAATTGTGATAAGGGGATGGATGAAGAAATTTCAGACAAAGGGACATTTTGGGCTAGACACAACACTATTGTTTCAATTACTTGGTTGGGTTCCAAAGTCACAAAAAATTAAGTTTATGTATGAGTGAATGAAAAATAGGGAGTTCAAAGGTGTGAAGGGAATCCCATGAAGTTCTAAAACATGCTAGAAATTTTCTAGGCATGTTACGCATTCCAATATGTTCTAGGTGCTAGGGAGTGCTAGGGAAACATAAGGGAGGATTAGTTTCAGTTGCATGCAAATGAATGAATAAGAGTGTGTGATAAGGAGCGTTAACAAGTTCTAGGTGTGCTAAGGAGGGAGTGAAAAGGTATGTTAAGAAATTCCAAGGCATGATAGAGTGCTGGGAAAGCATACCAAGTTGTGCCAATGTGTGCCAAGGAGTGTTAGGGAGTGCTAGAGAAACAAAAGGGAGCACTATGTCATAGTGCATGGAAATGAATGAATAAGAGTGTGTGACAAGGAGTGTCAATGAGTTCCAAGTGTGCTAAGGAGAAGTGAAAAGGAATGCTTGGAAGTGCTAAGGAATTCTATAGTGCTAGGGTGGAATTTGGCCAATATGTGCTGACGCGTGCAAGGAAGTGTTAACTGGGAGTGCCAGGGAAACACAAGGGAGCACTACGTAAAAAGGAATGGAAATGAACAAATAAGAGTTTGTGATTAGAAGTGTCAGTGAGTTCCAGGTGTGCTAAGGAGGGAGTGAAAACATATGCAAGGAAGTGATAAGGTATGCTAGAGGCCAGGGTGACGTGCCAAGATGTCCTAGATGATAGGGAGTACCAACACATGCCAAGGAGTGTTAAGGAATGCTATGGAAACACAAGGGAGCACTAGGTAAAAATGCATGGAAATGAATAAATAAGAGTTTGTGACTGGGAGTTTAAATGAGCTCTAGGTGTTCGAAGGAGAGAGTGACAAGGTATGCTAGGTAGTGCTAAGGAATGCTAGAGTGCTAGGGCGACATGCCAAGATGTGCCAGGTGTTAGGTTGTGCCAATGCATGCTAGGGAGTGTTAGGGAGTGTCAGGTAAACACATGGAAACACTAGATAAAAATGCATGGAAATGAATGAATAAGAGTGTGTGATAGGGGGTGTCAATGAGTTCTAGGTGTGTTAAGGATGGAGTGACAAGGTTATATGCTAGCTAGTTCCAAGGTATGTTAAACTACCAAGGCATGTTAGTAAGTGCTAGGGTGTGTCAGGGAGTGTAAAATCATGTCAAAGAATGTAGGGGGTGCTAACACATGCCACATAGTGCCAAGGAATTTAAGACACGCCATTATGGCATGTTAAGATGTAAACTGTGTTTCTTAGTTGTGTTACGACCACAGTTGGATGTGACAAGCCTTTTCTTGGTAACTTGTTAAGTCGGATGAGTTGAGATTGGACATGAGTAGTCTAACATGAGTTACATGTAGTTATTAGGTGAACAAGGCATATTTTTAATTTCAACGACACATGTGAATATGGGTTTGGTCTTAGAATCTTTTATGAAAAAAAATTCAAGTGCCACAACACATCTACTTTGCACAAAAAAATATACACACATCAAGGAATCAACTAGTGCGCATGACAATTTTTAACTTTTTCAAACCGTTCTTCATTAAATTACAAACTATAATAGAATAGGCTATAACTCTCATACCAGGGATCGTGGCCCTTTAAAATCACAATGATACAAGGAATACGACTAGGGCTTGGTGTTAGTCCTTTGACAACCAATCTATCTTGAACAAGATAAAAATTGACCCACTTTTTAATGGTGGCTACACATATCCCTTTCAATCCACATGTCTTGAACACATCTAGAAAGTCCTCTTGCCTACCATTATGAAACTCCTCAATCTGCATCTATCAATGAAATCAACTCCTTTAGGTTACTGAACTCGGCTCAAAAATCTTTGTTGATTATCTACCATTTTTTTCCTTTAAGGTTTTCAACACTTAATGGTTTTCAATCATTTTTTCACAACTCCATTGTGAACAATTCTTTGGTATGCCCATTTTTTCCATACTACTGCTCCAAGATGATAAGTCTAGGGCTATGGAGGTTTCCCTTATTCTCAATGACTTAATCTTCTACAATACCATGAATTAGGGCTAGTTTTCTAGCCCACTTGACTGCTACTTTAGTCCTTCAAACACATCCTTAGGCCCAATACACCTACCCTTCTACTAGTCTTGTTTCCCATCATAAGTAAAGGACTTAGAGCTCTTCTTTTATAGTCACCCAACAACCCTACAATTGTACTTGGAATACCATCAATTTTCCCAACCATAGTTAATTCTTTTACTGATTTAGCACCCACAAAGCTGCCCTCATATAGTGCTCTTAAAATCTGCCACCTAATAGTGATTTGAGTCCTCTGAAAATCACTATTCTTGTGTACCAAATTAGTTTTTGTCCAATCTATGAAAAAATATGAACTACTCCTCTTATCATCATTCTAACAATTTGTAGATGATTGAAATAGGGTCACAAATCATCCACCGACAGTCCACTGACTAACTGTTTATATGCTACTTCAGATATATGTCCAAAACTATATGGAAAATCCACCAAAACCAACTCCTCTTCATGTCAATCCATTCCTCATATGGCACATTTCCTCTCCTCCATCTTCTACTCAGGTTCCACCTTCCTTTGGATTATTTTCTATCTCCACACATACTTCTGCAAACCATCTTCCAAATCTATGGTATATATTGCAGATATAAACCTCTCTCTAAGGGTGTCGACCCCTCTTCTTCTATGTAGATTTGTCACAGTATTAAGGGCATACCTTATGGATTGAACATGCTAGGAAACCTCCCTAAATAGGGAATTATACTTCTATTCTAATTTCTTTAGAACAAGCCCTATCCACCCATAGCAAAAATGACAACACTTTCCTCCATAAGAGAATCGACCTAGCTCATATGGATCCATAGATTCTGGGCATTTATTTGACTAAATATTGACCTGAACTTTATATTTGTACGACCATCAAAATATGATTACCTCAGTCAATATTACACCTGCAGCTACTTCTTTTCTGACCCTAAATTATAGTGCAAACCCTCCATTTGTTTTGGTCTTTATCACAAACCTTGCAACCTACTAACCACTACAAGTTAGGGTCTCAACCCTCTCTACTATTTCAAAATTTGATGCGGCCTTCACATAGAATCAACACTGCAATCACATGCCAAAATTCTCATGAGCCACATCTCTTGAGCTTGATCTGCCATAAGAGAACCACCAATATGCCATCCTAATTTCTATCTCGAACCCATTAAGGTATGTGACATTCTTGTGAACCCTCACATGATGATCTTACACTTGGTGGATGCTCATGGCCTTCTTTTAGCAAACCTTACTCAACCCTCTAACTCGACCTACTTTAGGACTACATCTCTCCTGACATCCTTGATCAAATGAGCTCCTTCTCACTTGATGTTCTTTCCTTCATACTAATATCTCCTTAAATAGCTTTTCCTAGCTAGGCCTCTTAAAATTCTCTAGAACTTACGAGCTTTATCCACTTAGACCTTACGAAATATTATTTTTTCGTTTTAATTTTCTTTAAGATTTTAAACCCCATCTTGGGTCCAAATCCCCTTCGCTTGGGTTATTTTCCCACAAATCCTTTTTTTACCAAACTCACACAACCCATCTCATTAGGCTTGTGGCATACCTCCCAAGGTACACAATTCAACAACATAGTCTAGTTGTAGTAATCGTAACTTGGTCAAGCTCTTGTAGTCAAGCGAGGACTTGGTTGGGTTCCCAAGTTGAAAATTAAGTAAGGGTAGTTATGAGGGCATGATATCTAGGGAGGGTTAGGGAATGACAAGGAATGAAAAGGTGTGCTAACACATGCTGGACAATGTCAATGCATGTTGAGGAGTTTTAAGGAGTGTCGAGGCATCACAAGGGAGAACTAGGTCAAAATGAATGGAAATGAAAAAAATAAGAGTGTGTGCCAGGGAGTTTCAGTGAATTCAAGTATGCCAAGGATGAAGTGTGTTAGAATAAGTTCATAATAGGATTTTCAATAGGAAAGCCTACGATTGTGATAAGGGGCTCGATAAAGAATTTTTAGAAAAATGGAGACTTTGTGTTGGGCACAACACTATTTTTTTTTTATATGACATGCGGAACACTTTGGCCGAATGCTCATGTTTTAAACTATTTTATCCAATTTCATATTGTACATTGTTGTATATAAGTTTTGGGGCACTCGGCTTGTGCCAACGTATATATCTTTTGTGTCTTGTGTATCTTGTGGTTCTTGCAAACTCCCAGTTAATGCTCTACTGTTTATATGAACTGGACATACATGTGAAATATTGCCTATGAAAGCTATGTTTCTTATTTTTTTTATGGCCATGGCTAGATGTGATACTTGTCTTCATAAGTTCTTAAGTGGGACAAGTTTAGCTTGGACATGAGTGACCTAAGACGAGGTATATTCCTTTCTTAGATGAACAAGGCATAATCTACTTGTATTAGGTGCAATTGGTCAAGTTGTTATGATTGAAGCAAACCAATGTCACATGAACTGCAGTAGCTAAGTACTTGATTGGGTTCCCAAGTCGTGAAAAAAATTAAGGCTAGTTGTGAGGGCATGAGTGCCAAGACATGCTAGGGAATGCTAACATGTGCCAGATAGTTCAAAGGCATGCCAAATATGCTAAGATGTGTCAAGTGTTAAGGCATGCCAAAATTTGCAAGGATGCGACAATACGTGCCGGGGAATATCAAGGCAAAAAAAAGGAGAAACACGTTAAACTACAAGGAAATGAACACATCAGAGGGTTAATAAGTCATCAATTTACATTTCCCAGGAGGGGCATGCTATGCACACCAACACTAAGTGGAAATAAGTGCCAACTTCCAAGTGTTAGTGCATTATAAGTGCCAAATCATCCTCTATTACTTCTCATCTACTTTCCAATAATTTATCTCAAATAACTTTAATATTAAACCATGCCAAATCATACCGAGGCATATTAATGAATCCTAGACATGATAATACTTGCCAAGCGCCAACACATTCCAAGTGCCAATATATGTTAGGGAGTGATACACATGTTATGAAGTGGAAGGGCATGTCGAAGAGTGCTAAGGTGTGACAGAGTGTGCTAATGCATGCTGAGGAGTGTTAGGGAGTACTAGGGAAACACAAGGGAGAACTAGGTCAAAATGCATGGAAGTGAATGAATATGAGGTTGTTCCAGGGAGTGTCAATGATTGCTAGCTAACATGCCAAGGAGGGAGTGACAAGGTGTGTTAAGCACTAGTAAGGCATGCTAGGGAATATCAAGGCATGTAAAGAAGTGCAAGAGTGTGCTAGGGAGTTAGTGTGTGTTAACATGTGCTAAATAGTGCCAAGACATGCAAGATGCTAAGGCATGCTAGGATCTACAATATGCTAGGGTATGTCAATAAGTGCGAAGGAGTATCAAGGAAAAATAAATAATAACTAGGCTAAAATGAAAGGAAATGAACACATAAGAGGGTTAATAAGTCAAGACTTTATATTTTTCAAAAGAGGCATGCTAGGAACACTAATAATAGGTTCCAATACATGGCAAGTTCCAATGTGTGCCAAGTGCTCATGTATGTTAATGCATGCCAAAGTGTTCTAGGGCATGCTAGGGACTACAAGGCATGCCAACACATGCTAGGAGAGTGTTACACTATGCTAAGCCATGCCAACATGTTCTTGGGTGTCCTTGCCATGGCAAGATGTTCTAGGTACAAATATGTTCTAAGATATGTGAGGTGCCAAGGAATGTTAGTGTGTTCCAAAGCATGTTAAGATGCAAATAGAATTTACAAAGCTTCATTATGTATTAAATAATATAATCTATACATACACTAGTGGAACTTTATCTAAAGGGAATTTGTTAGATAATAAACCTAATAGAGATGAATCATGTATTGACTCATAGGAAAATTATATTCTCATTGCTTGAGGGAAATGATACACACTAATTAATTATTAACAAATTAACTGACTCTAACCACTATTTGGCCTTGGACACATAATGAAAAAGACTCCACAAAATGGGTCTTAAATTATTATCTTTTGAAAAAAAATATAGTAACATGCATATAGCATAATAAAAAACTCATTGGAATGATTAATGATGACGAACATTTTTCGACCGTCACCAAAAGTAACCAAAAGAGCATTGGTGAGGGTCAATAAAAGATCATCACTAGAAGTGTCACCAAAGAGAGAATTAGTGACGGGCCTTTAACAACCCTCACCAAAAGTGTCATTGAAATGGCTTTGGTGACAAACCTTAAAGGACCGTCACTATATGCACTTACAACAACGCTTTTTTAAGGATCGTCACCATATGTGACATTGGTGATGGACCTTAAAGGTCCATCACAAGCATGACCCTCACCAATGTCCTTTTTTCTTGTAGTGGATCACTTGTTCGAACCTGATCGGTTCTAGTTTGGTTGAATTTGGTTGGTTGGTTGGTGGCCAACCACATGTTGCCACATGGCCCAACCAGAGGCCACCACGTAGTGGCATAGGGGCCACGAAAATATTGTTTAATTCCAAACTGCACTGCATGGGAGTCGAAACCGAGACAACATCACAAACAGCGCATGCCCTAACCGTCGGGCCACAATTATCTCTTGTTAAACAATGGTCCAAAATCTATATAAAAAATGTGTTATATGGCAGAGGTTGGGGCAGGGAAGAAGGCTTAGACTCACCACCCCCCCATAATATGCATACGACCATTAACCTGGAACCAAGGGCGCAGAGGTTAGGCTTCCTCCCAAACCGTCACCTTAGCTACCCACCGTAACCATTTGACCGACGACCCTAAACCGCGATGGTTACTGTGACCGCTGATATTTAAACCACACATTTTTTTTATTAAAAAAAATAATATGGCGCCATAACCATATGATTAAAAATGCAGAATTTAGGCATTATTGGGAAAATTAAATGTCAGATAATTTTGCCTAAAATTGTGCGAAAATGTCGTTCAGTTAGTCGAAATCGAGGCAAAATTATAGGATAGGTCCGAATTTTGGGGAATTTGTGGTCCGATTTGTAATAAAACTAGGGAGGCTCATAACTTCTTCAGTGTTTGACCAATTTTGGATCAAAAAGAGGTTAGACAAACACTTTTTGGTGTTCTAGAGCTAATGGAATAAGTTTTGAAGAAATTTGAGCACTATAAATGTATGTAATCCCAATATTGAGCATAATTAAAGAGGGTTAAGCTATTGGAAGATGGACCAAGGAGACGTAGCCTAGGAGGGGTGAGCTCCTTCATCATTGGCTGCATTATGGTTATTTTTATGGTGTAATTGTCTGTTTTTTCTATGTATTTAAGATTTGATTTTCATGCTTTATGTGTTTAAAAATTAACATCAAAGCTCACAAAAACTCAATTTTAACACTTATAATTTACAAACCCTCAAGCACACTTTCTTTAAGATCTCATACATATCAAGTTTGGTATATATATTTGGTTTTCTTTTTGCTATGAGGATTTAATTGTTTGCAAGTGTATGTGATGCTTACAAGGTTGAAGCTCAAGAGAGGAGAAGGAAAGCTTGTGGTTGCAAGTCCTCAAGTTAGGTCAAGGACAAGGGGAGCAAGTTTGCCACAAATCTCCACCACAAATTCTTCCTCGAATTACAGTTGAAGCTTCAGAAAGTATCCCACATGATGGAGATCCTGATAATATGTTAGAGGATGAAAAATCCTTCAGGAAATAATTCTTTCATATGATAAGAATGGTGAAATTTTTCTACGAGGAGAGAAGCACAAGGATGCAGGGTGAAAGTTCTAAGCCTTCAAAAGAAGAGGGTTCTTATAGAGAAAAATAAGGACATGATGATAAGCCTTAAAAAGGAAATGGTCACAAACTGCCTTCCTATCCACCATCATCTTCATCTCCATCCTCACCTTCATCTTCTTCCCCAACAAGCCCTTGATAAACACCTCCACATTATCTAAAAGGTCATGGTAAAACTCCATTTTTAAAGCTTGACATTAAGTTTGATTTTCCTATGTATGATGGAGAGGTAGATGCTGAAAGGTTAGAAAATTGGGTACGTCAGCTTGAAGTGTATTACATGACACAAAGAATCAAGTATGATGACACAAAGATTCATCTTGCTTCATTTAGATTAGAAACTACAACACTTATTTGGTGGGAAGCCAAAAATCAAGAGGACATGAAGAAACATAGTAAGGTATTAACCTATTGGAATGATTTTATTGCTGTCTTAAGGCGAAAATTTTATCCATTATCATACATGCAAACTGCTACAATGGATTGGAAAACCTTTAGGCAGGTAAAGGACAAAGTGTGCAAAGCTATACTCAAGAGTTTAAGAGAAGAGCACTAATTTTAGGTGTAGATTTGACAACTCAAGAAACTTTGTTAAAGCACATTGGAGGTTTGCATAGTTACCTAAGACATACTATTATCATGTTTAATTCTTCAAATTTAGATGAAGTATGTGTACATGTCACACATCTAGAGGAAAGAGGGAAGCATGTTTCAGATGAGACAAGTGAGGATACCTTTGAGTCTGAAGAGAAAGGAAAGGGTAAGTTCAAGGGTAAAGGTAATAAGAATGCTTCCATCAAGATGGAGAAAGAAAAAATCACATGAAAACATTGTTCCAAATATGGGCAAGATGAAAATCTTTGTTGGAAACTTCATCTAGAGATGAGACCCAACAATCTGAAAAACAAGGAGAAGGAGAAGAATACTGCAACAGTAACACATGATTTAGATCCTGATTTCGGAGATGAAACAAAGATCATCACAATGGGTTTGAAAGGTAAGAACATTGCAAATCCTAGTTCTTAAATTTATCTCAATAGTACTCAAGATGATGAAACAATAATTTAACTTTTCCATGTTAGATTTATTTCAAAGCATACCAAGATTGACACCCTATTTGATAGTGGTTCACAAACAAGCCTTAGTTCAGAATACTTAGTCATGAAGTTGAATTTAGAAACCATTCCTCACCAAAGACCTTATCATTTAGGTTGGATATGCAAGAATGAAAATTTGCAAGTGACAAGGAAGTGCATACTTAGATTTTCAATCACTGCAAACTTTCTTGATGAAGTTGAACTTGATGTTATTCTGCTTGATATTTCTGGTATTGTTTTGGGTAGCCCATATATTTATGATAGGAGAGAAATCTTTCATCACCATGAGAATAAGTATCACTTGTTCAAGAATGGGATTGAGTACATTGTTAGAACGCATAGTAAGAAGACGAGTTTGTCTCTTATGCATGCTAGACAAATGAAGATAATTGTGAATGCTAGTCAAAATTTTGCTTTGTTAATGTTCACGCATCAAGATGTTGTGAATGTGGCCTTTCAAGGTGATGCATCAAATGAAAATTCTAATTTCATTGAGGTTGCTAATGGTTGTGACAATATGTTTCAAGAGTCTAACATGTTACCATTCAAAAGAGGTCAACAAGATGTGGTAAAATTGCAGAAGCATGCATCGTTGTTAAGTAGTGTTGTGAACAATATGCCGATGCAAGAGAGTTAAAATATCAAAGAGAAAGCGCCAAAGAAATTTTACAAAGAGGGCATTGGGTTCAAAGTTTCTTGTTGTGGGTTTCACAATGTGTGGTCTTTGAAATGGGATGTTGCATGGTGATTACGATCACACTTGGTCAAGGGTCGAGGCAATTACAAGGCAAGACAAGCTAAACATCGTCATGTCAACAATGTTCGAGGTGAGAAGAATTTCAAGTTGTTTAAGTTTCCTTTGATTGACGACTGAGGAGGGAACATGTTTGTTTCTTCAAGGACAGTTTGATGTTCTGCAAATTCTAGGAAATTACAGTAAGATGGTGTCTACAACAACAAGACAGGGCCCCCAGAATTAAGGGAAAAGATCAGTTTTCATGAAAATCTAAAATTGTTGAACTCAAGAAAATTCCAGTGGATCAAGACTGGAAGGGTGAGGGGGTTGTACCCTCATGTAAATTTTTAGTAATAAAAGAGATTTTGGGGACCAAAATCTTCTAGTGGTGAGCTGTTATCAGGTGGTAAAAAATGAAAGTTATCGAAATGGTGTGGAACTTGAACGACTGCGTATATCTCGTCGTTCTGAATCTGATGCAAATCGTTTCACAGAAAAATGACACCTTATGCTCGTGCAAACATGTTTTGTTCGTTTTCCAAAACAAACAATTTTTTCAAAAAAAATTACAACTAAATGTATTTTGGGCTAGTGGCAGGTTGGCACGTGGCCTCTTTTGGTTGGTTGAAATTAATTTTTTTTAGGAAAATCTGGCTTCATCACTTGCCTGAACCTGATTAGTTCTGGTTTAGTTGAATTTGGTTGGTTGGTTGGTGGCCAACCACATGCTGCCACGTGGCCTAACCAGAGGCTGGCATGTGGCGGCACGGAGGCCACAAAAATATGGTTTAAGTCCAAACAACATTGCATGGGAGTCAAAATTGGGACCACATCACAAACAAAGCACTCCCTAACTGTCAGGCCACAATTATCTCTTGTTAAACAATGGTTTGAAAAATATATAAAAATGTGTTATATGGTAGAGGTTTGGGTGGGGCCCAGGGCTTCGCCCACCCCCCCCCCCCCCCCCACATGATATGCATACGATCGTTAACGTGGAACCAAGGGAACAAAGGTTAGGCTGCCTCCCAAACTGTCACCTTAGCCTCCTACCATAACCATGTGACCGACCACCCTAAACCGCAACAGTTACCGTGACCGCCGATATTTAAAGCCCGTAGTTTTTTTTTTTTTATTAAAAAAAAATAATATGGTGCCATAACCATATGGTTAAAAATGTGAAATTTAGGCATTATTTGGAAAATTAAGTGTCCGACAATTTCACCCAAAATTGCACGAAAATGTCGCTCAGTTAACCGAAATCAAGGCGAAATTATAGGACGGTTCCAGATTTGAGGAATTTATGGTGCGGTTAGCAACAAAACTAGGGAGGCTCATAACTTCTTTAATGTTTGACCAATTTTGGATCAAAAAGAGGCTAGATAGACACTTTTGGGTGTTTTGGAGTTGATGGAATAGGTTTTGAATCCATTTGAGCACTTTAAATGTATGTAATCACCATTTTGAGGATCATGAAAGAGGGCCAAGCCATTGGAAGTTGGACCAAGGAGATGTAGCCCAAGAGGGGTGAAATCATTCATCATTTGCTATGTTGTGGTTATTTTTATGGTGTAATTTTCTACTTTTTCTATATATTTTAGTTTTTATTTTCATGCTTTATGTGTTTAAAAATTAACATCAAAGCTCACAAAAACTCAATTTTAACACTTGCAATTTACAAAACCTCAAGCACACTTTCTTTAAGATCTCATACATATCAAGTTTGGAATCAAAGCTTTGGTTTTGTTTTTGCTGTGAGGATTTAATTGTTTGGAATTGTATGTGATTCTTACAAGGTTGAAGCTCAAGAGAGGAGAAGGAAAGCTTGTGGTTTCAACTCCTTAAGTTAGGTCAAGGACAAGGAGAGCAAGTTTTCCACAATCTCAACCACAAATTCTTCCTCAAATTGTAGTTGAAGCTTCAAAAAGTATGTCACATGAAGGAGAGCCTGACAATATTTTATAGGATGAAAAATCCTTCAAGAAAGCATTCTTTGATATGAAAAGAATGGTGAAAGTTTTCTACGAGGAGAGAAGCACAAGGATGCAGGGTGAAAGTTCCAAGCCTTCAAAAGAAGAGGGTTCTTCTACAAGAAAAGGAGGAGATGATATTAAGCCTTCAAAAGGAAATGGTGACAAACCGCCGTCCTCTTGACCATCATCTTCACCTCCATCCTAACTTTCATCTCCTTCCACAACAAGCCCTTCACAAACACCTACATACTTTCCAAAAGGTCATGGAAAAACTCCACTTTTAAAGCTTGACATTAAGTTTGATTTTCCTTTGTATGATGGATAGGTAGATGCTGAAATATTAGAAAATTGGGTATGTCACCTTGAAGTGTATTGCAAGACACAAATAATCAAGGATGATGACACAAAGTTCCAGCTTGCTTCATTGAGATTGGAAAGTTCAACACTTATTTGGTGGGAAGCCAAAACTCAAGAGGACATGAAGAAACATGGTAAGGGCTTAACCTATTGGAATGATTTTTTTGCTGCCTTAAGGAGATAATTTTATCCATTAAAATACATGCAAAATGATATAATGAATTGGAAAAAATTTACACAAGGTAAAGGACAAAGTGTGCAAAGCTATACTCAAGAGTTTAGGAGAAGAGCACTAATTTTGGGTGTAGATTTGACAACTAAAGAAACTTTGTTAAAATACATTGGAGGTTTGCATAGTTAACTAAGACATACTATTCTCATGTTTAATTCTTCAAATTTAGATGAAGTATGTGTATAGGCCACACATTTAGAGGCAAGAGGGAAGAATGTTTCAGATGAGACAAGTGCGAATACCTTTGAGTCTGAAGAGAAAAGAAAGGGTAAGTTCAAGGGTAAAGGTAATAAGAATGCTTGTATCAATATGGAGAAAGAAAAAATCACATGCAAACAATGTTCCAAAGATGGGCATGATGAAAATATTTGCTGGAAACTTCATCTAGAGATGTGACCCAGAAGCTTAAAAACAAGGAGGAGGAGAAGGCAACTGCAACAGTAACACATGATTTAGGTCCTCATTTCAGAGATGAAACAAAGATCATCACAATGCGTTTGAAAGTAAGGAAATTGCAAGTAACAGTTCTTCAAGTTGTCTTAATAGTACTCAAGATGATTAAAAACGAATTGAACTTTTCCATGTTAGATTTATTTCAAAGCATACCAAGATTGACACCATATTTGATAGTGGTTCAGAAACAAACCTTATTTCAAAGGACTTAGTCAGGAAGTTGAATTTAGAAACCATTATTCATCCAAGACCTTATACTTTAGGTTGGATATGTAAGAATGCAATTTTGCAGGTGACGAGGAAGTGCATACTTAGATTTGCAATCGTTGTAAATTTTCTCGATGAAGTTGAACATGATGTTGTTCCACTTGATATTTATGGTATTGTTTTGGGTAGCCCATATCTTTATGACAGGAGATAAATCTTTCATTTCCATGAGAATAAGTATCACTTGTTCAGGAATGGGTTTGAGTACATTGTTAGAGCGCATAGTAAGAAGATGAGTTTGTCTCTTATGCATGCTGGACAAATGAAGAGAATTGTTAATGCTAGTCAAATTTTTTCTTTGTTAATGTTCAAGCATTAAGATGTTATGAATGTGGCCTTTTAAGGTGATGCATCAAATGAAAATTATGATTTCATTGAGGTTGCTAATGGTCGTGATAATATTTTTCAGGAGTCTAACATGTTTCCTTTCAAAAGAGGTCAACAAGATGTTTTAAAATTTCAAAAGCATGCATTGTTGTTGAGCAATGTTGTGAACAAGATGCTGATGCAAGAGAGTGCAAATATCAAAGAGCAAGTGCAAAATAAATTTGACAAAGAGGGCATTGGGTTCAAAGTTTCTTCTTGGGGGTTTGACAATGTGTTTTCTTTGAAATGGGATGCTGCATGGCGATGGCAATCACACTTGGTCAAGAGTCGAGCCAATTACAAGGCAAGACAAGCTAAACATCGTCATGTCGACAATGTTAGAGGTGAGAAGAATTTCAAGTTGTTTAAGCTTCCTTTGATTGAAGACTGAGGATGGAACATGTTTATTTCTTCAAGGAAAATTTGATGTTCTACAAATTCTAGGAAATTGCAGAAAGATGGTATCTACAACAACAAGAAAAGGTCCAAAATCAAGGGAAAATATCAGTTTTCATGAAAATCTCAAATTATTGAATTCAAGAAAATTCCAATGGATCGATACTAGAAGGGTGAGGGGGTTGTATCCTCTGTTATCACACTCAAAAATTTCAAATTTTTTTTTTGATAAGGTCACCATAGGTTTCATGTTATGTCATGTTGGGTCAAGTCCTTGATGAATAATTTACCAAATCATGTTTATCCTATGTCAAAAAAACCACCATGAGTCATGTCATGTCAGTCAATTGCACCTCATGTCCTTTAGTTTTCATTCCCAAAATTTTAAATAAGAAAAATCTTCCACTTTCTAGTTAAACACAGTTTCGTAGCGAATTTAGTGCAAAATAGGCAGATTTCGCTACGAAACTACCTGATAATTTCATAACGAATATGAGGATTTCTCTGTTTTTTTGACTTTTGAGCAATCAAAATCAAGGGAAGTTTATGGGAAAAAGGAGAATTATTTTAAGGAATTGAGAGAGGTTATTTTCAAGAACATATCAAATAACATTAACCTCTTTCACTTTTCTCAAAGGTGCTACAAATTGGGAGATTCAAAGATCTCTTTCGGCTCTATTTCCAGAATGTAGAATTTTCCTGTTTTATACATGATTTTAGAATGAATGCTCTAGACAGATGGAGATTGTTTAAAAAAAAAAAAGAGACGTTTTTCTTAATAAAATACTGAAATCGAAAAAACTCCTTCAGTTTTACAACATATATCAAGGATATGGAGATAAGAGCTCATCTCGGAACCCTATTTTTTTCAGAAAAAACAGAGTCATTTTATTGATAAATAAACTTTATAAAGGTGAAAATGATGTTTTTGAAGAGGGTAAGAGGAAATTTTTCATGATCATATTTCATCATATCAATTTTCAGACCTACTGGTGAAATTTTTAAGAAAAAGGATAATTTTGAATTTTTTACACTTTAGGTGTTTTCGTAGAGCCAGCCAGGCTTGAAGCCCAAAAAGCACTACGAGATTTCTGAAGATGAATTTTTGATAAAAATGGTGGTTAAAATTGAAATTAAAGCTTGGGAAAATTTTTTATTAGCTTTCTAAACATATCAAATAGATCAATGAACGAAAATAGAGCTAAGAGGTGGTGGAAATTGGTAAATTAAATTTGCTATCAAAAGTTGCTACGCAACTGCCTTTTTTCCCCTGTTTTGGAAGCAAGTTGAATTTTGAAGGAATTTTGTCTTGAAGTGGTGCATTCAAAGTCATCTGATCATAGGTGGAGGTCAAATATGGTAAGGAGGATATTTTCATACAGGTTTGGTCCACGGAGCTGTCCAACTCATCTTCAAATTATCAATTCATCATGGATGTATTTCATCATGTGTGATGGAAACAACTCCTTAAAAGTAGGAAGACATGTTTCATAAAGCCCTCCTAACATGTTTTAAACACTCATGGTAGTAAAAAGACAAATTTATTGGCAAAAGTGTTTAAAACAGAGGCGCTACGAAAAGTTGCTACAAAATGAGCGCTACGAAAGTTTTGAACATGATTGTTTTAGCAGTCAACTTCAAGTTTTATTTATGACCAAAGGAAAAAGGATTTTGGAAATACGAAAGAGGTTTTTATTCATAATAGGTCCATATAGAAAAAAATCTCTAAGTTTCTGCAAATACATCAGGGTTTGGAAATTATACACTCATTTTTGAAGCCTATTTTTCATAATTTTCACTAATGAGATTTGTGAAAAAATTGTAAAAATTTGACCTGGAGGAGGTCTAGCTCATATCCACGTGGCATAATGACACATCAAAACTCTTGTACACTCATAAAATTAGTTTTTTGAAGTTTATAATGGTTATTAAATAGATTTCTTGAACTATTAATGAAATAAGAGTCCTTTTTGTATTGAAACTCTGTAAAAGAGAAATATCCCTAGAAAGTCTCCAAGTGATGGAATCATGTTTGAAATAGGTCTTTGAGGTGGGAATTCGAAGCTAGCAAGGTGGAAAATCATTTGTATGAGTCCTCACTCTATAAATGATATGGTTTTAGAGTTAGAGGGGGTTGGAAGATGTTAATTGTGACTACTGCTATTGTAAAAAGTTTCTGATCAGTAATAGACAGTGGCAGTGGGCTTTCTCCTTCACCTGAGATTCATTGATGTTTTCATGAACCTTGTCCAATGTATCTTACTACTTTTATTTCAATATATTAATGTTTGATTACTCAGAATTCGTGCTTCTCATGCTCTGACTTCCTTCAAGCTTCAAGCATTAAGCTATTGTATATCTTTCTCAATATCCCGTTTTCAATATCTTAATGTTCATTACTCAGAATTCATGTTTCTCATGATTTGATTTCCTTTGAACATTTATCTATTAAGTAAATTATGTGTGTGTTGTCATTTCATTTAAATATATACATGCCTCAGCTTCCACAAGGAGAGCCATTGTCATTGAGTTCTCTAGCACTGACTCCATAAGCCCAATGGTAGTAAATATTCTACATTTTCCACCTGCAACCAATCACAATCAAGTTACAGTCATAGAGTTAACCATCTAGTATAGTTTTTCATTGCAAATCCTTTGATAAGTTGAGAGAGCCCTCTCAGTCTGAAGAGGCTAATCTTCAGTCAAAATCTGGTTTTAAATAGTTACTCCAAGTTGAACATTGAATTAGCCCAATAGGACTCAATTTGGTGATAACATTTTGGTGCCGTTGCCAGGGATGAAGGTGTAAATTTTCTTCGAGCATAACGACAAGGTTTAGATTTGAATTCTAATGGTGAACATAAGCCAAACACATGAAGGCTATACCATTCACCTGGAGACTCCATTGTTCAAGATCCCGAGCTTCAAAGTTCAGAGCAACTTCACTGGGAAGAATCCAGATTTCAGAACACTCATGGTGATCCAAGATGACAGGGTATGTGGCAAACCCTTTATATGAAGAAATGTTACAAAGTGTAAGGGATGAGTTAGCATAATTTCAGATAGATGAACATTTATCCACAAAGTATTTCATTATTTGAAATCTAGTCGACTCACACCTAAAAATATTTTTTTTTTTTTGTTGGTTTAGCTGCTGAAAGATTAGAGAATGAAACTAAACAATTGGATGTTAAAATTGGATCATATGATTTCCAAGATCCTAAATAGTTATTGGAAGGTCTTCCTCCCCCAAAAAAGGAGGAAATTGTTATACCATTTGACTTGTAGATAGAGGAAGAATATGGTTATGAGCTTGACATTGTAGAGTTGGAATCAAGGTCCAGCCTTGGTGAAGAAAATGAAAAGGATATCCAGGATCAATTTGTCATTGAGAGCTTAAAAGGGATATCAATAAATTGTGTCTTTTATGATACCATAGCTGATTACATGGAAGAGTTCTCAATCCAAATTTTCAATTATTTTTTCACTGTGAAAAACAAATCCATCTTCTCTTACCTTTATCATTTCAGAATACAATTTTCTTTTCGTTCAAGTGCAATCAAGGGTTCAAGTATCAGATCAACTCATTGACTGGCTTTATTGGAGGTTTCCTGTTGCTTGAATCAAATATGAAGATTGTAGCTATTACGGTTGGTAGGAGCATGTGTGAATAAGCTCAAGTAGACTGAGCATATTCCTAGTATGTATAGGTTTGGTTTTTCAGCATTAATCATCAAGCTTGAGCCTGAGGAGAAGGCCATAAGAGCTTGGTGAAGTCTTCATTAATTTCAGAAAATTTTCAATTTTTCAAGAGAGAGGCACTAAAACTACAAGTCCTTTGCTGTACCACAAGGGCACACCATCCCCACTGGAGCCACTATTTTCACACTCAAAATTTTCAATTTTTTTTTTTGATAAGGTCACCATAGGTTTCATGTTATGTCATGTTGGGTCAATTCTTTGATGAAGAATTTACCAAATCATGTTTATCCTATGTCAAAAAAACCACCATGAGTCTTGTCATGTCAGTCAACTACACTTATTGTCCTTTAGTTTTCATTCCCACTCTTTTAAATCAGAAAAATATTCCACTTTCCAGTTAAACACAATTTCGTAGCGAATTTAGTGAAAAATAGGCAGATTTCTCTACGAAACTATCTGATATTTTCGTAGTGAATATGAGGATTTCTCTGTTTTTTTGAATTTTTATTAGTCAACTTCAAGGGAAGTTTCAGGGAAAATTGAGCAGTATTTTAAGAAATTGAGAGAGGTTATTGTTAATAAAATATCAAATAACATTAAAATATTTCACTTTTCTCAAAGTTGCTACAAATTGGGAGATTTAGAGATGTCTTTCAGCTCTATTTTCAGAATGCAGAATTTTCCTGTTTTATACATGTTTTTAGAATGTAGATTCTGGACATCTGGAGATGGTTTTCAAAACACCAAGAGAGGTTTTTCTTTAGAACATACTTACCTATAAAGACCTCCTTTAGTTTTGCAACATCTATCAAGGATACGGAGATACAAGTTCATCTCTAAACCCTATTTTTTTCAGAAAAAAATAGTCATTTTATTGGTAAATAAACTTTCTAAAGGTGAAAATGATGTTTTTGAAGAGGGTAAGAGGAAAGTTTGCATGATAATATTTCAGCATATAAATTTTTAGACCTACTGGTGAAATTTTGAATAAAAAGGAGAATTTTGAATTTTTTACACTTTAGGTGTTTTCGTAGCGCCAGTTAGGCTTAAAGCCCAAAAAGCGCTATGAAATTTCTAAGGATGACTTTTTGATAAAAAGGGTGGTTAAAATTGAAATTAAATCATGGGAAAATTTTGTATTATCTTTCTAAACATATCAAATATATCCATGAAAGAAAAGAGAGCTAAGAGGTGGTGGAAATTGGTAAATTAAATTTGCTACCAAAAGTTGCTACGAAACTGCGTTTTTTCCCGTGTTTTGGAAACAAGTTGAATTTTGAAGGAATTTTGTCTTGAAGTGGTGAATTAAAAGTCAGCTGATCACAAGTGAGGTCAAATATGGTAAGGAGGATATTTTCATACAGTTTGGTCCACAAAGTTGTCTAACTCATCTTCAAATTATCAATTCATCATGGAGGTATTTCATCATGTGTAATGGCAGTAGATCCTTAAAAGTAGGAAGACATGTATCATGAAGCCCTACTAACATGTTTTAAAGGATCATGGCAACAGAAAGTCAAATTTATTGGAAAAAGTGTTTAAAACAGAGGCGCTACGAAAAGTTGCTACAAAATGAGCGCTACAAAATTTTTGTACATGACTATTTTAGCAGTCAACTTCAAGTTTGATTTCTGACCAAAGGAAAAAGGATGTTGGAAATATGAAAGAGGTTTTTCTTCATAACAGGTCCATCTAGAAAAAACTCTATCATTTTCTTCAAATCCATCAATTTTTGGAAATTATACACTTATTTTTGAAGCCTATTTTTCTTAATTTTCACTAACCAGATTTGTGAAAAAAATATAAAAGTTCGACTTGGAGGAGGTCCAACTCAACATCCATGTGGCATAATGACACATTAGGAATCCAATACACTCATAAAATTAGTTGGTTGAATTTGATAAGGGTTATTAAATGGATTTGTTGAACTATTAATGAAAGAAGAGTTCTTTTTGTATTGAAACTCTGTAAAAAAGAAATATCCCTAGAAAGTCTCCAAGTGATGGAATCAAGTTTGAAATAGGTCTCTGAGGTGGGAATTCGAAGCTAGCAAGGTGGAAAATAATTTTTATGAGTCCTCACTCTATAAATGATATGGTTTTAGAGTTATAGGGGGTTGGAAGTGTTAGCCACCCTTAAATTTCTGTCATATCAGATGGTGGCTAAATAGTGATTGGATAGCCTTCAAGAAACAATTCCATGATTAAAATTGTTGATAATTGAAGACTTTTGATAAATATCCTATCCTTGGTTAAATATTCGCTACTTTTTCCATTCAGAACTCAGAAATCCTGCTGATTCCTAAAGCCTAAGTGCTGCTGCTAAACCCCTTTTTCCTTTCCTTCCCCTCAAAGCTAACCTCCTCTTCTATTCCTCCATTTCCCACGAAAACCCCACAATTTCATATTTCTCCCTGTTCCCCCTCATCAGAATCCATTCCATAAGGTCTAAGACCCCTTCTTAGCCTTATTGGAACCTTCATTTCCCTTGAAAAACCCATTAAAAAAACCATAGGAAATGCATATTTCCTCTACATTAGACTTGAGCCCCCGTGGGCCAAGTTCCTAGCATCCCTCCGTCCATATAACTGAGAGCCAGAACCAACTGCTTTAAGCATCAGGCGCTTATCTTTCCAAAGAAATTCCTCCGCCCGAAAACACCAAAAACCTTGGTAAACTATGAAAATCAGGTTTTTATTAATTTCTAAGGTTTTCCGCCCAAATAATTTATGAAGTTGTCTCGACCATCGATCTGCTCCACAGATCGGACGGCGCGGAGCGCTACTTGCCCTGTGGACCCCGCCATTCCCCACGCTGTTTTCCAAAACCACGGTTTATTCCGCACCACTCTTCGGGCAAAGGCTGTTTTGGCCCGAGGCCCAGCGATTCCACACACCTCTTGACACGCGTCCTCTGTACTATTTGAAAACTGCCGCTTAAACTCTGCGCCCGCGCGTTATCCGTCGGAAGGAGGCCGCCCAGCGGAATCAACGATAACCGTCAGATCGAGACCCCCGTATCCAACGGCTGTCATTCGTTGAAGTCACCCGCCCTTTAATCAAGCTGCATACTGTTTAGCCGGGCCCCGGCGCAATTGAGAATCCGTCTCCGCCGTTGATCTCTGCAGATCGACGGTCCACCTTCAATTTCCTGATTCCATTACTCAGTCCACCTTTTCCCTCTGCCGACTTTCCAAATCGCTCCCGATCGTTGATCACAGCGCGATCAACGGTTCCGATCGCCCCGTTTCTCCCGCACGCCCTCCGATGCAGATTTGCCCATATAAACGCAATATTTTATAATTTTGTTTGTATTTTGTAGGTTTTAAAATTCTTTCGCCATGTCTGAAGAAGATTCGAAGGACGAGGGTGACGACTCCCGTTCTTTCGATTTAACAAAGGAGATCGACCACAGGGTATAGAACTGTGTTGTCAACAAGGTTTCATGAGCCGTTGTCGATGCAACATGCCCCTGTCAAACCTAGAAAACATCGAACAAACCCAGAAAAAGAGTATCAAAAAGTAGAAATGGATCAGAGCGGGAGTTTAATGGACAGATTGGAAGGGATTACGGCTAAGACGGCCATCAGAAGCCTAATCTCCCAGCCTAAAACATAGTTTAAAAGGAAAACCTAAAATTGTTTATCAGACATAATGCCTCCACCGCCATATCTGAGGCAAATTGATTCCTCAACCACCACAGCGCCACCTATGCCTCAAAGGATTCAATCAGGAGCTGGATTTATTGATCAGGATCAGATTTTTGCCTCGACACGGCCAAAGAAGTCACTTCCGCCAGGGCCTTCAATGCAAAGAATATCTGCGGAGTTACTTCAGACTACCTGTGCCTCAAAGGTCAACAAATACTCCTACCCAGCTTAAATCATGAGTGTAAATCAATTAATACGGTGAACACCTCTTCTGTTTCTTCATTGAGCATCCCAAGGGCCAATGGGCCATTTAAATCCTGTATTAATTGTAATTGAGATCTTTTTCATATCTCACCTCCTCATCTTTCTATATATACCACAGCAGAGATGAGTGAGGGGTTGTTGGTTGTTGGTTGTTGTTTGATCACAAGTTGTAACATTGAAACTCTCTGAAATAAATATACAAGTCTGTTGAAGTTGAAAACAAATTGAAGTCTCGGATATATTGATGATGTTGTTGCATGCCCGTTCCTTAGAAGGCTCTGTCATTGGATTCATGAACTTTGTTGTCGGTGAAGTATTCTAACTGTTTAATGTTTTCTCCTGTTTTCATTATGTTTCATAAATTCTTACTACAGTAGGCTGAAAGTTTTAGGCTAAGAAATGACTCCTGGAAGCACCTTAGACCTGTTCACCCTTCACTGTTTTATGTTTTCTTCTGCTGAAGTATTTTAGAGGCTTTAAAATTTCTCTTTAGTCTTCATGCTTGTTTATTTCCTTAATAGCTCAAATAGTTGATTTCAACATGATTTATGGTTTTCCCTGCTCTCCTACTATCACTTGAAAGCTGTTATTGAAGTCTCCCTTTGAAGTACCATTGTTTTAAGTTAATCAAAGAGGTCGGTTTTGATCTTGCCCTTTGCCATTGCTTGAACAGTTGTTTTGAAGGTCTTTATAGTTGTAAGCATAGATGTTATTTAGGTGTTCCCTCTTCTATGACTGCAATTATCAGTGAATCTTTTATGTTTTCCAAGTCCTTTAAAATAAGATCTTTGAGGAAATAGGGTGTTCCCCGAATCTTAGATTTCATTTTAAAAGTTGTCTTGAAGTCATTATTTGCTTAAAGAATGTTTGAAGAATTTATGGTTAGCCCTGTCTATCAAACATCTCTTTATTTTTAAGTTATGTTTTCAATTTCCCTTTGTTGAGAATTAAAATTCTCTTTCCAAATCATTAATGTCCATCTCATTCCAAAAACAAAAGGATCCTGTGGCCAAGTTAGATTTTCCCTTTGATATCCCATATCCCATGAAGAATTTGTCATGACCTTATTTTGATTCCATTGCCCAATGAACCAGATATTTCCTCTTTCTGTCTATCTTTCCTAGACCTTTCATATTCTGCTGTATCAACTCAACCCAACCAAACAAACATCTGTACTTAAATAACTAGTCTAAAATCCATAATCAAAGCAAACAAGATAAACCTTTGTAAACAAATATTTGAGAGATCCCTCTCTGAGAACAGGAGGACTAGATCCTGGAACTCTAAAGATTGGTTCTTATGTTGCCTTGTCTTTTGATTTTCCAAACTGTCAAAACACAGGAGACCAACAGGAAGATGTTAATTGTGACTACTACTATTGTAAAAAGTTTCTGATCAATAATAGACAGTGGCAGTGGGCTTTCTCCTTCACCTGAGATTCATTTATTTTTTCATGAACCTTGTCCTATGTATCTTAATACATTTCTTTAAATATATTAATATTTGATTACTTAGAATTCATGCTTCTCATGCTCTGAATTCCTTCAAGCATTAAGCTATTGCATATATTTCTCAATATCTCGTTTTCAATATCTTAATGTTCATTACTCAGAATTCATGTTTCTCATGCTCTGATTTCCTTTGAACATTTATCTATTGAGTAAATTGTGTGTGTGTTGTCCTTTAATTTAAATATCTACATGCCCCAGCTTCCACAAGGAGAGCCATTGTCATTGAGTTCCCTAGTACTGAATCCATAAGCCCAATGGTAGTAAATCTTCTACATTTTCCACCTGCAACCAATCACAATCAAGTTACAGTCATAGAATTAGCCATCTAGTAGAGTTTTTCATTGAAAATCCTTTGATAAGTTGAGATAGCCCTCTCAAGCTGAAGAGGCTAATCTTCAATCAAAATCTGGTTTGAAATAGTTACTCCTAGTTGACCATTGTAGCAGCCCAACAAGACTCAATTTGGTGATAACATCCTCATCCAAATGTTCAGTAATAAAAGAGATATTAGGGTCCAAAAGATTCCAGTGGGGAAGTGTGATCAGGTGCTAAAAAATGAAATTTGTCGAAATGGTGTGGAACCTGAACGACCACATATATCTCGTTGTTCTGAATCTGACACAACTTGTTCCGCAAAAAACCGACACCATATGCTCCCGAAAACGTGTTCTGTTCATTTTTCCAAACAAACAAAATTTTCATTAAAAATGAGAGCTAAATGTCTATTTTGGGCCAGTTGCAGGCTTCTACGTGGCCACTTCTGGTTGGTCGAAAGTTAATTTTTTTAGGCCAATCTGGCCTCGTCACTTTTTCGAACCATATTGGTTGAATTTGGCTGGTCGGTTGGTGGCCAACCACATGCTGCCACGTGGCCCAACCAGAGGCCGCCGCATCTGGCGGCACAGGGGCCACCGAAATATGGTTTAAGTCGAAATTGCACTGCATGGGAGTCGAAACTGAGACTGCATCACAAAAAACGCACGCCCTAACCTTCAGGCCATGGTTATCTCTATCAAACAATGGTCCAAAAACTATATAAAAGTGTGTTATATGGCAGAGGTTGGGGTAGGGCAGTGGCTGACCTGACCTCCCCCCCATAATATGCATACGACCCTTTACGTGGAGCCAAGGGCATGGAGGTTAGGCCGCCTCCCAAACTGTCACCTTACCCGTCCACCATAACCATGTGACCGACCACCCTAAACCGCAACGGTTACCGTGATTGCCGATATTTAAATCGGGTGATTTTTTTATTTAAAAAAATAATATAGTGCCATAACCATATGGTTAAAAATGTAGGATTTAGGCATTATTGGGAAAATTAAGTGTCCAACAATTTCGCCCGAAATTGCATGAAAATGTCACTTAGTTAGTTGAAATCAGGGCAAAATTGTAGGATGGGTCTGGATTTTGGGGAATTTGTGGTGCGGTTAGCAGTAAAACTAGGGAGGCTCATACTTTCTTCAGTGTTTGACCAAATTTGGATCATAAAGAGGCTAGACAAGCGTTTTTGGGTGTTCTGGAGCTGATGGAACTAGTTTTGAAGCCATTTGAGCACTGTAAATGTATGTAATCACCATTTTGTGCAAAATGAAAGAGGGCTAAGCCATTAGAAGTTGGACCAAGGAGACGTAGCCCAGGAGGGATGTACTCCTTCATCATTTGCTATGTTGTGGCTATTTTTATGGTGTAATTGTCTAATTTTTCTTTATATTTCAGAGTTTATTTTCATGTTTTATGTGTTTAAAAATTTACATCAAATCTCACAAAAACTCAATTTTAACAATTGCAATTTACAAACCCTCAAGCATGCTTTCTTTGAGATCTGATACAGATCAATTGATGAACCCCTTGTAAACTTCTGTTGAGTGGATCTGCCACCTTATTCTCTTTTCCTTTAATATGCTTAATTTCGAAGTTAATTTAACCGATCAAAGCCAACCATCTGGCTTGTTTGGAATCTAGCTTGGGCTGGTCAAACAAGTATTTCAGTCAACAATGAGTTGTCATCGACACAAATCTCCTTCCCAATAAGTAATGTTTCCACATTTTTAGTGCATGTCTAATGGATGGCAACTCCAAGTCATGAATGGCGTAATCCATTTCATGTTCATTTATTTTCCTAGATTCATAGCAGATTACATGTCCTTCTTGCATCAAGACTCCCCTAAGTATCTCCTTACAAGTATCAATGCAAACTACAATTTTTTTTTGGGTTAGCTATTCTTAACATAGGTGCACAAGTGAGAAACTTGTTCAATTGTTCAAAAGAAGTTGCACATTCATGATTCCATTGAAGCTTTACTCCTTTTATTTGAAAAGCAGTGATGGGATGTCCAATCTTTGAGAAATTTCAAATGAACCTTCTATAGTAACTATCCAACCCCATAAAGGATCTGACCTTTGTCACATTTTGGGATTTGAGCCTTTCCTTTATTACTTTGATCTTTTTTGGGTCCACAACCACTCCTTCATCTGAGATTACAAGCCCTAAATAGTGAACCCGAGTTTGAAATAACTCACACTTGCTAATATTGTCATACAATTTATGTTCCCTTAGTTGTTGTAGAACAACTCTGAGGTGTTCCTCATGGTCTTCTTCATTCTTTGAGTATATTAATATGTGATCCACAAACACTAATACAAAATTATCCATGCATGGTCGAAGCACATTATTCATCAGGCACATAAAGGTTGTTGGAGTGTTTGTAAGCTCGAATGGCACCAATGCAAACTCACAATGGCCATACCTTGTTTTGAACACAATTTTGTGGATGTCTTCCTCTTTGATTCTAACGTGATGGTATATAGTCCTTAAAATCACTTTTGGAAAATATGCCAACCCCTCTTAGTTGGTCGAATAAATTGTTAATTATGGGTAGTTGATACTTATTTTTCACAGTTGCCTTATTTAACTGCCAGTAATATATTCATAGACACTGTTCCATCTTTCTTTTTAACAAAAAGTGTTGGGGCTCCCCATGGTGAAACGTTGGGGTCATATATATCCTTTTTCCATCAGTTCCTTCAATTGTAATTTTAGTTCCATGAGTTCAGGTGTTATCATACGATAAGGGGCCTTTGTTGTTTGTGTTTTTTCTGAGTTCACCTCGATAGTGGAGTCAATGTATATGCTAGGCCACATTCTAGGAAATTCATCCAGGAACACATCGCTATAATTATTACTGCATATTTCGTAAAGGGATCTGCATTGGATTATTTTTCCTTTGTGATTTGGATGGCATAAAGGGAACAAAATTTTCTATTGCAATGTTTTACTTACATCGTTGATATCATTATGAGTGAAATCGGACTCTTAAGACCCTCAGAGTTATTGATTGCCTTCATCGTTGAGGCATGCTATTTCTTTTCCATAATAATCCACCTTGGACCTATGGGATCCTAGGAAATCCAACCGACTAGAACATTGTATGATCCTAATTCAGTTTGACTACAATGATGATGCATCAAATTTCTATAGGGAAATACTCAACCATGTATGTTATCTGTCTCTTTGTCCCAGTGGCCAACTAAGAAAGCCTTGATTCTTCATGGGTTTTATTTGGAAATTCACATCTCTCTACAACCTTAGGGCTAATACAACTGAAATTTGATCCTGCGTCAATTAAAATTGAGATTGATAAGTTTTTTACCATACCTTCCATTTGAATGATCATTTCATGTTTGTTTCCTGCCTATTTTCCAATGTATCATAAATATTGGGCATGCTCTGGGCCACACCATTCACAATTGTTGCCTCTTGTATGTTGTATAAATTTTAGCTAGTTTTATGTAGTTGAGGACAATTTCACCACATGTGGTTCTCTCAACATTCCCAACACTGCATGGCCCCTTTCCGAGATCCCTCAACCTTTTTATTCACTGATTTCTGAGGTTCATTTCTATTGATTTATGGATTTTACTAAAATTTGTTCCTAGTGGAGGTATTAAATTTACCACCCTCCCCCCCTTGCTTATATATTTGGGTTCTCTACCCTCTTCCTTTGGATTTATTCTTATAGTTAGTTTGGACCTGAATCTTATGTTGAGATTGTTCATAACAATACTTGTTCTTCTGAATAACCTCCTTTAGGGTCTTGGGTTCGTAAAACTCTATTTTGTCTTGGTATGCACATGGTAACCAAATTATATACCTTTGGACCTTAGTATTTTCATCCTTGATGTAAGGTGCATACCTTAGTAGTTCCAAGAATTTGCTAGTATACTCCTTAGGTGTCAACTGCCCAATTTTGTGTTCATAGAATTCCTTGGGCTTTCTGTCATAATATTTCTCAGATACACATTTTGTTTATAAGTATTCTTCAAACTTCCTCCATTTCAGCTCCTTCTCTTTGATACCTTTGATGTTCTTAAAATCCTTCCACCATATATAAAAATTTCCTTTTAAACTGAAAATAGCCACCCTAGCCTTCATTTTCTCGGAATAATCATGCAATCTAAAGTACTTCTTTATTCCCAAGAGTTCGGCCTTCGCATATTATGCATTCTTTACTCCTCCATCAAATTCAAAGGTTTTACTTTATTTAATTCTTCTTGCATGATTGCTACCCCCCACGTATCCAACCATAGCCCCTAGTCTCTCTCTCTCTCTCTCTCTATATATATATATATATATATATATATATATATATAATACACACACACACACTGTGCTCGACCCTTTGTCCAATCAATAGTCATAGTCCAATGGAGGATATCCATGGCCAGGATTGCAATGTGCAATCACCCTCCTCTCGTGATGTCATGACCGGAGGGGGGATTGCGCATTCGAGGATTTTACACTTGGTCAACGAAAATTTTAATAAACCCCCTAAATTTATATTTATAATAAATGGGCTAATCCCCATGGTATATAGAAAAATGTATAGGCTATTTTTTCATTAATATAATATACATATATAATTTTTTGGCGAATCTTTCACTAAATTATAAAATTTTCTTAAATATTGGCGAATTTTTCACTAGGTTATAAAGTATTGAAAATGATTGGTTAATCTTCTAAAAAATTAGAAAATATTGTAAAAATATTAGTGATTCGCTACCAATGTATAGAAACATATTAATAATAAGAAAACTATTTATTTAAAAATTATGATATACAATTTTCCATGTTTTGGAAAAGAAAAATCACGGGTAATGTTGCTCTAGGTTCTTGTTATACATTATTGAAAATAATTTTGCATGTTTTTCTTATGTTTTATCACAAATGTCTTATCACATCCCAAGGGGAAATTAATTAGAAAGGCACCCCCAAAGGCATGTGATGTTGAACCAAATAAACTCTTTTGCTCAAAATTGGTCTTTAAGCATCTAAATAACCCTGCGATATTCTATGTAATTCATATTGTGAGTTTACTCAAACCCTACTCCAGATGAGGTCACAAATATTGTGAGTTTACTCAAACCCTATAGAGATGTGGAAGAAAAGAGTGTTTTTTATTGATTTCAAAACACTCATTGTAGCAAGAGACGGAAAGAACAAAAAATTTCCATGCAGGATTCCTCTCAATATGAGAAGGAAACCACATAGTTCTCTTTGGGGCCGCCCTGCACCCCTTCAACCCCTGGTAAACTCTACATTATTTGTTTATGTTTTTCAATAATTTTAACTATTTTCCTAAAAAAATCTTATTTTGTGACGTTGTCTGTGTTTAGCCCCAACCTGCAACATTATTTGCGAGACTTTGGTGAATATAGCTACATTTTTGTCTCAAGTAAGTAGATTATCGATTCTCAATTTCTATGATTTGGATATTAATAGGGAAATATTTTGTTAAATGCATAAGAAAGTGATTCAAGTTGTTTTCAAAGGGATTTGAGAATAACTCATTTCAGGTTTTGAAATGTTCTCGAAATTTTGATTGATATGCACAACGTTAAATAGTTAACAATTAACTTTGTTCATATCTATCGGATTACCAAAATATTGAGAAAACTATAATTAAAATGAAAATCCAAGTCAAATATTTGGCTAGGCTAGTTCTTCTTTATTTGATTTCCAACCTATTCAAGAATTGCAATGAGCCTTCAATGTTAAACGCTAAATCAAATATTTTCTTTTGTTACATACTTTTCCTCTTCGACTGTCAGATATTACATTTACATCCAAATTCCTTCGCTCTTATTATTGATTTCAAACATATATGCACATGAATTTTCCCCATTCAACATCCAATTTTCAAAATCTTCAAATATGTTGTTCATATTCTAGTTTTCAAAGTTCTCAAATACATTGTTCAAATTCTAATTTAAGTTACATTTTATTTAATGAGCAGGGACTAGCAATTTCAATAGAATATGAAAATAGGGGAGAATTGCTCGAATTGTTCCCTCTGCAGTCAGATGGGAGCCTAAGGCCACTAATGCTAAAAATAAAGGGAGGTGATGGATAACTCACTCTTCGTACCACAAATATTCACATACAAGGAAGGTGGTGAAGGCTTAGATAATTAAAGCTATCTCATTTTTTCCTTTTTCAGTGAATCTTTAGTATGCGGCTATTCAGAGATTATGGATTATCATATATATCTTGTGTAACTGGACAACTACGTTACCGAAATTATGCCTACATTTGATTTTGTAATATATTAAATCTCTTGTGTAACTCGACAACTTCGTTACTGAGTTTATGCCTATGTTTGATCCTGCAGTAACTGGGAAGTTTTGTATGCAACCTTGAAATGTTTTTCGAGTAATTATTTTAAATTTAATAATGTGTCCATATGAATGATAAGATTGTTGTTGGATTTGGAAGATTATTCCTTAAAAATTCATGCTTCTTAATGTAATAACTTCTAAAATTATTAGCAACATAATTTATGATGGTATTGGATGATTTTTATTGGAAGAAAAATGTGGGATTCCCTCCCATGTTGGTTATCAAATTAGGTAGAAGTGGCGAAAACCTAAAATAGGGTTAGTTTTTTGAAACTCAGTGTTCTTTTGTGATTGTATTATTTTGTTTTTTTATAAGATTAAGGTTATGTGTTAAAAGTATTATATATTTTCCTTACAAATATTATTGGAATGGTCAAAATATTATATTTTATTTTTTTGAAAATTTTGAAACAAAGGAATGACCTGTTCAGAGTTTTTTAGAAACCCAACGTTTCAGACTTCAAAAGTGAGTCCATCATCAAGGGAAAATTTTCAGATAACTTTATGTGTGGGATTGAGGTTATATTTTATTTGAATTAAAAGTAACCCGTGTGTTAATTAGAACCCATAATTTTTTTGTTGCTTATTTATTTATGATAAAATCACTTTTAGTTTTTGAGTAATTTTTTTGGAATTGTAGAATCTAGCTTTGTATGTATTTAAAAATACATTTCGAGAAATTAAAAATAGCTAGAATTTCATTTCATAATTTTCATAAAAAAATAAAAATAAAAAATAATTAGAGACTCTTTACTTACTTCTCAAAGAAAATGTTTTCATACTTGATTAAAAGAAATTAAGAATAAAGTAAAAAAAAATTAATAACACCACCAAGACTTATTCTGAAATTGTGAAGGTTGTAAATTGTGATGGTTTAAAATCCGTGGCTTCAGAGGTTAAATTTGAAAGGTCCTCCTACCCATCATAGAACTTTTTTATGATGATCTCATTTTTAAACAACCCTTCATATCACTTTTAGCATTTCCTTTTACGAATTTCATCTAAGTTAAAAGTTAAAAAAGCACAATGTATACCTGCAAATACTGAAGCCAATGCAGTTAAACTTTGAAGATATTAGGGTGAAAAACAACGTGCCATTGCTAAAAATAAATTTCCAAGGTTTCATTTTTAATTAGATTTGTTTTTTTTCAAAAAATATAATATTTTAGTTTAAATTTCAGTAAGATTTTGCTAAAATGATGTTTAACTTGTTGATATTAGATATTGTTAATAAAGGTATTCAAATGAAAGTAAAGGTCAACTGAACTTACTGAAGTTAAGATGAATCCTTTCCTAGAGAAGAGTCTGCTACTCATGAGGCTCAGTAAAAGGAGGAGTCTTGTCTTGCATGAATTCCATGGAGGAGGGAAAGTATTCCATGAAATCAAACATTCTGAGAAAATTACAAGAAGATTTTGTTAAAAAAAATGTCTACCTTCGAGATATCAGAATTAGGAATTCCATGGAGGAGGGAAAATATTCCATGAAATTAAACATTCTGAGCAAATTACAAGAACATTTTGTTAAAAAAAGGTCTTACCTCGAGATATCAGAATTTGCCACACATTATAGTGTTGGAACAATAGTCCAAGTGATTTTTAATTTGAAGCATTGTTACAGAAAAATACTAAAATATTCTCACTAAGCTATAACTCACTTAGATAAATAAAACAACTATTTATATAAATATCATCTTCAAATTCACACAATCCATAATGTCAATTTCCCTATTATCTTTAAATATCTATCTTAATGGGGAAATAAATTGTTTACCACTCCTAACAATATTTTAAAATAAAATGTATAACATAAAAAACATACCCACTTCTAAAGCCTCATCTAGGAATGTATAACATAAAAAACATACCCACCTCTGAAGCGTCGTCTAGGCTTACAAAATGTGACTAGTGTAAATCCAATTTAACTTTGGATCCACTAAAGCTTAAAAGGGTTCAAATTTATTTTCACTTTGTGAAAATAGGTTTGAGTCACAAGCTATTTGATATCTGATATCTCTCTCTCGGCTTGGTAGATCCTAAGTTAAGATGGATCTAGTTTGGTTTAATTTTTCCCTTTAAATATGTTATGTTCCACATGAATACCATGGGTTCTCATACCATGTGTCAATACCATGAAATTATTTTTATTTTAATGTTATTTTTTAATTATTTTTTATTTTTATTTTGATCAAGTAAAATTGTTTTCACATAGTGTGATTTTTATTTTTACCTAGATTCATCTTAAATCCGGAGCTATCAAGGGCCCATAGGGATCAAATATATTGAGATGCAAACCTCTTTAGAGTGAAAGGCGATTTGATCCAGTAGATTCAGAGTTGAGATGTATATAAGCTGTTTTAATTCCCCCTCTCCCTTAAACTAAGGTGGGCTAACCTCTAGACCTAATTTTTTTATAAAATAAATTTGGGGCGATTTGAAATATAAATTTTCTTTTTTTACCCTCTCCCTTAAAATAAGGTGGCAATTTGAAATATAAATTTAATTTTTTTACCCTCTCCCTTAAAATAAGGTGGGCTAACCTCTAGACATAAATTTTTTATAAAATAAATTTGGGGCGATTTGAAATAATATACTATGATACAAAAAATTCACCCAATAAAAATTTAAAACCCTTTAATTTCGCCCATGGGCAAAAATTTGCCCCTAAAATTTTCTATGCACTTGGTTCTACACCTCATGATCAACAATGGAGGTTTATCAGGCCTAGATCGATGATATACGTGGGAGGCACCTGCTTGAGGTATGGACAAGTGGGGGGGTCACGTATATGAGTTCCTCCCCTCCCGAAACCATGCCCTTAATGTCAACCTAGGGAAACCCTCCATGTAGCCTCCTTCGAGAGCACCATGTGGCACTCATTTTTGACCCACTTGGCCACACCAAACAACTAAATTTGGGTGCCATGTGTCATGCCAACATGGCACCACATCACCCTACCTTCCATGCCACATCCCATGCTGTCCATGGCCCCCCGCCAAACCATTGGTCATTGCAAACCACATTGAATCCGTTGCAATAAACTAAGTGAAATGGATTGGACTCCATCCGACAACCATCAAGGCTTGACTATATCAATGTTTCAAATTTAAACACAAAACCCCCTCCCCTTGCTAACTTAGCAGGGGGGCCTGCTATCATGATTCCCACTCATAGTTCCTCCATGCCCAACTAACAACTCCGATGCAAACTTATGCTCTGAAGGTCATGATTAAAATGTGGACCCCCCCTTTCTTGATTTGGCAGGGGGTTCCCCTATTAAATATATGCCATCAATTCGTTGAAGGACCTCTGCCATTGATCTGTGCATATATATATATTCTAATCTCCAAGCCTCTGCCCTTGGTGCTTGGTTTTGACACTCGCTCGTACGAGTATAGTAAGCCTCTGGGGCTTATCTCTCTAGGCCTAATACTTTAGGCCCCCATGCCATATTAAATTTTAGAATTGTGCATCATATAGTGCAACCCTTCTAGACTTGCGAGCTCGACCATGCGACTATATGAAAAAAAACACACAAACACACACGTATTTCAAGGGACTATCCCTCCTTAGAATTTTAAGGCCTCAAATAGGCCTACTGATGCTTAAATTTACTTTCACAAAACCATGGAATTACTCTAAGTTGCTAAGGCCTTAGCAGGGCCTATAATTTATATAAATATAAGGAGCTTACTTCCTAAGCTTGTAGTTTTAGAACCAAGGTATGATGAACGAATTATTTTTATTGCAGAAATTGAAGCATTTGACAGAGTTCTGTCCATCTCTTTCATACTCAGGCCATTTAGGTGAAGTACATGCTCAGAAGGGAGACAAGAATAAACCCGTTCTAGAGAAATTACTCAAGAAGCCAAAATATCCCTTTCACACAAGAAATCACATGCCTTACTATTAATCTAAACCATTTATCAACACTGTGGCTAGTGTGCAAAATTCAGTATAAGGAGTACGAGAAAAAATTATCACATCAAACATACAATAATTGTCCATTCCTCATCAATTTCACAGGTATTAGCTTTACCCAATCACATAGGAATTAACATTCCTCAACATGAACACATGCATTGAATCAACACATTAAGCCTATTCATAATATTCACATGCACCATAATAAAATTTCATACATTTAGCTTATAGTTGCATGCACCAAATTTCTGAAACCGTGCAACATTTCTTAGAACTAAACATGCAATTCCACAAGCATAATATTTAATTTCATAGTTCTCAGTTAAATTCATTTATTTATAATAAGGAAAATGGCCAAATTGAAGGTGGGACTTCGATTTTCCACCCAACCTTAGACTTACTGTAGCCAGAATCACTTGCAGTAGCCACCCACGAGCCAAATCCACATATTTAGGGGGAATTTCCTTCCATAATTGCAGTAGAGGGCCATGCTTAGCTCAAAGAGGATAAGAATCAATTATATGTTTAGGTGTTTTATTAGCTATGAAATCACAACAAAAAATCCCAATATTGGGTGTTTTATCAGCCATGGAAAGCACTCTAAGAGTGGTTTATCAGCCCAACAAAAATCACCTTGGGTGGTTTAACAACTCTCCCTCAATACTAGCCCTTTTGAATTTGGTTTCTTAGCCCTTAGCAAGAACCCTGAGTTTTTTTTCAACCAATTCTTTGGAAGCACTCATTCCCATCTCTTAATAATTTTCTTTTAGCTCCTCTAGTCCTAGACACATTGTCCACAATTTCACTTCTTTGGTGATTCCCTTCCCTCGACCTTGCAAGTCTATCTTCAAATTCTCATGTGCTCTCCCCAAGAGAAAATAGAACCCAAGAATTATTGTGCAAATACCTTTTTACGATTTCTCATGGATGCTCTCGATGCTCTTCGTGGAATCTTCATACTCCTCTTGGACTCTTCCTTTATTTTTTCTTGATAATTTCCCATAAATTAAATAATGGTGATAGCTGGCTCCACACATGCTTATTTTTCCTCTTCCTCCTTAGATCGCGGATCTATAGTCCCACTCTTGAGGCCATTACATAAGAATGTATGTATTTATAATTCAGAGTGTCAGTAAGTTACAAAAATAAGGGGGAAGTTCACTAGGGGTGTCACACAAGGCCGTCATTTGGTGGGAATATTTAAAGAATGTAAAAGGCATAAGAGAAGAGGAGTTATCTTGGAGTGAGTTTGAAGAAAGTTTCAAGAATAAGTACCTATTAGAGAGGTATTTTGACAATAATAACAAGGATTTTTAAGAACTCAGAATGGGGCAAATTTTAGATGAGTATAACAGATTCGAGGTTAAAAGTTCATTTAATAAAAGTTAATAAAGGAAAAAAAAAAGACCATTGTTAAGGGACATGTATTCCGAGCTGAATGTTGGGAAAAAAATCCTAGTGGGTGTTCATTTCGGTTATTATGGCTAAAGGAAATTAGAAAAGGCAATGAGAAAAGGCTTTGAAAAGGAAAAAAAAAGTATTTTTGGCACATTTATTTATGAAAATAAAGGAAATTAGGAGAAAAGGAAGGTAAAAGGTCACAGGTTTCATATGAGGAGAAAAATGAACGAAAATGATGGAAAATGAAGAAAATAGAGGCCTCATTGATAAAAAGGCTTCAAAGGATCAGTTGGGAAGATTTTTGCTGGTTAACCTTTTGTCAGTTAAGTTTTGGAGCCCTCTCATTTTTTCTCTCTCTCTCACACTCTTGGATACTTAGAGTTTTCTTGGACCAATTTAGTATTGTGCAGAGGAGGAGGAAGCCAAACTTAATTGATGTTATATTTGGTTAAGGAAGAAGGTAGTGATCATTTCTGTAATGTTTCATAAGTGATTTCAGTCATTTATGCTCTGTCTTGTATCTTATACATGTAGATTACATTCATTCCAAGTGTTTGACAGAATGTCATTCCTAGTTGGGGATGGCTATGCTTAGTATTGGAGTCAAGTTTTGGTTTACTAGTGTTTTCACTGTATATTTAATGATTCCTAGAAGTTACAAGGAGTTTTGGGCAGTTTCCGGGATTCTAAGCTTAAAAATTTCCTTAAATCCTGCAGACGTAGGCAACAATTATGGGAAATTTAATCCTTGGACGCTGGAATGCAGGCTCATGTGTGCATCAAGAGCCTCCCATACACATGGATGCAGGTCTATGCATGTGTCCAAGGAGTTTTCTCTATGAAATATTAGTGGGACCTAGGGATAGGTTAGATGGATGACTGGGATAGCCTCTGGGGGCCTTGTAGCAGGTGTTAAAGGTCTGTGTTATGGTTTTCGATTTGATTCCACTTCCTTAAGGCCACCAAGGAGGTTTAATATATCTTAACTACCTCTCATCTCATGTTTACCCTGATTTCTCGGTTACTCGAGTATTCATGAGGGGAGTGGTATGTTATAGGTGGTATCAGAGCATGGTTGCGCTCTCCTTTGGCGGTGTGTTTTGATCGTGCACTCATGTCGATTTCATGTGTGTTCCTCATGCTTATGTTCTATTTTCTTGTCGCATATGGATGGCGTTGGTCATAGTTGCAGTGGTGTCGCCATGTGAAAGTTGATGGTGATTGGATGTGGTCGCCATGAGTGAATGTCAGTTGTATATGAATTTTTTATGCATGTTAGTGTCTATGTGTTGTTATGCATGCATTTTCATGGTTAAGGTTTTTTTCCATGAGGTCATTGTATGCATTTTATGTCATTATGATGCTAATGTGTTAGTAGAGATAAAAGAAGAGGTGCAGATCATTGAAGTGAAGTTGCAGCACTAGACTTCAGGGTAAGAGCAGATCGTCATCTAGGCTGTATGTTTGGCATGAAGGTATGTGGTTAATGGTTGTCATAAGAATTGGGGTTACTTATATACATGTTTTTCATTTTATTGTTGTTTTGGTTACATGTATGATAGAGGTTAGTGAATCAATGTGGTAATATGTACATTTGTCGGATAGTCATGCATGGTAGTAACTTGCTGTTTTGTGTTAATTAAACTTGATGATTATGTTATATGTTGACTTGTTGTTGTTATATGTTAGTTAAATTGGTGATTAGGGTTATATACATGTTTTTCATATTATTGTTGTCATGGTTACATGCATTGTAGAGGCTAGTGAACCAGATGATAGTCATATGCACATGTGTCAAATAGTCATGAATGATAGTAACTTGTTGTTATATGCATTATTGTTGTTGTTTTATGCTAGTTAACTTGATGATTATGTTATATGTTAACTTGTTGTTGTTAAATGTTAGTTAACTTGACGATTAAGGTTATGGCATTAAGATATTGATGTTATATGTATCATGCTAATTTGGATTGGTCTATGAATTTGGTTAGGGTTATGATATTCATGTATGAGTCAACCTAATTATGATAGTGTGATGTACTAATCTAGACTGAATGTGCATATGTGATTGTTATGAAATAAATACAATGGTTTATGAGCCTATGATGTGAACGTGTTAGCTAGTTACTGTTATGGATATCATGACCTTAATTTTTTTTGGTTTGATATGTTGTGGAGTTATGTCATACTAATATACATTGGTGGTGTAGACAAGATAGCCCCCCCTGAGATACATTAAGGTATGGGATTGCTTATGTCGACTACTTGATGCTTAATTGTTTGATTATGTCATCTATATGGTGTTAAGTGTTTTTTGTCTATTATGTCGTCTAGTTGATTTATCTAGCATCATATGTTTATAGTTTGTTTGAATGTTTGATTAATCACATGATATGAGTATGTGTTTATAATATTACATGAAGAAATGATCTTGTTTTAACATGGTTTTACTCACACATATGTGTTGGGACAGATGATATGTACTTGAGTGTAAGTAGGTGATAGTTACATAGCATTATGTATTATGACCGATGAATGTGAGTTGATTGTGGAATATGAAATGGTTGTTAGTCTTGGTAAGAGTTAATTTCAAATTGATAGATATGTTGTCTTGTTATTTAGTACATACGACTGACATGCGTGTTTAGTTATAGGTCAGCGTGCTTAGCACAATAAGGTAAGATAACTGGTAAATTGTTATATTTATTTATACACTTACAATTGTGACGTTATGGCGGTATGATGCGGGGATTGCATGGAAAAAGTGACTGCCATGAAATCTTGGAGAAGGATCAAGTTGAGTTTTCCTTTGGAAGCATTCAGGACCCATGGGGACTGAGTCATGGTGTTTGTTGTCACTCTTGTGATTTTGGTCTCTTGTGGTTTTTTGAGCTTGATTTGTGGCTTTGTTTATGTCTAGTGTATGGCCATACCACCTTGTTGCGGTGTCATATTGTTATTGATTCTCATGGTTTTCTCCTTGTTGTTTCTTGTTCTTTCCTTTTGTTTGAGAGTCTTGGGAATTGGTTGGGGAAAGAGGAAAGTAATGGGATTAGGGAGAGGCGTGTGGTACCCAACAGGAAATGAAAGACACAGATGAAGCTCTGTGCATGAGTAAGTGCAACGAAAGGTAAGAATATGACAGTCAGTTGGACCGGTTGGGTCCATTGTGGTAAACGGAAAGTGGCATTATAGACAGGAAAACGACAACATAAAAGGTAAAGACAATGGATTTGAGGTGTTAGATGCCTTGACTAAGTTAGGAACTGTGGTCCTAAACGTGGTGCATGTTGTGTGCGGATGAAGGAAGTTATCTTAACCTTGAACTTATGCTATCAGTTAATTATGATGTGATCATGATTATGCTGGTGTTTATATATGTATACATGTATGCATGTATGTATTTCATGGTTGACAAGGTTGTCATGGATGATGATTATTTTATGCTAATGATTATATATATGTATGTATCTATGTCATGGTCTGACAGGGTTGTAAGGGATCATTATTGTGGAGGAATGATTTCTTATGCAGGTGAATGGCATGAAGAGGTTGTTGGATACGAGGAATCAAGTGGTAGAGTAGCCTTGACAGATCTATGAGATGAGTATCATGTGGATATTATTTAATGCTATATGATTTTATTATTCCTATGTTTATGCTATAGACAGGTAATGCTGAGGGGCACATCAGCAAAGTGAAAGTAGTGTGATTTGCGACATGCTAGGATAAGCATGGATAGTGGAAAGACACAAGAAGCAAGGTTTCTTGTGGGGTCAGTGTGTGGTCCATGGATGTGAATTGCTACTATTGTGTATATGTTGCGCATGTTGTATATTCAGTGATTGTACCTATGGTGATGTGTACATGTAACATATGTAGTATTGTGTACATTGTATGATGTTGTATGTCTATTGTATATATGGCGTTGTGTGTATATTTCATATGCAATGATAGGTATAGATGGTTCTATGTACATGTTGGATATGCAGTGCTGTGTACATACTGTACTTTGCACATGTTGGATATGCGATTTTGTGTGCACGTTGGATATGCAGTGTTGTGTACATAAGGTGTTGTGTGCAGGTTGTACATATGGTGTTGTGTGCATGATTGTACATGTGGTGCTGTGTAAATGCTATACATGTGGTGCTGTGTGTAGGTGGTTCCATGTAGATGTCGTGCATGTGGCACTGCGTACATGTCGTGTCGTGTACATGTCATGCATGTGGTGTTGTGTACACATTGTACAGGTGGTGCGGTATACATTTGGCGTTGTGTACACGTTGTGCAGATGGTGTTGTGTACATATGATTCTGCGCACACATTGTGTAGGTAGTGATGTGTACAGGCGGTACTATGTACATGTTGTGCATATGGTACTGGTATACATGTGGTATTGTTTTCATGTCGTACATGCTGTGTTGCAGGCATGCGGTACTATGTATGTGCATGGTGTAGTCGTGGTATCATGACATGGGTATTCATTGTGTTGTATGCCTAGTGTAGGTGTATGTATGTGTTGTATGTCGGTGTAGGTGTATGCATTATGTTGTATTGTACATCAGGTGTAGGTGTATTTATCGTATGTCAGTGTGGGTGTGGGAATTGTGTGGTGTTGTACACAGTGTGTGGATGTATGTGTTGTGATGTACACTGTGTGTATGTGTATGTGATTGAAGAGAAGCAAGGGCACTAAGTGCTTTCCGGGTGTGGAAACCGATCTGGTGTGTGTACAAAAGAACAAATGCAAAAGTAATTATCGATGAGGGATAAGTATCAGTGGAGGATAAGTATCAATATTTTATTTCAGTTTTATTATGCATGTGATCTATGATTTTGACTTATGATGGTTAAATGTGATTTATGATTATCGTTTATTATGATTTCTTGTGATTCATGATTTTAATCTATGATGGTTGTGTTTTAAGCTAACCAGATGTGATATGTTTGTACATGGTGATTTTATCAAGCAATTAATTTTATTTGTTGTGACAAGAAGTGAACATGATTGCAAGTGTACCTTACAATGAGGTATGATGTCAATTTATTTCAATTTATTTTGAATCTAATGGCAGTTATGTGCTTGGTACAGGAAGCACGGAAATGCCCAATTGGGTGGTTGAAACTGATTGCAAGCATTAGCAACAATATCAAAAGGAATTGAAACATGCAACAATATGCTGGTAAAGCACTTTAGGAATAGGGCCATTATGGGACACTGGTACCCAATAGCATCCATTTATTGCCATGATCATGCTATGGCCAATATGATGGTTTTGAGGCAAGTATATGCCTTGGTTTTTGTATCTTCTGATGCAAGGAAGCCTTACCAAGGAGATCCCGGGATAGGGGAGGTCGAGGAACTTGGAAGGTGTGTGACTGCACGGAAGGGGATGATCGGATTGCCCGAGGGACTGTGTAGCAAAGAAGGGAAGGTCGGGGATGGATTTGTTTTGGTCATTAGAATTTCCAGATGGAATCATATGCATATTGGGAGTGTGCCCTAGAAAAATGAGCCAGTAACTATTCACTGAGGGTACAATAGCACAAGATTGTAGCGCTGGGCATTGGATGCAGCTTTGGCTCTGACAATGGATTCTGGACTTCCTGGGAAGGAAGCGAATCCTGGTATTACTTTTAGGGTGGAGGTGTCAGCCTCTAAATTTCCCTTTCATTGATACAAACATCAGATCCTTTTATTTTCTAGTTGAGAAAATTTGCATATGTGTATATTATTGTAAATACTGTATTGAGTTGTTTTATAAAGCTCCAGTACATGGTATGATTTTCATGATGGTTTTTTATTTTCAGCAAGTTATTCAGTGTAAATACTGCAACTAGCTGTGTTATAAAGCTCCATGGGAAGTATGTTTTTTTTTAGCAGTTTTTCTGGTGATAGGTGTCATTGAACACCAATGATGGTGTTCCCCCAAAGGGGAGGGCTCTGTAACAAACTTGAGATTAAAATTTCATGCAATAAAAGTTAATAAATGAAAAAAAAATAAGACCATGGTTAAGGGACGCATATTCCAAGCTAAATGTTGGGAAAAAAATCCTAGTGGGTGTTCATTTCGGTTATTATGGCTAAAGGAAATTGGCAAAGACAATGGCTAAGGCTTTAAAAAGGAAAAAAAATATTTTTGGAACATTTATTTATGAAAATAAAGGAAATTAGGAGAAAAGGAAGTTAAAAGGTCACAGGTTGCATGTGAGGAGAAAAATTAAGGAAAATAATGGAAAATGAAGAAAATAAAGGCCTCATTGATAAAAATTCTTTTGAGGATCAATTGGCAAGCTTTTTGTGGGTAACATTTTGTCAATTCAATTTGGAGCTCTCTCATTATTATCTCTCTCTCTCTCTCTCTCTCTCTCTCACTCTTGGATACTTAGAGTTTTCTTTCAGTAATACAACATTGTACCAAGGATGAGGGCGCAAGAAAAGGAAGGACAAGAAAGGAAAGGAAAACAAAGATCAAGCAAGGAAAAGCAAGATCTAGCAGCTTCAACAAGAACACTTGCAGGTAACATATTGTATGTGTGATTTCCTATATGGTTTGTACGTGCATGGCTTATGCATGTTGGTATTTGGTTATTTTGCTATCAGTGGCATGGTTTTTCCGGGTTATGACAGTGGTTTTCAACCTTGCCTTGCCCTTTCCAAATTCCATGGTGTGTTCGGTTTTTTATCTCGGTTTTGAGCTATGGATTTTTCGGATGGATTTGGAATCCAAGGAAGAGTTGTTCTCAAGGTTCATTCCCAAATGCCCATGAATCCCTTGATTGGTTTTAGACGGATACACGGTAAAGCCCAAGGGAGGTGTCTTGTTTAGGGCCTAGTGATCTAAGATTATACTACGGTAAAAACCGAGAGACAGGGAGACGAAAAATTCCTTAAGGATAGTGATGGATTCCAGATGGAATTTCCATGTTATGCTCGGTTTTGTGATCAGAGCACTGGTTAGGTGTGATCGTACTATGGTGAGGGTGGAGGTGGTTTAAACTCTAGATTCCCTTGGTTTTGTTTTTTGATGAGTTTATTCATGATATCCCACATTCATGCTTGGAATATGGCACGAGGGTGACTAGATGAAGAGAGATTTGGCTCAACGATGTCTATGGTCGGGTGGAACGTGGAAATCCTGACCCTGGTCGGTATTTTCCTATGTTTAATGGAAGCTAAGTTATCTTGCCTTTGTACCAATTACTATGTGTATTTAATGGTTGTATTCTCTTTTTTATTTCCATGGTTTTATGCTGGTTATAAGCATGTTTAAATGATTGGTTCATGTTATGGTTTATTCATGTATTCACTTGTAATTGTTAAAATGATGGATGCAAGACCTAATTGATGTTATATCTGGTTAAGGAAGAAGGCAATGATCCTTTTTGTAATGTTTCATAAGTGCTTTCAGTCATTTATGCTCTGAATTGTATCCTTTACTTGTAGATTACATTCATGCCAAGTGTTTGACAAAATTTCAGTCCTGGTTGGGGATGGTCAGGCTTAGTCTTAGAGTTAAGTTTTGGTTTACTAGTGTTTTCACTATGTATTTAATGATTCTTGGAAGTTATAGGGAGTTCTGGGAAATGTTCAGGATTCTGGGCTTAAAACGTGCCTTAAATCCCACGGACGCGGGCACATTTCTGGGAAATTTAGTCCCTGGACGCTGGCATGCAAGCTCATGTGAGCACCAATAGTCTCCTAGATGCATGTATACATGCCTGTGCACACGTCTAGGGGGTTTTATCTATGAAATATCAGTGGGATAGCCTTTAGGGGTCCTGTTGCAGGTGTTAAAGGTATGTGCTATTGTTTCCACTTCGATTTCGCTTCCTTAAGGTCATCAACGAGGTTGAATCTGTCTTAACGACCTCTCATCTCATGTTTACCCTAGTTGGTTGGTTACTCAGGTAGGCCTGAGTGGAGTGGTATTTTACAATGAGGATTATACCACCAAGTTTTTAGAAATATTGAGGTATGTCCCCTACCTCAAGGAGGAAAAAGAAAATATTCAGAGGTATGTCAGTAGCCATTGTCTTTTAAGGATATAATCGAGTTCAATGAGCCTAATACATTAGAGGATTCAATTAAAAAATTGAAGCAATTTTATGAACAATTAGGGTGTAGGCGAGAATTTAGGAATTATTGGAAGACTAAAGGTGGTTTGAAATACAAAGGAAAGGGGCATAAGAAAGCGTGGGGGCCAAAAGTTACAGGAAAAATAGAAAACACTACATCATCCAACCGAGGTCAACCACAACAAAAAATTAATTCAGTTGAAAAAGGTCGCGTTAAACAACTTGTGGGAAAAAATAAATAAAGGTTATGGGAGAGATCCATTAAAATGTTGCACCTGCGAGGAAAACCATCGAAAGAGTGATTATCCCTAACAAAGGAGGAATGAACCATGAATATGTGATGTGAAGGAAGCCTGGACCATGAGGGTGTGGCTCAGAGTATGCCCAAGATTTATGCAATGGTGGAAAATTGTAATATTCCAAAATGGAAAAGACAGGAATATAGAACATATGCAACATTCCAAATAAATCAAAACAGGAACATAACACTAAAATATGGAAAATGTCGGAAATATACTACAACTGGAAATTCCATTAAGACATCATAATCTATGAGTAGAAAACAACGAATCCATATCATTATATATAATGGAAAATGAAATTACATAGTCCTCCAAAAGGAATGCACTCAAGCCACAAGATGGCTGAAGTACACTAAAGAAACCAAGCACTGGAAATGTTGTGCTGCTACTGCTACTGAGGATAAGAACCATTTGTGGAATGATGTTAGAGTGCTCAGAATGATCTGTTCTTTTAGCCAAAGATTCTACTCAAAAAACCCAGAAAAACCCATAAATGGTTTGGCTAGATTTTAATATTGGATTTTTGGCCTTTTTTGAGTTTCCCACTGCATTTCTGCTGCCTGACTTACGCACTTCCTAGGAATGACTACTGATATGGGGTTGAAGGAATGATATATCATCTGCAACAACACCCAATCAACTCAATAGGTGAAGGGATGGTCCCCTCATGATCCAGGTGGATATTGGTGTCCACCCGCCTATTCCACTTGGGCCCCCACCATTGTCTCTTTCAGTTTTTTAGTTTCGGCATAACTTACTATTTTTAGCAGTTTTTCGGGTCCTGAACTTCCGGAGCCGTTTTGAGGCCCTAAACAACGTTTTTTGGGCATCGCGCCTCCAACGAATATCATTCCGTTTTGGAATTATATTCGTGGCAAAAGTTGTAGTCCTCGGATAGAGCTTTCTAATGATGTATCATGTGCATCAAACAGAGATAGTATGCCAAAGTTACGTCCCTGGGAAGTTGAAACACCAATTTACCCAAACGGGGCCCATAGTTTTGGCGCTTCATCTCCTAGGGTTAGGTTTTTGGGATGTTTAGGGTTCTCCATTGTTTCTCAATAATACATAGGCCCTCGCGCCTCATTGTAAAGCAGTTCAGAGGTCTGTAGCCACCACATCTCTTCTCAGAGATAGCTACCAGTACCCTAGCTAGTTTTATTTCCATTGTCTGTAAGCAAATTTCAGTTCTTTGATATTAATGAAATGAAGTGTTATTTCCTCTGCATCTCTGTATTTATGGTTATGTGTTTATTCTGTTGCGTTCCTGCATAAATCCGGATCAGTGGTATCAGAGCGGTCTGCTTTTTCTCGATCCTTCTTCGCATGTCCCCAACGAGGTCGGGGTATAAGGAGCTAGGGCTTGATCTGGTGGAACCTTTGCAAGATCAGCCTCGCAAACCTCGACGGACGCCCATGGGGGACGAAAAGAAAGATGAGGGACCAGGAGATCCTATCAAAATATTGCTCGAGGAGGCCCTCGAAAAACAAAGGAACGCGATGATGGATAGCTTTGCTCAGATCCTTCAACGGCTGCCCACCGGCGGCGCATCTGCATCCAGTAGCCACTCTGGAGTTGCGACTCCCTTTAAGGTACAAGTAAATTTTCACATTCCCATATTTGAGGGTCAAATAGACGTAGATGCCGTAGATAGATGGTTGAATCTATTAGAATGATATTTCTCTGTTCATGACTTTTCAGACCGGGAGAAGATTATTTTTGCACTCCTCAAAGCTACCCCCCATGTTAAGGACTGGTGGGAAACCTACTGTGAGAACAAGGACCAGACAAAACCCTCTCTGTTCTCGGCCGTACTAACTTGGAATTCTTTCCGAGATGTCGTCAAGGAATAGTACTATCCCGTGGGGAGCTATGAGGACAAGTACATACAATGGACCACGCTGCGACAACAAAGGGATCAAGATGTGCATGAGCTGACGAATCTGTTCCATACCCTGCGCACAAAGTTGGGTATCAAAGATTCCGAGAAACATTTGGTGCTAAAGTATCGCAACTGACTGCACAGATACATTCAGGAGGAAATGGAGTTCCTCGACATCTCCTCGCTTGGTACGGCATACCGGTATGCTGCCAAGATTGAGCAGAAATTCAAACAGAAGAAGCGAGACTTTGGATCTGCAAATCAAAAGCAAGGGAAAGGTGCTTCCAAATCGCAGAACAAAGGACAGAGCCAAGGCATGGTGGCTAAAGACAACCCGTCAAAGCCACAAGAAAATAACAACACCGCAAAGCCAAAGAAGGACACGGGAAAGTGGTGTGAGTTCCATAAGAGCTCCACTCACAACACAAGTGAGTGTCGGGCCAAGCAGTCGCTAGTGGCCGAGATGAGGGCTTCTGAGTTAGATGCATGCTCCGACTCCGAATCAGAACCTGAAAAGGGGAATGAAAAAGGGAAACAGATTATTGATGCGGAGCCCAACGCCACTGTTGCCACTACAAAGGTCCAGAAGGAGGAACCGGAAGATCCGGAGGAGGAGGAACGTCTCTTCCACTCCCAGATGTGGGTAAAGGGCTCCCCTGTACAGTTCATTGTCGACAATGGGAGCCAAAAGAACCTCATTTCAGCAGACACCGTGAAGCGGTTGGGCTTGCCGACCACAACTCACCCACATCCATACACCATTGGGTGGCTTCACCAAGGACGAGATCTCCGCGTCAGCCAGCAGTGCCGCCTTCCCTATAGCATCAAGCCCTTCACGGATGAGGTATTATGTGATGTTTCTCCTATTGATGTTTCTGATGTATTATTAGGACAACCATACTTGTGGAAGCATCATGCTATGTATGAGTCTCGACCTCGTGCTGTTATTGTTACTTTGGGAAATAAGTTGTACAGGATACCAGAGGTACCACCTCCTGCGGCTATCTCTTTGGTTACTGCAAAACAATGCAGTAAGCTCATTTCCCAAACCAGGAAATTCGTTTTCATGATGATCCGCCCCCAGGGCAAGAAGAAGACTGTGGCCACGACCTCCAGACAGGGCCCCTCTGCACGACAACAACAAATGGATAAGGTCGTGGAGGAGTACGGGGACATCTTCACCTCACCCACAGGGGTTCCTCTGCACTGCCAGGTCAAGCACCCGATTGATCTGACCCCAGGTGCGCCACTACCCAATGGAACGATCTATCGACGCTCTGTTCTGGAAAATGATGAAATCAAGAGGCAGATTCAGGAGCTGTTGCAGAAAGGTCACATCAGACCAAGTTCATCGCCTTGTGGGAGCCCAATCGTGTTGGTACAGAAGAAGGATGGGACGTGGAGACTCTGTATTGACTATCGGGCGCTGAACAAGATCACTGTCCGGAATAGGTACCCAATCCCACGGATTGATGACCTTCTGGACCAACTCCAAGGTGCAAAATATTTCAGTAAGATTGACCTGAAGTCTAGGTATCACCAGGTACCAATTGAACCCTCTGATGTGTGGAAGACTGCCTTCAAAGCTAAGGAAGGCCTTTTTGAATGGCTGGTCATGCCTTTCGGGTTGACGAATGCTCCCGCAACCTTCATGAGGATGATGGACGACATCTTGCGGCCATTCACCAACTCATTCGTAGTGGTGTACTTGGATGACATTATGATCTTCAGTAAGACTTGGGAAGAGCACCTTCATCACATCCGACAAGTCCTCCAAACACTGCGGCAACACAAGTTGTGTGCCAATTTGGAGAAGTGCACGTTTGGCATGACCCAGGTTCAATATATGGGATACATTATTGATGAAAGGGGGGTGCATGTGGATCCGGCCAAGATCCAAGTCATTCGGGATTGGCCAGCCCCGACTACTATAACAGAGCTTCGCAGCTTTCTGGGTCTTGCTAATTTCTACCGTAGATTCGTGTTGGGATTCTCTCATATCACTTGGTCCTTGAGTCAAGTCACCAAAGGAGGAGCGAGAGCAAAATTCTTTTGGTCGGAACCTCAACAGAAGGCGTTCAAAGAATTGAAAAATCGCCTCTGTTCTGCCCCAGTGCTCACCTTACCAGACTTGCAGCAGCCATTTGAGATCGAGACAGATGCCTCTGACTATGCTATTGGGGCAGTTCTTACTCAACGGGGACATCCAGTGGCATATCACAGTGAGACATTGTCTGAGACAGTTCGCAAGTATCCCACCTATGACAAAGAAATGTATTCCATTGTGCAAGCCTGTCGACAATGGAAACATTACATTTTGGGGAAGGAAACAATCATCCACACAGACCACCGGCCCCTGCAGTTCATACAGACACAAGGGAAGTTGCAGAATGATCGCCATCAGAAGTGGTCCACATATCTGCAGCAGTTTCATTTGAACATCAAGTACAAGAAGGGTAGCACCAATCATGTTGCAGACTGCCTCAGCCGACCACCGATCGTGGCGCTCACCACTGTGCTCAACTCTTGTGGGCAGGAGACTTCTGATTGGCCGCTTCTCTATGAGAGTGACCCAGAATTCAACCACACTTACAAGGCACTCTTGGGGGGTACGCAAGTTCCAAATTTTCACCTCCAAGATGCACTTTTATGTCACCTGGGACACCTTTGTGTTCCTTCAAGCGGGCGTGCCAAGATGATATGGGAAGCACACTACAGTCGAGTCGCTGGGCATTTCGGGGTCGAGAAAACAGTAGCAATACTACAGAAGTATTTCTATTGGCCGAACCTTCGAAAAGATGTCGAGAAGCACATCAGATCCTGCACTGCTTGTGCCATTGCCAAACCGACCATCAAGAAGCAAGGCCTATATACTCCACTACCTACCCCTAGTCGACCGTGGGAATCCATCTCCATGGATTACATGTCGGGCCTGCCTTCTACTAAGAATGGAAATGACTGTGTTTTCGTGGTCGTTGACCGATTCTCGAAGATGGCCATCATGGCGGCCTGTAAGAAGAATATCACAGCAGAAGCCACTGCTAAACTCTTCTTTGAACGAGTGTGGGTGCACTTTGGGATCCCACAGTCTATCATATCAGATCGAGATAGCAGGTTCCTCAGCACATTTTGGTCCAGCCTCTGGTCAATATTGGACACAAAGCTCACCAAGTCCACAGCTTTCCATCCCCAAACAGATGGCCAGACAGAGGTCGTCAACAGAATGATTGTACACATTCTGCGCATGTACAATTCAAAGAATCCACGCACATGGGACAAGAGCCTCCCCTATGTACAACATAGTTATAATCGGGCTCTCCACAGTTCAATCGGCCATAGCCCCTTTCAGGTGGGCTTGGGATTCCAGCCACTATGTCCCATTGACGTAGCCATGCCATTTGCAGCTGCTCAGGCCAATTCAGCTCATGTCCAGTCTCAAGTTGACAAAGCCAGTAGCTTCATCGAGCGCATTCAACACATCCGCCAACAGGTTCATGATATATTGGACAGAGCCAATGCCAAGTACAAGCAACGCCATGATCAACACCGGGTGCCACACAACTTCCAGGTGGGTGACAAAGTATGGCTACATTTGCGGAAGGAGCGCCTCACTGGACCCCACCGCAAGCTTCGCCTGCTCCGATATTGGTCGTACACCATCACCAGAAGTTTTATGAGAACAATTCCGCGAATTTAGTATTCTCCATTCCTTGGTTGCACCCGGTCTTCAATGTGGATCGCCTTTGTCCTTACCACCACCTCTGGACACCTCGAGACATTGCATAAATGTTCACACCAATAGAGTTAAACCCAGTCTGCATGGAACATGCCACCACGGATCTTATCATGGACATGAAAATCAAGAACAATCGCCAACAAAAGATCCAACTATATCAGGTTGTCAAAGCTAGCCAACTCCTGCACCAAGGCAAGTGGCTCACGAGAGACCAAGTTCAGTAGAAGTTTCCTCATCTCATGGAGAAACTCAATGCAATGGGGACCATTTATTCCTAAGGGTGGAGGAACAATCCACGTGGATATTGGTGGCCATGGCCTATTCCATAATGAGGAATTTCCTCATCTCATGGAGGAACTTAACGCAATGGGGACCATTGCTTCCTAAGGGGGGAGGAATGATCCAAGTGGATATTGGTGGCCACTCGCCTATTCCACTTGGGCCCCCACCATTGTCTCTTTCAGTTTTTCAGTTTCGGCATAACTTACTATTTTTAGCAGTTTTTCGGGTCTTGAACTTTTGGAGCCGTTTTGAGGCCCTAAACGACGTTTTTTGGGCATCGCGCCTCCAGCGAATATCATTCTGTTTTGAAATTATATTTGTGGCGAAAGTTGTAGTCCTCGGATAGAGCTTTATAATGATGTATCATGTGCGTCAAACGGAGATAGTATGCCAAAGTTACGTCCCTGGGAAGTTGAAACACCAATTTACCCAAACAGGGCCCATAGTTTTGGCGCTTCATCTCCTAGGGTTAGGTTTTTGGATGTTTAGGGTTCTCCATTGTTTCTCAATAATAAATAGGCCCTCGAGCCTCATTGTAGCTCAGTTCAGAGGCCTGTAGCCACCACATCTCTTCTCAGAGATAGCTACCAGCGCCCTAGCTAGTTTTATTTCCATTCTGTCTGTAAGCAAATTTCAGTTCTTTGATATTAATGAAATGAAGTGTTATTTCCACTGCATATCTGTATTTATGGTTATATGTTTATTCTGTTGCGTTCCTGCATAAATCCGGATCACCTCACTGGAAAATAATCTCAGAAAATGGAGATTTCTCTCCTTCACTGCTACACCCCTGCAACACAACCCAACTCTAAACAAAACTGTGTTGTACATGAGACTGAATCTTGGCCAAATTCCTGATTGTGGAAGTATAACACAAAATCCTCCAAGATATTCTCAATGGAAGAGGTGGAATTCCCGATCAGGAACACCCTGTGCTAAACAACACATGTAATCTTAGCTAAACAACTAAAGAAAGCTATATGTCTAAACATACCATATATTAAAATATCAAATATACCAAGATGAATAATATGGCTGCCATCCTATTCCTTTTATAAGATGTGAGCTTCCAAACCCTAAGCCCCATTCATTAATGACACTACTTACATGCAATGTGTCTCCATCTAAAACTATGTTGTCCCTCCATTAATATCCACTCCTCCATGACAACGCTGCTGATTTGGTCAAAGTTGACCCAGTCCACATGTTTTAACCCTGTTCACACCTTAGGGGTGATTTATTGAGTTGGAAAGATGATCCACTTTCACATGAGAAGTGGTTTTATTCTTCATAAAGATATTTATGGGTCTCCCTACCCATTTATTCACCTATCTAAGTGACAAAACAAAACTTTAATATTCCAATTAGCTGCAAGCTAATTTAGGAATATTAGAGTCCTCCCCTCCAAAATGTTTCTTTTCCTCAAGAAACTACAAGGATACTGCAAAATCTCCAATGGATATGTCTCCTCCCAAGAATACAAGTTTTCCTTTGGTGGATAAACCAAATAGCTCTCATCATGAAGAAGTGGGAGATATATGGAAAGATTTATATGCTGTCCATTGGCCTCCTTAAGGCATGAGAGATGATAAATGTTGGATGCCTCAACCCCAATGAGAAACTCCAATCTCCATGCTATCATCCAAAAAAAGTGAGCCATCCTTGGTAGATCATAGAAAAACTCACTAATCCCTTGCTTATGCAATGTGTAGGGGCTGCATGGCTGAAAATGAGAGATAAATTTGTTCAACTCACGTTGTCTCTCTCTCAATTTATGATAGATATGGAACTGATGATCTTGGGCTGTAATAATGTGGTCATTAAGAAGCCAAAATGCACTTGGGTTCTCATGATCCCACTCTTTGGGTCCAAGAATCACTCTTGCCCAATCCCTCCTACACATAGTGAATAAAGTGTCATCACCATATGGGATCCAAAATAAAAATGGACTATGTGTTATATAGCATGTTGGATGGTGATAATAGTCCTTCAAGTGAGACCAGCAACGCTGTTCTTCTTTTTGCTATCTCAAAATATAATATGATAAGTGGCCATCCATCCACTTTCTTGCTTCCATAAGCTTCTCAAAAGCTTGAAAATAGTAGAGGACATTAGGTGTTGGTTGAATATGATCCAAGAAAAACATATCTTGCCTAAAGTCCTCCATAAAGTGGTAATCCCCATCACTGAATGTAGTCCCAAAAGGACCATGAAATCCACAAAGAGGTTTGCTCTCTTGTGGAGCAATGTGCTGCACATGCATGGTAAAGGAGTGCACATACATTGTTAGTTGATAAATAAGCATCAAAACACAATATTTACCATATATTGTAGACAAGTTGGTGAAGAGGTCCATAGATGAACCTTCCCATCTCTCCATCAAAAGAGGAAATGATTGAAACAACCTTGCAAGGTGGTTGCTCTCTTCCTCATACATCAAACAAGCTACATAACTCCTGATATGTTGGTGCACATCTTCTTTGAGATCCTCCCAATAGAATCCCTCCATGATGGTGTGATAAGACTCAATGAAGTCTACATGTCCTGAAGAGAGTGCCTCATATGCTGCATGTAGAATACCCTCCTTGAGTTTGGAGTCTCTAGTCAAGTAGATCTGATCATGGAAATAAATGAATCCATCAACCACTCTATACCCCCCATATATCACTTGCCCATAAAGAACCTTACATGTGAAGAGGCTCTTGGAATATTCCACCAATATTTGGGACTCCCAATATGGATCTATGCTTCCCAACAATGATAGTGCTGTAGAAATATGAAATGAAGCACATGTCACATCATGACTCTCCTCTTTGACATGCTCAATGCAAAGCCACATGTCAGAGTATTGTTACCCCACTTTTGCTACCTCTCTTGCAACTGATCTTTCCCAAGACAAGATTGGAGTACATAGAGGTCAACCTCCTCTTGAAAGGTATCTCTCCTCTAAAACTTCCATAGTTTGTCCAATGTATACAAGAGTGTCAATAACCTCTTGTCATATTTATAAATCTCCCTTATGTGTGGAAATATCATTTGCTGCTCCAAGGCTATGGAGTGGCCATTTGACACCATGCTCATGTCATCATTGATTTCTGAATCATTGTTCAATGCAAATAGCTGAGTGGGAGATAACAATGCCCATATCAGAAAATTGTCCACCCCTCATTTGAACCCATCAAAGATCCTTTGCATTGTGCTAGCTCCTCCCAAGGCTTCTTCCTGAGCCAAATGTATCAATGCTGCACCATGTTGAGAGAAGTATTTATTCATCTTCCAATCAGGGGGTCTCCCTGGTGGAATGCCTCTATGTAAAGAGACATCAAAATTTGAAGTAGACTGTATAGGTGAGTGGATTGATTTGTCCCTCTCTTCACTGCATAAATCAGTATCCTTCTTCTGTATATAAATCCTTTGAAATAAAAAAGGGTACATGCTCCCCATCCTTTGATGCTGATCCACCTTTTCTTCTCCTCCTTTGATCAAGGAGTTACAATCCATCATTGTTGTCACACAAGATGCTCCTTGGGAATTTTTTTCAAAGATGCAGAAGCTCCTCCACTTGAAGTAATAACCTCATGCCCATCTCCATGTGGTGATGGTTCTCCTCCCAAAGGGACAACACTATTACTTCCTTTCTGTTCTTCCTCCTCATCATTATTTGAGAATACCTCATTAGCAATGAGAGACCCTAGATCTTGGTCTTCCCTTGAAGGAGGAATCTCCATGTCTTCCTTTTGAGAAGAAAGCTCTTCCTGCAATGGGGATATTGCCCTTGGAAAGGTATCATACAAGTTTTTATCCCCCTTACTAGACATATGGAGTGGAGTTGGTGCATTGGATCCTTCCAACTCATGAAAAGGTTTTGAATGATTATGTTTTTCTAGCTCAATCAAAGATGTTTCAGATTGTTTTACATCAAATCTCTTCACTAATCTCTTAGTGAATCTTGCATAAGTAGCTATATTTTCATGATTAAATGAATATGTTTCATAAAACCGCCAAGTATGAGCCTTACCTTCAAGATGTAGTGATGCTATCCTAAGGGCTTCCTTTTTTGAAACTTGATGTAGATGCAAATAAGAGTCTAACTGATCTATCCAATCCTTGGCTGTGCATTTGGATGACCCATCAAAATTTGGTAGAAAGAATCTACCTCTTCTGCTTGTGTTGTGATTGCTGGGCCTTCTATTCTCCTTGAGTTGGCAAAACCCTTGGAAACTCAAGTGCTCCTTGAATCTCCAAGATTGAGATTCATACTCTTGAAGATAGTCACTCAAAGTCTCCTCCTTTGGTGCACCTTCTTCCTCCTCTCCTACAGTAAATATGGGAATAATACTGCGTTGTGGATCAGATGGTGTGGCTGAATACTCACACACATCATGTAAAAATCTAGGGTTTGCTTCATATTCAAACCCCTTTGGAGATTCTCTACACATCTCCATTCTCATCTTCTTGATATCTTCATGAATGCTCTGCATAGTTTGAAAAAGAAGCTTTGAGAGCCCCTCTTCCTCCCTTCCTCCAAATAATGGAGTCTTGTCTTTGTTTCTTCTATTCATCTCCTCTTCTTGTGAGAAGCTTCTCCTTATGGTGACATATTGGCTGAATGCACAGGCTGAGCCAAGATTATGCTCTGATACCACTGTAATATTCCAAAATGGAAAAGACAAGAATATAGAACATATGCAACATTCCAAATAAATCAAAATAGGAACATAGCACTAAAATTTGGAAAATGTCGGAAATATGCTGCAACTGGAAATTCCATTAAGAAATCATAATCTATGAGCAGAAAACAATGGAGCCATATCATTATATATAACAGCAAATGAAATTACACAGTGCTCCAAAAGGAATGCACTCAAGCCACAAGATGGCTGAAATACACTGAAGAAACCAAGCACTGGAAATGTTGTGCTGATACTGCTACTACTATTGGAAACTACTACTATTTAGGAGAAGAACCATGTGTGGAAGGCTGTTAGAGTGCTCAGAATTATCCATGCTTTTAACCACAACTTCTACTAAAACAACCCAGAAAAACGCAGAAATGGTTTGGCCAGATTTTAATTTTGGATTTTCGGCCTTTTTTGAGTTACCCATTGCATTTCTGCTGCCTGAATTACACACTCCATGGGAATGACTACTGATATGGGGCTGAAGGAATGATATATCAGTTGCAACAACACCTAATCAACTTAATATGTGAAGGGCTGGTCCCCTCACTGGAAAATAAGCTCAGAAAATGGATATTTCTCTCCTCCACTGCTACACCCCTGTAACACAAACCCACTCTAAACAGAACTGTATTGTATATGAGACTGAAGCTTGGCCAAATGCCTGATTGTGGAAGTATAGCAAAAAATCATCCAAGAGATTCTTAATGGAAGAGTTGGGATTCCCGATTAGGAACACCCTTTGCTAAACAACACATGCAATCTTAGCTAAACAGTTGAAGAAAGCCATATGTCTAATCATACCATATATCAAAATATTAAATATATCAAGATGAATAATATGGCTTCCATCCTCTTCCTTTTATAAGATATGAGCTTCCAAACACTAAGCCCCATTCATTAATGACACTACTTCCATGCAATGTGTCTCCATCTAAAACTGCGTTGTCCCTCCATTAATGTCCACTCCTCCATGACAACGCTATTGATTTGGTCAAAGTTGACACAGTCCACATGTTTTAGCCCCTGTTCACACCTTAGGGTGCTTTATTGAGCTGGAAAGATGATCCAATTTCACATGAGAAGTGGTTTTATTCTTCATAAAGATATTTATGGGTCTCCCTACCCATTTATTCACCTATCTAAGTGACAAAACAAAACTTTAATATTCCAATTAGCTGCAAGCTAATTTAGGAATATTACAAAAATAGGCAGGTTGATCACCCGACATCCATAATCAAAATGAAAGGTACCGTCTATGGTCAAACTATGTCTATTTTAATTGACTCGGGATCTAATTATAGTGATGCTAGCCCATAAATTGTTGAATAGTTCTGGTTTGCCAAAGAAGCACATGAAGAATTGTGGCTAGTCTAATTAGCCACAAGGATTAAAAATAAAGTTGACTATTGGGTGAAATCATGCCCATTTGAGTTGAGTGGTATGCCAACAATTGCTAATTTTAATATATTGTCATTGGGGACATACAATGCGCTACTAGGAATGGAATAGCTTTTCATGCATCACAAGAATGCGTATTGTTATGAAAAAGTCATAGAATTCCATGATGAGACCGGGTAGAGAAAAATATTGTAGGGGTGATTAAAGCCTACATCTGTCAGGGTAATCATGGCCATGTAGGCCAAGAGGAGTTGCCGAAAGGGATGTGTTTTATAGGTTGTCCACATTCACATTAATGTTGAAGCTAACAACAACATTGAGGATAATGACCATTATACTTTATTAAAGTATCCCATCTTAAACCATTTTCAAGGTGTATTTCATGAATAAATTCTAGGTTTCCCCCCTCATAAAGAAGTAGATTTATCCATTGAATCATTACCAGGGGAAACTCCGCAATATAAAGCTCCATATAGAATCATCACTCTAGATTTAATCGAGTTGAAGATAGAACTCAAATAAATTTTGTACAATGGATACGTAAGGATGAGTGTATCTCCATGGGGAGAACCGATATTATTTGTGAAAAATAAGGGTAGAACACTCAAGTTGTGCATCAATTATAAACAACTTAATAAATTTATCATTAAGAAAAAATATCCCTTGAATGGATTGATGACTTATTTGATCAACTGCAGGGTGCAACAATCTTCTCAAAAATTGATTTAAGATCAGGCTATTAGCAAGTGCACATTAAAGATGAAGGCATCCATGAGACAACCTTATGAACAAGGTATGGGCATTAGGAATTTGTGGTAGTGCCCTTTGGGATGACCAATGCACCTGCAACTTTTATGTGCTTAATGAACAATGTGTTGTGCCCTTGCTTGAACAAGTTTTTAGTTGTTTTTGTTAATGACATATTGATATATTCAAAGGCCAAGGAGGAGCATTAAGAGCACCTTGATATGGTACAACAAATGCTAAGAGAGAAAAATATTTATGCGAAGCTTAGAAAATGTTACTTCTTTTAGTCACAAATCCATTACTTGGGACACATTGTCTCAAAGGAGGTAACAATTGTTGATCTAGAGAAGATTAAGGCCACTCATGGCGTGGACAACACCAAATAATGTGGCTAAAATTAGATCATTCATGGGGCTGGCAAGATATTACAGGTGGCCCATTAAGAACTTCTCAATGATTTACCATCCAATCATTACATTGCAAAAGAAGGGGAAGAATTTTGAATGGATAGTTGAATACACTACAAGCTTTGATCAGCGGAAGAAATTGCTCACTAATGCACTAGTGCTAAGAATAGTGGACCCAAACAAGGATTTTTTGGTTTGCATAGATGCTTGCAAAGAGGGAGTTGATGGAGTCTTGATGCGGGAAGGCCAAGTATTTTGTTATGAATCATGAAAGTTAAATGAACATGAGAAAAACTATGTAACTCATAACTTATTGCTAGCTACCATCAATTATGCTAATGATTATATATGCATATATGTATGTATCTATGACATAGTTTGACAGGGTTGTCAGGGATCATTATTGTGGACAAATGATTTCTTATGCAGGTAAATGGCATGAAGAGGTTCCTGGATATGAGGAATCAAGTGGAAGAGTAGCCTTTACAGATCTATGAGGTCAGTATCATGTGGATATTATTTAATGTTATATGATTTTCTTATTCCTATATTTACGTTATAGACAGGTAATGCTGAGGGGCACATCAACGAAGTAAAAGTAGTGTGATTTGTGACATGCTAGGATAAGCATGGATAGTGGAACGGCACTAGAAGCAAGGTTTCTTGTGGGGTTAGTGTGTAGTTTATGGATGTGCAGTTCTACTGTTGTGTATATGTTGCGCATGTTGTATATTCAGTGATTGTACTTATGGTTATGTGTACATGTAACATATGTAGTATTGTGTACATATGATGTTGTATGTCTATTGTATATTTGGTGTTGTGTGTATATTTCATATGCAGTGCTAGTTATAGATGCTTCTATGTACATGTTGGATATACGGTGCTGTGTACATACCGTGCTTTGCACATGTTAGATATGCAGTGTGGTGTGCATGTTGGATATGCGGTATTGTGTAAATATGGTTCTATGTACATATGGTGTTGTGTGCAAGATTGTACATGTGGCGTTGTGTGCATGTGGTGCTGTGTACATGTTGTACATGTGGTGTTGTGTGTAGATGGTGCCGTGTAGATGTCATGCATGTGGCGCTATGTACATGTGGTGTCGTGTACATGTCGTGCATGTGGTGATGTGTACATGTGGTATTGTGTATAAATTGTACATGTGGTGCGATATACATTTGGTGTTGTGTACATGTTGTGCAGGTGGTGTCATGTACATATGATGCCATGCACACATTGTGTAGGTAGTGTTGTGTATAGGTGGTACTGTGTACATGTTGTGCATGTCGTACATGCTGTGTTGCGGGCATGCAGTACTATGTATGTGCATGGTGTAGTCGTGGTATCATGACATGGGTATTCATTGTGTTGTATTACTGGTTTAGGTGTATGTATGTGTTGTATGTCAGTGTAGGCGTATGTATTGTGTTGTATTGTACATCGTGTTGGTACTGGAATCAACACTTGGACTAAAGAAAGCGCCTGACCAGACACATCCTAAACTATAAAGCAATTTAATGATTTGTTTTATGAGATTGGTAGGTGGTACAAACTCTGATTCATTGAAAATAGATTTCATTCAAATCCACAGTTCTACTAATGAGTGTATTGTAACTTGATGTGGTTTCAGGGTGCAAGTTTGTAGCCTATGAGGAGAGGAAAATGTAAGATGAGAGAGGAAACAATAGGTCTGTAAAACAGAAATCTACTGCATTTGGTAGAAATTAACAAAAGTAGCAGTTTGAAAATATTCCATTGAGAGAAAGCTATTTCTAGTCTGACAATATTCTCACTGAAATAACATGAAGAATAACTATCATGAGCTGATGCACTTCCATTGTTATAACATATATTTTACCATGAATTCTCACTGTGTGAGACTAATAAAAACTGATAAAACACATAACATGTGTAAGAGGCTAATAAAAACACATAAAAGTATGATGGTTTTCAAACTGGAACTAAAATAAAGGAGATATGGAAACACAAGTAAAGTAGACAATGCACACAAAAAATTGGTAATAAGTCCTCAATGGTATCATTCCATTTCATTCACAAAAAGATTACATATCATATGAGTCAAAATTATTATAAAACCACCAACCAACCCCTTTTTTACAGAGCAGTTTATCACATATATACAGAAATAATAAACTGTCATCCCCACAAAAGGAGTAAACATGTTCCCAAAAATTATTATGATCTCGTGCAAGAGATGAGGCTTATCCTAAAACTTTAATACAAAGTGCTATGACATAATGAAAATAATAACATCAGGATAACAATTTGAAGTGGTTTTTATGATGTGGCAGTTTATGGTAAGACTCCTCTTCTGTTTTGGTGCAATCAACTCCACAAAAAGTGTAAACAACAATTAAAATGGCATGTGGCTATTCCTTGAATGCTGCCTGGTGCCTGGTAGAAACATGCTGGTACTGAGAGCAGTGGTAGAAAACTTTTTTAGAGAAAATTTGCCGCTGTTCCGTTGTTCCTCTCTTTTTTTGGTGGAAAACCCTTTGTAATAGCGGAAAAACCGAAAATTTTTGGATAGAATGGAGGAGGTTCGTTTTATGAAAAATTACAAAGAAAACCTTTGAAAAATGTTTAATTGATAGGGGAGACATGGAGCGGAATGAATGATAAGTGGAGGGGAGAAAATTTTTTAGATGTGGCATAACAAACAATGGGGTCACCTGCAAATCACACATCGGAAGTTTTAAGGAATTACCTATCCTCCGTTAATGTTATCTTCTATCATATGAGATATGTGTTGGAGCACTGTGCCGACATGTGGCCACCCTCATCCCCGCATTGCAAGATATATCATTTAATTTGCAAAGTTTTAAAACACAAATATAATAATTGCCGATGTGCGAAATCGCTCTTTTTGCGATTTAACCTCCATCATTGATCTACGCTTAGATCTAATGGTATTCACTGCTCGCTCTTCTCCGGATCTCCCACTCTGCTGGTCAACCTATTTTCTTCAGGCAACGCTTTGCTTTTAAAGAACTCTGGTTGCAATACTTTCCATGAAGCCTTGATTTTCTTGCTTTGAAAACTGAAATTTCTTGATGGAGGAGTGGTCTCTGTTTACGTGTAGCCTCTTTATTGATATAACAAAATCTCAGTGAAATAGCTGCGCTTTTCACTATGTGGAACATATGACTTTCATTTATGAGAAATAGCTGCCCTTTATTGCATTACTGTTTTGAAAATGAAATCACAACAAAGGTAGTTATTATTCCAAACAAGGTGACTGTAACTTTATTATCCAAATGATGACTAGCCTTCAACTTATTTTATGACTCTAAAACACTAATGACGCCTATTCACTTAAAAGTACCTTGATTTTGGGACTCTTTTTCACCTTTGATGGAAAAGGCTCAAACTTGGACATGGACTAGGACATTAGAAAATTTTTGGAAACAGTGACATAATGGCGATTACACCATTAACATTTTTAGTGCTAACATTGGCTCCTATTGGGGATGATGTCCTCCTTGTGAGGCTTCAAGGACCATAGTTCCAGTGCTTTGTCCAACCCTTATTTCTCTAACCAAAAATTCTGCTTATTAACTCAAAAAAGATCAACATGCCTAGCCATTGGGTAATGGAGTCATAAGCTAGATTTCGATCTTCTTCAACTTATTTCAACATAACTGAAAACTAAATATAAAATTGAAACAAATGCTCAAGTGGCAAGCTTATTTATGTACATCCCTAATTCTAATTAGCTAAAATTCACTTGATCAAGTGTATACAAACTTCCAAAAGAAAATTTTCGACAACTGATTTTTTGACATGTCTTCACATCCAATGCTGAAAGGCTGAAAAATATGAAGCATAATATCTAAATGTGACTCATACTTGCTGCTATGGACGAGAAGTACTCCAAGATACTTTCAAAAAACTAAACTCTTGATAATCAGCAATAGGATCAGAAATCAACAAGGAGACTTACTCAAAACATTTTTGAGTTCAAGGATAGGCTGACCCATACTTTCCTTTGATAGAAAAATGCTTTGATGAAGAGCTTGTTCTTCTCTTTTTTTCACACACTTCTTTTTCAGCACTGTATCCCTGCAACTCAAATTTATACATTTCAAACATGCGCTCATAACTGTTTTTCTTATCATCAGTTCTTAGCAAAGGTGATAATTCCTTGGCAATTTGTATGAGCTGAGCATCATCTTCTTCCTCAGATTCATATTCATAATTTTCATAGATTGGATCGTCACTGTAAAATTTAAAACAAGGTGACATAAAAACCTGCTCTTCATCATTAGGATAATTATCAAATAAAGGCTGATTTATGGAGTTTTCACTATGTTCACCTAATATCTCATCATGCTACTCAATAATTTGTTGTTTACCCTCTTCTTGAATGATAGGAGATTGAAGAAAACGATGAGAACAAAAGGGTTGCTGAATACCTTCCTGTATAACCATGTTTTCTTTGCATTTATGTTTTTCATCATCACTTTCAACTTTCTTATCAAATTGATAGCAAAATTACGGAGTGAAATATTCGACTGGATACTTATCTTTATAAAAGGAATTAAAAGCATCACGAAATTATTTCAAACAAGTGATGCTATTTTTAGGAAGATTTCTACACCAATCAAGGGCTGCACCCTCCAAAGAATATATAAACAATGTAATCTTTATGTCTTCATGAAAAAAATCCAGCCTATGAATCCAGTCATGAAAATCCCATAAAAACTCTGTTGGTACTTCCCAATCATGTCCACTAAACCTTGGAAGAGAAAATTCCCATTTTATATTTGGCAGAGGATTAGGAAAACCATCTATCTTTGAAAAATTACAGAAATCATATCTTTTAGCGAGGATCGCTTCCACCAGAGTGTTGGACCTGAAAACAGTGGAGTCGCCTCTGGATTATTTGTCATGGAGTCAGCAGGTGAAAGATCACAATCTTCTTTAGTGTCTTGTCTTTGTTCACCATAAAAAACTGGATCTAACCTCTGTATTCCTTTTGCATCTTTAATGATATTCTATGGTTCAAAAACTGGAGTCACAATAAGTGATCTCTGACTCGTCCTTGTAGAAGGAGGTCTTGAAACCCCTATTCCTCTTTGTGGAGTCGCCAGGTGAAATAATTTGCAGTCTTCTTCAAGTCACCAATTCTTGTTCACCATCAAGAATTGATTGTCAGCAATTCAAAACAAGAGACTTAGGAGAATACTTTGTTTCAAGGCCTTCGTCTCCTGTCAGACACAACAAAATATGTTGGCGCTGGAATCAACACTTGGACTGCAGTAAGCACCTGACCAGACACATCCTAAACTATAAGAGATTTAATGATTTGTTTTATGAGATTGGTAGGTGGTACAAACTCTGATTCACTGAAAAGAAATTTCATTCAAATCCATAGTTCTACTAATGAGGGTATTGTAACTTGATGTGGTATTAGGGTGCAAGTTTGTAGCCTATGAGGAGAGGAAAATGTAAGATGAGAGAGGAAACAATAGGCTTGTAAAACATAAATTTACTACATTTGGTAGAAATTCACAAAAGTAGCAATTTGACAATATTCCATTGAGATAAAGCTATTTCTAGTCTGACAAGATTCTCACTGAAATAACATGAAGAATAACTATCATGAGTGATGCTCTTCCAATTTTATAACATATATTTTACTAGGAATGGTCACTGTGTGAGACTAATAAAAACCGATAAAACACATAACATGTTTAAGAGGCTAATAAAAACACATAACAATATGATGGTTTGCAAACTGGAACTAAAAGAAAAGAGATATGGAAACACAAGTAGAAAATACACACAACAAATTGGTAATAAGTCCTCAGTAGTATCATTCCATTTCATTTAGAAAAAAGATTACAAATTATATGAGTCAAAATTATAAAGCCACCAACCAACCCATTTTTACATAGCAGTTTATCACACATATATACAGAAATAGTAAACTGTTATCTCCATAAAAGGAGTAAACCTGTTCCCAAAATTTATTACGATCTCGTGTAAGAGATGAGGCTTATCCTAAAAATTTAATACAAAGTGCTATGACATAATGAAAATAACAACATCAAGGCTAACAATTCGAAGTGGTTTGTATGATGTGGCAGTTTATGGGAAGACTCCTCTTCTGTTCTGGTGCAACCAACTCCACAAAAAGTGTAAACAACAGTGAAAATGGTCTATGGTTATTCCTTGAATGTTTCCTGGTGCCTGGTAGAAACGTACTGGTATTGAGAGTAGTGGTAGAAAACTGTTTCAGAGAAACTCCTCCGCTGTTCCACTGTTCCTCTCCTTTTTTGGTGGAAAACCTAAAATTTTTTGAATAGAATGGTGAAGGTTCATTTTATGAGAAATTACAAAGAAACCATTTGAAAAATATTTAATTGATAGGGGATACATGGAGTGGAATTAATGATAAGCAGAGGGGAGAAAACCTTTTAGACATGGCATAAAAAACAGTGGGGTCGCCCTCAAATCGCACATCGAAAATATTAAGGAATTACCTCTCCTCTGTTAACATTATCTTGTATCATATGCGATATGCGCTGGAGCGCTGTGCCGACACGTGGCCACCCTCATCCCCACATCGCAAGATATATCATTTAACTCACGAAGTCTTAAAACATAAATATAATAATTGCCGATGTGAGAAATCGCTCTGTTTGCGATTTAACCTCCATCATTGATCTGCGCCTAGATCTAATGGTCTTCACTGCTCTCTCTTCTCCGGATATCCCACTCTGATAGTCAATCTATTTTCTTCAAGCATCGCTTTGCTTTTAAATAACTGTGGTTGCAATATTGTCCACGAAGCCTTGATTTTCCTACTTTGAAAACTGGAATTTCTTGATGGAGGAGTGGTCTCTGTTTACCTGTAGCCTCTTTATATAGATAACCAAAATCTCAGTGACATAACTACGCTTTTCACTATGTGGAATATATGACTTTCATTTCTGAGAAATAGATGCCTTTTATTGCATTATTGTTTTGACAATGAAATCACAACAGAGGTAGCTATTATTCCAAACAAGGTGACTGTAACTTTATTACCCAAACGATGACTAGCTTTCAACTTATTTTATGACTCTAAAACACTAATGACCCCTATTCACTTAAAATTACCTTGATTTTGGGAATCTTTTTCACCTTCGTTGGAAACAACTCAAACTTGGACATGGAATAGGACATTAGAATTTTTTTGGAAACAGTGACATAATGGCGATTACACCATTAAAATTTTTAGTGCTAACATTGGCTCCTATTGGGGATGATGTCCTCCTTGTGAGGCTTCAAGGACCATAGTTCCAGTGCTTTGTCCAACCCTTATTTCTCCAACCAACAATTCTGCTTATTAACTAAAAAAAGATCAGCATGCCTAGCCATTGGGTAATGGAGTCATAAGCTAGATTTCGATCTTCTTCAACTTATTTCAACATAACTGAAAAATAAATATAAAATTGAAACAAATGATCGAGTGGCAATCTTATTTATGTACATCCCTACTTCTAATTAGCTAAAATTCACTTGATCAAGTGTATACAAACTTCCAAAAGAAAATTTTCAACAACTGATTTCCTGACATTTCTTCACATCCATTGCTGAAAGGCTGAAAAATATGAAGCATAATATATAAATGTGACTCATACTTGCTGCTATGGACGAGAAGTACTCCAAGATACTTTCAGAAAACTAAACTCTTGATAATCAGCAATAAGATCAGAAATCAACAAGGAGACTTACTCAAAACATTTTTGAGTTCAAGGATAGGCTGACCCATACTTTCCTTTGATAGAACAATGCTTTGATGAAGAGCTTGTTCTTCTCTTTTTTTCACACATTTATTTTTCGGCACTGTATCCTTGTAACTCAAATTTATACATTTCAAACATGCGCTCATAACTGTTTTTCTTATTATCAATTATTAGCAAAGGTGATAATTCCTCGACAATTTGTATGAGCTGAGCATCATCTTCTTCCTCAGATTCATATTCATAACTGTCATAGATTGGATCATCACTGTAAAATTTAAAACAAGGTGACATAAAAACCTGCTCTTCATCATTCGGATAATTATCAAATAAAGGCTGATTTATGAATTTTTCACTATGTTCACCTAATATCTCATCATGCTACTCAATAATCTGCTGTTTACCCTCTTCTTGAATGATAGGAGATTGAAGAAAACGATGAGAACAAAAGGGTTGTTGAATACCTTCCTGTATAACCATGTTTTCTTTGCATTTATGTTGTTCATCTTCACTTTCAACTTTCTTATCAAATTGATAGCAAAATTACGGAGTGAAATATTCGACTGGATACTTATCTTTATAAAAGGAATTAAAAGCATCATGAAATTATTTCAAACAAGTGATGCTATTTTTAGGAAGATTTCTACACCAATCAAGGGATGCACCCTCCAAAGAATATCTAAACAATGTAATATTTATGTCTTCATGAAAAAATCCAGCCTATGAATCCAGTCATGAAAATCCCATAAAAACTCTGTTGGTACTTCCCAATCATGTCCACTAAACCTTGGAAGAAAAAATTCCCATTTTCTATCTGGCAGAGGATGAGGAAAACCATCTCTCTTTGAAAAATTGCAGAAATCATATCTTTTAGCGAGGATTTCTTCCACCAGAGTGTTGGACCTGAAAACAGTGGAGTCGCCTCTGGATTCTTTGTCATGGAGTCACCAGGTGAAAGATCACAATCTTCTTTAGTGTCTTGTCTTTGTTCACCATAAAAAACTAGATCTAACCTCTGTATTCATTTTTCATCTTTAATGATCTTCTCTGGTTCAAAAAATGGAGTCACAATAAGTGATCTCTGACTCCTCCTTGTAGAAGGAGGTCTTGAAACCCCTATTCCTCTTTGTGGAGTCGCCAGGTGAAATAATTTGTAGTCTTCTTCAAGTCACCAATTCTTGTTCACCATCAAGAATTTATTGTCATCAATTCAAAACAAGAGACTCAGGAGAATACTTTGTTTCAAGGCCTTCGTCTCCTGACAGACACAACAAAATATGTTGGCACTGGAATCAACACTTGGACTACAGTAAGCACCTGACCAGACACATCCTAAACTATAAGAGATTTAATGATTTATTTTATGAGATTGGTAGGTGGTACAAACTCTGATTCACTGAAAAGAGATTTCATTCAAATCCGCAGTTCTACTAATGAGGGTATTGTAACTTGATGTGGTATTTGGGTGCAAATTTGTAGCCTATGAGGAGAGGAAACTGTAAGATGAGAGAGGAAACAATAGGTCTGTAAAACAAAAATTTATTGCATTTGGTAGAAATTCACAAAAGTAGCAGTTTGACAATATTCCATTGAGATAAAGCTATTTCTAGTCTGACAAGATTCTCACTGAAATAACATGAAGAATAACTATCATGAGTGATGCTCTTCCAATGTTATAACATATATTTTACCAGGAATGGTCACTGTGTGAGACTAATAAAAACCGATAAAACACATAACATGTTTAAGAGGCTAATAAAAACACATAACAATATGATGGTTTGCAAACTGGAACTAAAAGAAAAGAGATATGGAAACAAAAGTAAAGTAGACAATAGACACAACAAATTGGTAATAAGTCCTCAGTAGTATCATTCCATTTCATTTAGAAAAAATATTACAAATTATATGAGTCAAAATTATAAAACCACCAACCAACCCATTTTTTACATAGCCGTTTATCACACATATATACAGAAATAGTAAACTGTCATCTCCACAAAAAGAGTAAACCTGTTTCCAAAAGTTATTACGATCTCGTGTAAGAGATGAGGCTTATCCTAAAACTTTAATACAAAGTGCTATGACATAATGAAAATAACAACATCAAGGCTAACAATTCGAAGTGGTTTGTATGATGTGGTAGTTTATGGGAAGACTCCTCTTCTGTTCTGGTGCAACCAACTCCACAAAAAGTGTAAAAAACAGTGAAAATGGTGTGTGGTTATTCCTTGAATGTTTCTTGGTGCCTGGTAGAAACGTACTGGTACTAAGAGTAGTGGTAGAAAACTGTCTCAGAGAAACTCCTCCACTGTTCCATTGTTCCTCTCCTTTTTTGGTGGAAAACCTGAAACTTTTTGAATAGAATGGCGAAGGTTCATTTTATGAGAAATTAAAAAGAAACCCTTTGAAAAATGTTTAATTGATAGGGGATACATGGAGTGGAATGAATGATAAGCAGAGGGGAGAAAACCTTTTAGACATGGCATAAAAAAAAGTGGGGTCGCCCTCAAATCGCATATTGAAAATATTAAGGAATTACCTCTCCTCTGTTAACATTATCTTGTATCATATACGATATGCGCTGGAGCGTTGTGCCGACACGTGGCCACCCTCATCCCCACATTGCAAGATATATCATTTAACTCGCGAAGTCTTAAAACATAAATATAATAATTGCCGATGTGCGAAATCGCTCTGTTTGCGATTTAACCTCCATCGTTGATTTGCGCCTAGATCTAATGGTCTTCACTGCTCGCTCTTCTCTAGATATCCCACTCTTCTAGTCAATCTATTTTCTTCAGGCAGCGCTTTGCTTTTAAAGAACTCTAGTTGCAATATTGTCCACGAAGCCTTGATTTTCCTGCTTTGAAAACTGAAATTGCTTGATGGAGGAGTGGTCTCTGTTTACCTATAGCCTCTTTATATAGATAACCAAAATCTCAGTGACATAACTACGCTTTTCACTATGTGGAATATATGACTTTAATTTCTGAGAAATAGATGCCCTTTATTGCATTACTGTTTTGACAATGAAATCACAACAGAGGTAGCTATTATTCCAAACAAGGTGACTGTAACTTTATTACCCAAACGATGACTAGCCTTCAACTTATTTTATGACTCTAAAACACTAATGACCCCTATTCACTTAAAATTACCTTGATTTTGGGACTCTTTTTCACCTCTGTTGGAAACAACTCAAACTTGGACATGGACTAGGACATTAGAATTTTTTTGGAAACATTGACATAATGGCAATTACACCATTCACATTTTTAGTGCTAACACACCAAGTGTAGGTGTATGTGTCATATCTCGGTGTAGGTGCGTGTATTGTGTGGTGTTGTATGCAGTGCATGGATGTATGTGTTTTGATGTACACTATGTGTATGCGTATGCGGTTGAAGAGAAGCAAGGGAACTGGGTGCTTGCCGGGTGTGCCAACCGATCCGATGTGTGTACAAAAGAAAAAATGAAAAAGTAAGGACCAATGGGGGATAAGTATCGGTGGAGGATAAGTATCAATATTTTATTTCAGTTTTATTATGCATGTGATCTATGATTCTAACTTATGATGGTTACATGTGATTTATGATTATTGTTTATGGTGATTTCATGCGATTCATGATTTTAATCTATGATGGTTGTTTTTTGAGTTAAGTAGATGTGATATATTTATACATGATGATTTGATCAAAGAACTAATTTGACTTGTTGTGACAGGAAGTGAACATGATTGCAAGTGTACCTTATTGATGATCTACCAATGAGGTATGATGTGAATTTATTTCATTTTATTTTGAATCTAATGGCGGTTATGTGCTTGATACAGGAAGCATGGAAATGCTCGGCTGGATGGTTGAAATTGATTGCAAGCATTAGCAACAATATCAAAAGGAATTGAAACATGCAATAATATGTTGGTAAAGCAACTTAGGAGTAGGGCCATTGTGGGACATTGGTACCCAATAGTGTCCATTTATTTCCATGAGCATGCTATGACCAATATGATGGTTTTTAGTCAGGTATATGCCTTTGTTTCTATATCTTTTGATGCAAGGAAGCCTTACCAAGGGATGGATCGCCCGGGATAGGGGATGCTGGGGAACTTGGAAGTTGAGCGACTGCATGAAAGGGGATGACTGGATTGCACGAGGGACTATGTAGCAAAGAAGGAAAGGTCATAGATGGATTTGTTTTGGTCATTATAATTTCATATGGAATCATATGCACATTGGGGGAGTGACCTGGAACAATGAGCTGGTAATTATTTACTGGGTACAATAGCACAAGATTTTAGCATTGGGATTTTGATGCAGCTTTGGCTCTAACAGTGGATTCTGGACTTCCTGGGAAGGAAGTGAGTCCTGGTGTTACTTTGAGGGTGGAGATGTGAGCCTCTAGTTTCCCTTTTAGTTGATACAAACATTGTATCATTTTATTTTTCTAGTTGGGAAAATATGCATATGTGTATATTATTGTAAATACCATAATGAGTTGTGTTATAAAGCTCCAATAGACAGTATGATTGTCATGAAGGTTTTTTCTTTTCATTGTAAATACTGCAATGAGCTGTGTTATAAATCTCCATGGGCAATGTGTTTTGTTTTTCAATGGTTTTTCTAGTTGTAGGTGTCATTGAACATCGATGATGATGTTCCCCCAAGGATGTTGAGATTCAAAAAGATGATTAGCTTAGTGAAAAGTAAGCACCTTCACTAGTGGGGCATGCAGGCTACTTTCAGGTGTATGTCTATTTTTAGACATGGTGAGCATATTCTATAAGTTGCAGGATGCTATTTGTAGATGGTTGATAAAATGTGAAAAATATATGAAATTATATTTTTAGAATATTGGGTGAAGTCTATTTATAGATCGTCAATGTGAATATAGATGCATGTCGATTATTATTAGCCCTTAATTATAATCCGACAATAAATATCAACTTATTCTCTTGGAGCACTTTATTTCAGTGAACATATTTGGCAAATTAGTGGGCTGAAGGAATTATGCAATTCCTAGGGTTGGTTAGTGACTCATGCATGGAGGACTTAGTTAGAGCTGAAGTGGCAAAGTTATGACAGAGTTGGAAGAGTAGTTAAGGGATTTGTTATTCAGTTTAACTTAGTTAAGTGAGTTAAACTCAGTTGAGATAGTTGTATCTAGTCTAACTGAAAGATACACTAGTGAGAGTTTAGTGAATTAATTAGTTAATTAATTCACAACTAATAACTCACTAAAAACTGAACAAATACATCATTTAACTACTTGCATGTCAGTTCTAGTGGAGACCCAGTGGAGAGATAGGTGAAAGGGTGAGATTGACTATTTGTTGTGACTATAGTGATGCATTAAATGCATTTGAAACACATTGGATATGCCAATGAGGATTGCACAGTCAAGGCAAGGCCAATTCGAATTCATTCAGGGGTCTTCTTCAGTAGGGATTTCACAGTGGAGGCAGGCTGTTAGCAGGCAAGAAATTGGTGCATAGATATGCAAATTTCTGCATGACAGTGTGTAATGATTGTTGATTGTACTGAGAGCTTGATGTACTAAGCTTTGTATGAGATTATTACATGATCCATTGATATACATAATATATGATAGTTGGGGTTTTTAGCTTTAAGCTTTCCCATTAAACAACTGTGTTTATGTGCTATTGATTTTCTTCACGTGTTTGCAATTGGCAATTTAAATTATGCAAAATTAATAATGGAAGGATTCTGTATTTAACATAAGATTAATTTTTTAGATCAGGAGAATCTGGTAATACATCAGTATTAATAAATTTATACATGGTATCAAAGAAGTGGTAATCACTGGAGATTGCAATTGTGAAGCGGTGCTGAGTTTTGTGCTGGTGGACAATTCGAATTTGCTGTAGAAATTTCTTGGTGCGACAGTTTCATATTCATTGAAATGTCTTTCAATGGGTTGCGATTGGAGTATGCCCTTGAGGGTAGCTCGAATTACATAACATGGAAAAATAGGATGGAGGTGGTGCTTGAAGATAATGGACTGAAGGAGTTCATTGATAGCGATGTTCCTAAGCCTACTTTTAGTGATGCTGCAGTACTTGAGGCATGGAAGAAGAAGGTAGCGAAGACAAGAAGAATTTTGTTGGAAGGTGTGAAGGACCATATTTTGTAAAGCCTTCATAGGAAAACCACTCCATTTTCAATGTGGAAGGCTTTGAAAGATATTTTCCAAAGCAGCAGCGACCATAAGAAGTTGGCGCTGAAAGATAAGCTTAGAAAAATCAAAATGGAGAAGGGCGACAGTATTCCAAAATATCTCACGAAGTTTGTCCAATGCAGGGATGAGCTAGGGAGTGTGGGGATTATAGTTGTGGATGATGACTTGGTGAGCTTGGCTCTCCTTAGGCTTCCGAAGAGTTGGCACAGCTATGAAGACTCTATCAATGGACGGGAGAAACTACTGGATTGGGAGCGACTTTGGTCAGATCTTGTGCAGGAGGAGCTAACGCGGAATACCAGGGATTTCTCTTCATCAAAGAATTATGATGAAGATAATTTCGCTTTGGCTACCAAAGAAAGGAAAGGGAAGGGGAAGAAATCCAATCCAAAATCTGAAGCTAAAGGCAAGAAGCTGGATTTGTCCAAGGTGAAGTGTTTTCACTGTCACGAACATGACATCTCACCACTAACTGCCCACAGAAAAAGAAGAACAAGAGGGCTGCTGGAGCTGCAATGGGTGAGTCCTTAGCCTTGCAATTTGAACTTTATTTCTCTTTGATCGAATGCTTGGTTTCAAGCTCAATGGGATTGGTGTGGTATCTTGATAGTGGTGCTTCCTTCCATATGTCGAGAGACAAGGAGTTGTTTAGTGACTTGGAGTAGAAGGATCTCCAAATGCATATAGAGATGGGTGACAATGGTAGATACAGTGCGACCAGAATTGGAACCATTACCTTTGAGAGGGAGTTAGGTAAACCATTTTTGTTGAAAGATGTTATGCATGTTCCAGGTTTGAAGAAGAACTTGGTATCGGTCGTTATGTTGGAGGATAGATGTTATGACGTTGTTTTCAGTGAGGGAAAAGCCTTCCTGCGACATAAAACAATGGGTCAAACCAAGAGGATAGGGATTCGTGTTAAGAATCTCTACAAGCTGGAGGTAGATGGCTATGCTGCAATAATGGGCAAAGTAGGAGTGGTGAGCCGGGATGAGGGCGAATTATGGCACAGGATATTGGGCCATCTTCACCATGGCGCCATGAAGATTTTGCAGTAGATTTATACTAGACTTAGCAAGGGTACTCTTGCACAGTCAGATCAATGTAAGGGATGTACTATGGGTAAGTTTGTGAAGAACACATTTCATGAGAAGGAGAACCATGCTTCAGTGATCCTAGAGAGAATTCACACAAACGTGTGTGGACCTTTCTCGGTTGCTTCAACAGAAAAACACAGGTATTATGTTATATTTGTTGATGACTATTCTCGTAGATGCTGGATATTCTTCATGCAGAAGAAGATAAAAACATTCTCAAAGTTTTGTGAGTTTAAAGCATTGGTGGAGAAGGAGTCGGGGAAGCAAGTGAAGGCTCTGTGGAGCGATAATGGTGGTGAATATATCTCTAACGAATTCAAATACTTTTGTAGCAAAGAAGGAATTCGAAGAGAACTCATAGCACCTCATAACCCATAGCAGAATGGGGCCACAGAGAGGAATAACAAAACGATCGTGGGTGTTGCACGAGCTATGCTGCATGATCAGGGCCTACCATTGCACTTGTGGGCGGAAGCATGCAACACTGCAGTTTATGTGCAAAACCGTTGTCCTCATAGAGTACTTGGCATGAGTACACCTGAAGAATATTTTACTAGTAAGAAGCATGATATTTATCATCTGAAGATTTTTGGCTCATCCGTTTACATTCATGTGACAAAGGACGCCAGGAAGAAGCTGGAGCCGACTGTAGAAGTTGGGATATTTTTGGGGTACATAGAAACACCCCATAATTATCCTATGTATTTTCCAAACATTCGAATGACTATGGTGCAACAGGATATAAAATTCAATGAGGTGAAAGCCATGAATTTGTCGCTTGAGAGGGAGCTACACTTGCATGCAGAGGAGGAACTTCTTGTTCCCAAAGATAAGCCTCTAGATGTGGATCAACCAAAGGAGGAGATTCATGGAGTGGAGGAGTCCACTCATGCAGAACCAAACATCAAAAAAGGTAGAAAGCGTACTACAGAAGCTGAGAGACTGAAGCTTGATGTGGTACAGAATGTAGGAGTCCCTACATCACAACACAGACAGAGACAATAACCTGACCGATTTACTGGATACATGGCTCTTATGAGCAAGTGTATCGTGACAGAGCCATCTTCTTTTGAAGAAGTAGTGTAGGAGTCCACATGGGTAGATTCCATGGTGGAGGAGTATGAAACCACTGTAAAAACAATGCTTGGGAGATTGTTTCAAGGACGGTTGGTAAATCAGTGGTAGGTTCAAGATGGATCTACAAGGTAAATCAAGCTGCTGATGGGAACGTCAAGAAGTATAAGGCAAGATTTGTTGCCCAAGGCTTCTCATAGATCGAGGGGATTGATTATGAAGAAACCTTTGCACCTGTCGCACGGTATTCTTCCATAAGGACCATCCTTGCTCTCTCAATGCAGATGGGTTGGCACATTCATCAGATGGATGTGAAGACCGCGTTCCTTAATGGGATCATTTAGGAAGAGGTGTACATTGAGCAGCCTGAAGGATTTGAGATCTTCAGCAGTGAGTCGCATGTGTGCAAACTTAAAAGAGCGCTGTATGGGTTGAAGCAAGCACCCCCTGCTTGGTACACACAGATTGAAAGCTATTTCACTGGACTTGGCTTCACCAAGAGTGAGGCGGATGCAAACCTGTACCAAATTGTGGTGGAGGGTATGCTTTTAATCATTTTTCTTTATGTTGATGATTTAATACTAATGGGTGATGAGCAGTTGATACAATCATGCAACGCAAATCTTGCAAAGGAGTTTAAGATGAAGGATTTTGGCCTCCTTCATTATTTCCTTGGATTGGAAATATGGCATCGAGAAGGTGAAATGTTTGTGTCTCAAGGCAAGTATGCTAAGGAGATACATGGTAAGTTTCACATGGAGGACTACAAGCCCATGGATGCTCCTCTTCTAGGAAATTGGAGGAAAGAGGATGCTACATCAGCAGAGGTAGTGGATGCCACTGTTTATCGAAAGTTGGTGGGTTCGTTCATGTATTTAGTTAATACAAGACTGGACATATGCTATGCGGTGAACCAACTTTCACAAGCGATGGTTAAGCCTCCCAAGCTCTTTTGGAAGGCATGAAAGCATGTCCTGAGATATCTCAGTGGCACATTTGAGTATGGTTTATGGTATAGACAAACGGATGAAGTGAAGATGCATGGCTTCACGGATGTAGATTGGGCAGGCAGCCCAATAGACAGAAAGATAGCATCAGGAGGGGTTTTCAGTGTCAGATCTACAACAATTTCTTGGTACAATAGGAAACAAATATCTGTGGCACTCAGTTCAGCGGAAGCAGAATACATGGCAGCAAGTCAAGCTGCATGTGAGGCTATCTAGATGAGGAAGATCCTGGTCGGTTTATTCGGTTCTCATTTAGATCCAACAATGATACATTGTGATAATAAGAGTTGCATTAAACTCTCGATTAATTCAGTGTTTCATCATAGATCTAAACATATTGATATCCGGTATCATCATATCAGAGATTGTGTGCAGCGGAAGATCATGTTGCTTTAGTACATGCCTACGGAAGACCAAGATGAAAATATTCTAACGAAGGTGCTCAGCAGGAGCAAATTATAATAACATAGAGGCAGGATCAGGGTAAAGGATAATCCCTATCTTGTTGAGAGGGAGTTTTGAGATTCAACAAGATGATGAGCTTAGTGAAAAGTAAGCACCTTCACTAAGTGGGGCCCGCGGGCTATTTTTAGGTGTATGTCTATTTTTAGACATGGTGAGCATATTATATAAGTTGCAGGATGCTATTTGTATATGGTTGATCAAATGTGAAAAATAGATGAAATTCTATTTTTAGAATATTAGGCGAAGTCTATTTATAGATCGTCAATCTAAATATAGATGCCTGTCGATTATTATTAGCCCTTAATAATAATCTGACAATAAATATCAACTTATTCTCTTGGAGCACTTTATTTCAGTGAACAGATTTGGAAAATAAGTGGGCTGAAGGAATTACACAATTCCTAGGGTTGGTTGGTGACTCATGCATGGAGGACTCAATTAGAACTGAAGTGGCAAAGTTATGACAGAGTTGGAAGAGTAGTTAATGGATTTGTTATTCAGTTTAACTTAGTTAAGTGAGTTGAACTTAGTTGAGCTAGTTGTATCTAGTCTAACTGAAAGATACACTAGTGAGAGTTTAGTGAATTAATTAGTTAATTAATTCACAACTAATAACTCACTAACAACTGAACAAATACAACAGTTAACTACTTGCATGTTAGTTCCAGAGAAGACCCAATGGAGAGATAGGTGAAAGGGTGAGATGGACTATCTGTTGTTACTATAGTGATGCGTTCAATGCATCTGACACACATTGGAGATGCCAATGAGGATTGCACATTCAAGGCAAGGCCAATTCAAATTCATTTATGGGTCTTCTTCAGCAGGGATTGCGCAGTGGAGGTAGGCTGTCAAGAGGCAAGAAATTGGTGCATAGATATGCAAATTTATGCATGACAGTGTGTAATGATTGTTGATTGTACTAAGAGCTCGATGTACTAAGATTTGTATGAGATTATTACATGATCCATTGATATACATAATATATGATAGTTGGGGTTTTTAGCTTTAAGCTTTCCCGTTAAACAATTGTGTTTATGTGTGATTGATTTTCTTCACATGTGTTTGCAATTGGCGATTTAAATTCCGAAAAATTAACAGTGGAAGGATTCTATATTTAACATAAGATTAATTTGTTAGATCAGGAGAATCTGCTAATACATCAGTATTAATAAATTTCTACAAAGGGGGAGGGTTCTGTAACAAACTCGGGGTTAAAATTTCATGTAATAAAATTTAATGAAGGAAAAAAAATAAGACCATGGTTAAGGGACACATATTCCAAGCTAAATGTTGGGAAAAAAATCCTAGTGGGTGTTCATTTCAGTTATTATGGAAAAAGGAAATAGGAAAAGGCAATAGAAAAGGCTTTAAAAAGGAAAAAGGAATATTTTTGGCACATTTATTTATGAAAATAAAGGAAATTGGGGGAAAATGAAGGTGTTATCACTGGAAAATCGGACAAGAAAAGATGACATTATTAAATGTGAGGAAAAAGGATTTATAGGGCTGAGGCACATTAGAGGATTTGAAAAATTTTAAAAATCTCTAAGGTCAAGAGGAAAATCAAATTGCGCACTAGATACTCACGCAAAATGCACCTTTGCGTGCTTTTTTCTTCGATAAGCACGCCTTTGCGCGGCTTTCCCTCAAAAATCCGCTCGGTATTGGGAGAGGTGGAAGTCACTTTCTGGGATCACTTGGCACACCTCAGGAAATGGTCCTACACTTGAGGCTTCCCAAGGATAGCCGCATAAGCCACCTTGGGACCTCAAGGGAGCACACAAAGGAATCAGGTGGTACACAAAGGAATCAACCCTCTCTCTTGGGTCACCATCCACCAATGTACCAAGAGAGGGAAGGAGAATTTTAATTCACCTATAAATGGCCACCAAGAGATGAGAAAGATGATAGCACATTGTTATGCTGGCCAAATTTTCCATGAGAAATCTAGCAGTGTGAAATCCAAAGCAGCAGTAGAGAGAGGATTCGGTTGTTCGCCATCCAAAAACTTCAATCCTTTGGAGTATAGAGAGAGACATTGCGACAACTGCTAAAGGGTAAAAAAATCCTTGCATTGGGTCTTAGAACTCCGTAGTTCTAAGGGTCCTTTGGTAAGAGGGTAACGTAGTGTATTTCTTCCTAACATCAAGCAATAAGAGGGGACTTTGATACCACCGAATTATTGTTACGTTTGACTCTTTATGATATTTTGTGTTTATGTTTAGTTTAGTTGTGTTTTATCTCTATATATGCATACTATACCATGAGTTAGTGTGTTCTATATTTTATAGCATGTTGTGCACCAAAACCAAAACCATAGGATTGGCGACTCCACTGGCTTTATTTTTTTAGTTAAGTGGTTGCGCTTGTTGTAGGGAACTTCTCTCTGCTCTGGAGTGTTGTTGGGACAACTCCCATTCTTTTATTATTTTCTCATTCACCTGTAGTGAAAGTCTAAAGTTCATAAGTTCCAAAAATTCCATTTACTGGAAAACCACGTGCTTTTTTCTCAGACAGACGCGTCGAGTTGCGCGAGTTCAACTCTAATCTACACACGATTCACGCGCCTATGTGTAGATTTTCCGCGTAGAATCCAGAGACCAAAATTCTCTGCTATTTTCCTCAATTTCCAAATTGTAAAGTGGTTAGCAGCCCAGATAAAAACTACCGGTACTGTGTTGTCCCACGACTGTTTAGATTTTTCTTTTGGCTGCGTTTTAGCATTTCTAGTTGCTAGTTATAAAATTTTAAATTTTTTTCTTCACAAAAAACCACATGGTTTAAGTAGGGGGAAATTTACTTGCAATATAAAATAACTTATTTTTGTGAAAATAGACACCAAAAACACATATATAATTAGCTAGAGTAAGTGGCCCTAATCCACATATGCTTAGCCAGTTTTCATTTTTCCTAGTTAGATCATTAATTTTAGTTTAATTTTTTGCACTAGGAGTTGGGACCATGAATTAATTATCTTAAGAGAAGCAAGCAATCTATGCTAACTTTTCACCTTTTGGTGACCCTAGGAAAGCATATGAAATCTCTCTTCTGATATTTTTCCATCTCCCTTTAGTTAATCACTTAGATTAATTAGGCAAAGTTGTAAGCGGCCCACTAGCCGCACAATATTTGATTATAGCAAGGAAAAATCAAACATATATTAATAGGGGACGTGTAAAGGATCACTGCATATCCACATATTAAAATTATGTGATTGTTCACTTTTTTCTCACACACTTCCACACCATAAGTGAAGTAAAGACTCCTTAAAGCTAACCTAACTGAACTCACTAAGTTTCTCCACAGGGGCCACAAGAAAAATTATAGTTCAGGTTAGGACCATAGGTGTAGGCATCCAATAAGCCGCCATGGTCAGTTTACATATTAAGACATAGAAGTTGACTGAATAGGGAGCTTTAAAATCCATCTATCCACCCATGGAAAAGAAAAACCGAGCACTGCAGAGACATGATTCATAGGGGGTTAAGCTTAGGCCCAGTGCGTGCAGTATTATTTGGGGCTACTTGACCCATATGATGCTCGGTACTGGTAGCTGATTTACCAAGAAGCTCAAGAATTGAACGCTCACGTGGGATGACAGTAATTAGTGGAAAAATCTAGGGCATCCTTACCTATAGGTGACAGTGTAGGCAACAATATATTCTCTACCCATTACCTTGGTCGATTCTTCGGCAGCTGGAAGGCGTCACCAGTTATTTCGGGATGTTAGCCCCAGTACCCACCAGAAAATATCTTCACAAGGCCCAGTTACAATTGAGAGTGTGAGGACGCTTTAGGTCTCTAGGATTTTGAGTATCACACGTAAAAACAACCAAAACTACATTTTGATTGATTGATCACATAGAAATAATTTAAAGGAAAATTAACTTTTGTTTTCGCTTTGTTTTATGTATGTGGTCACCATTTTTTTTTTTTGATACTTCGCCTCTCATAGAACTGGAGATTTTTTCCAAAACCATACCTAGTCGACACCATAACGGACCCAATGGGACCTCATCGATCTAGACGTATTTTGGACCTCCCCCCATTACCGAGAGGAGTTCCAAGTCTTTCGCCATTTAGGCGTCAAAGATGGAACACCACCAGCCTTATTGGTTCATCCTTTATTATGACATATTTAGTTGGGAAACCCATTTGGGTCACCACATACCACTCCTCCCACAACCCCTCGGGGGAAGAGGAGCACTACCCTTTCGGGGAGCCAAGTGAACGCATAGCTGGGTATGTCACAGAAAAACCCCATATCTAACTAGAATGCCGTGTCTTCACAGTTTGCAATGGCTCTCAACCCACAACCACTGTTCTTAGCATCGTTGAACTTACCTGATCTAACCAAGTTAACGAATGACCCTATTGCACACAACCCAACATGGCCCTCCATGCCCACGAAGCTCCCCTCGGACATTCCAAAGTTTTAAGGGAAGTAAGTGGAAGACTCAGGAAATCACATAATGACTTTCGACCTGTGGTGTTCGTCGAACAACATCATTGATGATACTATTCGGTTGAGACTATTTCAGTGCACCCTAATTGGACTAGCTGCGAAATGGTATGTGGAGAAACCTTCTGCTACGCATGGAACCTTTAGCCCCCTCACTACTCTGTTCCTCACGTATTTTAAGTTACCCATCCACCATGATTCCGGGATGGAATTAATGACACATTTTAGACAGACACCAGTCGTCCATATCTCGGACCATCTCCATGAATGGCGGCGACGTCGTAGTTTGTGCAAAGCCAAACTCGACGATCGAGTTCTGTTGGACCTATTCTTGAAAAATCTCACTGTAGATATTTCCAAAGATGTAGCAACCCAAAAAATTACATCCGAAGATGATGCCATCAGTAAATTCCAACAGCTCGAGCTGATTTACATGTAGTCATGATACATTTATAACATCCTGCCTAATGCCACATGCCTGCAAAATTATAAAGAATTTCCAGGCGCATCGAACACTGCAAATGGATTGATTGGGTCACTGACCCAAAATCACCTAGGCAGCAGTAGTCAGTACCCCGGTTATGCATATGATCCTAACCAGAACATCCCGCAACCCGACTACCAAAGTCATCATGAAACTTTACAGAATATGACCAATAGGGCGCAATCATACCATCATTAGCAAGGGGGTCCATAGCCTTCGGCTGAGGGGACCCAGTACGCAGCTAGAAATGCTGATAGAAGAGATCCCCCCCAATAACCATTGACAAACCAGGGATAGGGACCCCAATATTCCCAATCCCCAGCACAAAACCCACCCATGCAAAATGATGCATAGGTGAACTTTGTGCAACCTTCCCAGGCACAACCGCGCCAATCATATAATCAGGAGAATCCTAGCTATCCTCTCAACGCGGTAAGGAAAAAATAAAAAAACAAACAAAACAGAAATCCTGGACAGGGGGGAAAAATCAACAACGCCCTATGCGATCTCAAGCTGGAGGTAACTCCAACCGAAATCAAAACTAGGAGCCAAATAAATCCCAAGGGCAGAACAAGAGGGCGAATCTTCGGACCAACCAATCTTGCACAATCTATGGTGAATATTGCCATTACACTCACCACTGTTCCAATCTCCTCGAGCTAAATAAGCTTCAGGGTAACTGAGGAAAAGGGGGATCCTCACAACAGACAGCTGTCATGTAGGAGCCCTTCCCCCACTAAGGGACAGTTAGCACCCAACAGCAACAAACAAATCCTGACGATTCTGAGAAAAACAACCACGAAATTTACATGACTGGTGAAGAAATGTCTTTTCAGACACAAAACTGAAATTATGATACCCCACCAGACACCAATTCATCAGGGGCTAGCATGAGTGCACCAATAGCACCGTTGACTATATCAAAGATACCTATTAAACCTTTTCCAAATATGGCTAAGGGACCAACTAGGTGAGCAAGAAATCATTCCAAAGCGACCCATAACTATAGAATTGTGGATGATTTAGCCCAATCTCCCGCTTCCATGTCAGATTTTGAGGTATTACAATCATGCCCAAAGCAAAGGAAAACCTTTCTTTCCATGTTAGGTGCCATCAACCCTGCTGATTTGTACCTGATGGATTTCGACTTAGCTAAAGCCACCCCTAGGATTCCTTCATTAGTTGCCTTCCAAATACTGGTGTCAGTCGAAAACATCACCATTCAATACTATATCATTAACAAGGGTGCATCCACATGCATCATGTCAAATAATTTCTGGCAGAAGTTAGGGTCTCCCGAACTAAAGCCATCAGACATCACACTCAGAGCATACGACATGCGCCCATCTGCTCCCGTTGGTCTCTACCAAAATGTCATGGTTTGCTTGGCCAGAAAGACGGTCCTTATAGAAATTGAAGTCTTGGATACTCAACTGGATTACAATATACTCCTTGGGCAAAGTTATATGTATGCCATGTCATTCATAGCCTCCTCCGTCATCTGAACCATGATGTTCCCCCACAAGGATTGCATCATTAATGTCGACCAATTGACATACCATGACGAGCGATCCCTAACAAATTCTGATGTCATTCTACCCTATGTAGATACATTGGCTGAGACACTTACACAGTACCAATAATATGGCCCCGAACAGTTCAAACTATCGTCCATCCTCGGGTCATTTCTAGGAGATCCCCCTTTTATACTAGAATCATCATCTGATATTGCAGAGGCTCTGGTGTGCATGATGTCTACATCAAGGACCGAAGCTAGCCAGGAGATAGAGATGAGAAATAATGAGACTGAGACCTCGGAAACGACAACCTCTCTAGCCTACGCCGCCTCCCAAACTCCTTTCGTCTACCCCCCATCTGGTTTTGTGTCATAACAAGTCTTGGACACAGTGGTGTTGCCAAACTTATCATTTGCAATTCCAGTTTGGTACCTGGTCCCACCTACCATGAAGAGAGTCAAATACGTCACCTCTACCGGGTTAATCCCCCTCAGTACTGAAGAGACCCCATCTGTTAAGGAGACTATCGCAACCATCCCATCGAAGGAAAATTCCATCAAAAAACCGATGGTTACGACCCAAAAAACCAGTGAAAAATGGAAGAAGGTAGAAAATCCCACCATACAACGGGAATTACAACCTTGCACCATATGCGACATAGCAGGCCACCCTACCCACATCTGCCCAGAGCTGGACGAGCTAAAACTGCTCCTTAGCTCTGCGGTAAATATCACGGAAACAAGTTCCTGTAAAAAGGAACTAGCCACCAAAAATCAAGGTAAAGAATTCCGTACCAACCACCCATGCACTATATGTGGCCATTATGGGCATTACACCCATCATTGCCTAGAAATTCCGTGATATAGGGACGCCTTACATGCCATCAAGCAATCCTATCAAGAGGATCGCTCCATCTAGTCAACTGGAGAAGAACCTCACATCGTTTTATACCCGCAGGAGGCACGACAGTCAGCAAAATGACTCTCGTTCATCTTCCCTCCTCCTATCATATGTTGTGCACTGTGCGATGAACGTGACCACTTCATCAACGAATGCGCAGCCCTGGAACTCATCCAAATGTGGTATCCAATTGAATGAGTGTATTACGTTGGCTTGCGAGCAACACAATTTTCATGTCTGATATGTTATGGCAACCACACTTTAGAACAATGCCATTACATCCCTCAGTTTCTCTTAGCGCTAACTAGTTTACGCACGGCCATAGTGCGCCTCTCCCTTGAAGACGACTCTTATACAAAATCCATGGATTGCTCGATGATGCAAGAGGATGTGACGAGTAGATCCATCCTCTTACTGTCAGCTGAAAAATGGCCAGTCAGGGAACCCTTAGTCACCCAAAACCGCCCTCCACGAAGAAGACCAACATGTGCATTATGTAGCACATGCAATCATGTGGTCACCACATGCCTAGACCTAGAAGTGCTACGCTGATGGTACTCGATCACATCGCCTAACGAACAAGACGGGAACACCTATGTAAGGCTTTTTTGCCTAGTATGTTAGGGCAACAACCATGAGCCACGCTGTACATATATGCTGCGAGTGCGGCCACTAATTAACATGATACATTTATTAGAGACGCACCTTCGGGATATCATCAATCCAGAGCTCAAAAACCATGATGGAAGGCATATTTCCCCTAAGCAGCTTACCCCATTTCCACACCGACATGTCAGGCAAGTTAGAAAGGCACATCAACCTAGCATGACCCATGTCCAGACTAGGCCAACATGCAGACTATGCAACAGAATTGGCCACCAGGTCAACCAATGCAAAGAACTGAAGCACCTCACGAACAACTCTCACATGGTCTCCTCCCTCCCTTAGAGGCACCTCTCTAACTAGGATAAAATCACACACTGCTCTTGTCGGATCTGCTCACATTTTAACCATACCATGAAATGTGAACACCTCCCCAAGCTTCGAGCGAAAAGAGCATCATTAAGTCTACACTCCCAAAAAGAGTTAGAAATACCCAAGCCAAAAGCTTGGAAATGGAAGCAAAGGACCATCTCTCCTACGCCTGATCCCTTCCGAGCATCCACTTCAGGGATGAAGAGTAGTGTTGGTTCCCATACAATCTACTCAATTGGCATAGTGGTACCATGCACGATTTGCACCGGCCATAACCACAACCAGAGGCATTCCCATTAATGGAAAAATTTAGGCACCTCTGCACTAGGCACAACTTCCAACACACAGAAAGTGCTCAACCTAATGAGGAATCTAACCTTGCTCTCACATAAGATCCCGTGATGGAAATTCTTCCCCCAACAAACACCGATGACATGATACACCATATACGATTCATATCATCATGTATTGAAACCATGACTCAGGCTGTCTTCTCATCAGTCATAGGTGTTGAGTCAGCTGCAACTACGAGAGTATCTGTACCAAAGATGGTGCAAACCCAATCCATATGCACCCTGTTGACTGTGTCTGGTTCCACCTCATCGACGATGGAATCCTTTTCATGTTTGTCGACCAACTCCGTTAGGACTGAACCTCTTCCTCACGCCCTCGCGCAGACTCAATCCTTCTTAGGATCCTTATTTCATTCATATGAGGACATCCTTGAGGCCACGATAGAGCCATATTATCCATTGGATGAAATGCATCACTGCTCATTTTTTCTCCCTAAAAAAACGTTCAGCCTTGACAAAACAGGAAAACACGAGATTTATGCGATTGAATCAAAATATTTCCTTCCATCAGAGAAAGTTGATTGGTTCAAGAACCTAATTCTAGTGCTCGATGCTTCGAGGAAGGGAACATGTCAAACATCTCACCTACCATCAAAGTGAATATCTCTCAAAATCCTGAAAAGGTCAAAGAAATCTCATTGGGGGCAACATGTTCACCAGATGAGGTAACCTCTTACACTCACTTGCTGCAAGAGTATTGAGATATATTCGCATAGGAATACTCGGAGATGGCTGTGCTTAGTCCCCCTATTGTAGAGCACCATATTGACACCTTGCGTGACATACCACCAATACGCCAGAAACATCGTCAACTGCATCCATCCAAGATAGAAGAAATAAAACGAGAAATCGGCAAGCTTCACAAAGCCAAGTTTATCTACCCCATTGCTTACACATCTTGGGTTTCTAACCCTATTTCTGTCATGAAAAAATAGGGTACCATATGCGTTTGGACCGATTTTCACAATTTGAATAAAACATGTCTAAAGGACAATTACCCTACCCCATTCATCGACCAAGTCGTTGATTCTTGTGCAGGTCATGAGGCCCTCTCCTTCATAAATGGCTTCTCTGGGTATAATCAAATTCAAATCCGTCACACCGACCGGTACAAAACCACGTTCACTACCCCCTGGAGCACATTCACATATAGAGTTATGCCATTTGGCCTAAAGAATGTTGAATCCACCTTCCAGAGGGCCATGAATTATATCTTTCATGACTTGCTAAACCTTATCCTCACCTACTTGGATGACCTCATCATTCGATCCAAGAAGCGATCAGACCACCGCAAGGATATGCGACTGGTATTCCAACGATGCCGAAAATACAACCTACACTTGAACCCCCTCAAGTGCGTATTCTACGTCACAGAAGGAATACTTTTAGGTTTTATCATTCTGAGCAAGAAATTAGAGTGGACCCCTTCAAAGTCCAAGCTATCAAATAGGTACCTCCACCTCGAACCCTCAGGCAACTACAAAGCTTGAAAGGAAAGACCAACTTTTTGAGACGTTTTGTCTCAGATTACACCACTTTCACTCAAGGATTCCTGCGTCTCCTTCGTCAGGACATCCCATTCAAATGGGATGCCCAAGCCCAACAAGAATTCGATGTGCTGAAAGACACATTGTCTTCAGCATCGCTGATTAGTCCCCTAGAATACAACAAAGACTACATCCTGTATCTATCAGCATCCGAGACCTCTTTGGCCAGAGTATTGATCCAGGAGGGCCCAGATGGGAAGGAGCACGTAATCTATTACATTAGCAAAACCTTATCAGGCCCTACATTAAGATATGAGCCCGATGAAAAGACTAACCTAGCACTAATTCGCATAGTCCAAAAAATTCACCACTACATCATCTTAAAAACCACAACAGTCGTCGGAGATATTAATCCCATCAAATATTTGCTCACATGTCGCTTAATGAACCACAAGTACACCCACTGGATAGTCATTATGCAAGAATATGACTTACAGTTTCACTCCCCCAAGAGCAAGAAGGCGTTAATCTTAGCAGAGTTCATTATGGACCTCCCAAGTCATACCAAAGGATCACCAGTCAACAATTCGCTATCAGACGAACATCTCTTCCTCTTAGAAACCAACGACCCTTGGTATGGATATATCCTCCTCTTTTTACGAACCCAAAAGTTCAGACCCCATCTTACTCATGACGATCATCGGTGCATTCACCACCAGGCCCCCTGATACCTCCTTATGGGAGATGTCTTATACCGACGGGGCATCGACACTATCTTACATCGATGCCTCACCCACGACCAAGTGGAACAAGCTCTTAATGACTTCCATAGTGAAGCTTGCGGTGGCCACCTCTCTAGAATGGCCATCACCCAAAAAGTCCTACGACAGGATATTTTTGGCCCACTTTATTTCGTTATTGCATTTCAGTAGTCAAGAGGTGCGAGCGATGTCAACGCTTCACTCACAAGGCAAGAGCCCCTCCCGCTCCCCTACACCCTATCATCGTTGTTGGTCCCTTTTGTAAATGGAGGATCGACTTCCAGACTTGCAACCCAACATCATTGGGAAATCAAAAATACATTATTGTAGCTATCGATTATTTCAACAAGTGGGCAGAGGCTATGCCCACATACGAAAACACTACAGAAACCGCTGCACGATTTCTGTTTAACCATGTCATTGCTTGGTTTGAGGTACCTAAGGAGTTAGTCTCCAACCACAAGAAACATTGAAAATGAAATTTTCTAGGAGCTATCTCACCATCTCGGATTCACACATGAATTCAAATCACCATACTACCTGCAATCCAATGGGCAGGTAGAGGCTGTGAACAAAGAAGTCAACAAAATGTTATAGCGTATGGTGAATAACCACAAAACAAAATGGCACCACAAGATTTTCTCTGCACTATGGGAAATGACACAGTAGTGAAAAAATAAACAGGGTTCATACCCTTCCACCTGGTGTACGGGGTCGAAGCCGTGATTCCCATAGAACACGAAATCCTGAATTTACACACCGCCATCGAACTCCTCAATGACACCCAACCTCTACAGAAAAACTTAGTACAACTAGATTTCATTGACGAGAGTCGACGACAGTCGCTCTAGCACAACGAGGCCCATAAGAAGCAGGTGAAAGCATCATTCGATCACAACATCAACCCTCGTTCATTACCAAGGGAGATTTAGTCCTCCGCTACAATGTCGCAAAATAATCCCTTGGGCCAGGAAAGTTCGAAACCTTGTGGAAAGGACCCTACATCATAAAAAATTGTCTCCTAAAGGGGGCATATACCTTGACAGAGCTGGATGGAACATGCCTCAGCAACCCCGTCAACAGTCTTTACCTCAAGAAATTCTACCCATAAGGGCCAAGAGGGCTTAGCCCTAGAGTCAACGTACACACATCGAAACATTAACTTTTGATCAAAGACTTGTCACAAAAAATGATCTAGTATCACAAATGGATTTTCAACCCAACCATTACTTTAAATTCTCTGATGGAGCATCGTGATGGTATCAAAGTTTAGCAGCAACTGCTTGGGTCATCTATCACCCTGACCGATCACCATTCTTCACCAACAGAGTACGCATCGGTTCAGAAACAAAAAATCAGGCATAATATTGTGCCGTCGTCGGGCTCATGTGCGAAGCCTTCAATTAAGGCATTCTCCACTTGCATATCTATCTAGATTCCTAGTTAGTGGTGTCGCAGTTAAACCAAGAATTTGAGGTACGAGATTCGCATCTATTTAGAAAATATTTACGTGAAAAAAGATTAAGCTGTCAATTTGATCACATTACATTCACACATGTGCCAAGAAATAAAAACTAGACAACAGATCACATAGCTAACCATATCCTAAATTGGGATGCATCTCAGATAAACCATCATACATAAAAACAAAAAACATAAAAAACATAGATATCCATCATCACAACACATTATCCATAAACACATATCAACATGGGACACACCATATAGAGCCGGAAAAATATCTCTCTCATATATATATATATTGAGAAATGTATGTCTGAGTACAAAGGAGGAGTCATGTATCTAACTCATAAGTTAGCCCAAAAATACATATGTGCAAGTCGACAAAAAATAAGGGAAGCATCCTCACAAAGGGTGCCTTCCTTGTGTACAAGAAGCCTCTCGGGCTGTGCCCCTCCAGGTTGGGTACCTGGACCCACGACTACTCCCGATACCAGCACTGGGGCCGCCACCTGGTGCAAATTCGGCCGATAGCCCCTCTCTCAGGCCATGAGCGTCTCCAACAAGGCGTCGTCCAAATCGTCAACAAACCCATGGGTAGGCATACCCTTAGTAAGGCAGCCCACACGGCCCCATGCGTTCTCCAAATCGTGGTCCTAGACCTTTAGAGCAGCCATCTGATCTGTCACTTCTACAACACGAGCCTCTGCTGCCTCGGCGCAAGTGATCACCACAGCGCACTCAGCAACAACTGAGCTACTACCCTCCCTAGAGGGGCCAGCTTCACCACTATGTACTCCACCCTAAGGCTGCGCCGGATCCCCTCCCTATCCCACAGTTGGGAGCAGAACGCCTCGAGGCCTCTGGATCGGATGGTGCCCCACCAACCGAGCCATAGGATGCCCAACCTTGCCAACATCTAAAAGAGTAATAAAATGATCAGGTGATCATGTCTTTTATGGAAAAATGCTCAAAAATTTATTTGCTCAGAAATGGTTCAAACCAGAACGACAGGAAAGAGCTCGAAAAGACGATCCTGTAGCTGTGAATGACACTCAAAACCGTTACCGTATGGAGAAGATATTGCATTTTGAAATTGCCCAATAACTTTCAATTTTGAAAGGAAATTTTTTTAATATTATGGTTTGGGATAATTTTATTTTTTTATTAAGGTTTAATAAATTAATTAAACTATATAGTTTTTAATATTTTATATGATTTAAATTAATCGTATATTATATTAATTATTATATGTTTTAATTAATTTTAAATTATAATTAAACCTTATTAAAAACTAATTATTAAACCACACCATATATTAATTAAAATTCGAATTATGGAAAATATTATATTAACGTGGGCGATGTCATATGGTTTTAAAACATGGTTAAATGTTTAAACCCAAATGCAATATTCATTTGTTAACGAAAATTCAAAGATTTAATGTGGCATGTGTTCAAAGGTAATGTGGCAGCGTTTAAGTCACGTGTTGAACACGTTAGGTGGAGCGGCGGTTAAACATAAACGTTTAACATTTAAGTTGCAGTGGTGTTCATAATGAACGGCGACAGTTACGAAAACATTTTATTGTTATGGATAAGTTTGCATGTGGCCACAAACAACTTCACATTAAATGCTAAGCTAACTGCCTGCCAAATTTGGAGCACGCTCACTAATTTAGGCGGATTTTCCAATTTTAACTGCAGTTAACTACAGTTGGCCCACAATTAGTGGGATTTTTGCCTAACATTGGGCAAAGACTTTAGTTGGACATAACTTTGGCTAGGAAAGTCCAAATGGAGCGATTTTTTGTTTTGTTTTTGGGGGTATTGGAGCATTCTGAAGCTACTGGAACAGGGTACAGAGCCATCAGGGAACTCTATCAGAGGTTTTATCAGTGGATTAGCTAGAGGAGCCACTAGGGCTTTGGGAATGGACAACTATATTGGGCTATGTTCATCTGTTTGAGGTGAATTTGCAGTCAATTTTTACTGTTTCCAGCACTATGATTTTGTTTAAGTAGCTATTTCTTCCTATTAAGGCTTTCTTCATGATGTATAACTATTTTTGAGCATTATAAGAGAAGGGAAAAGCCCATTTGGGGGCTTTTGGACCTAGCAGATGTAGCCCAAGAGAGGGGTGAACTGCCTTATCAGATGCTTGTTTATATGCTGTGAGTTCTTGCTGCTTATTTTCAAAGTTTAATACCTTAAACAGTAAATTGAAATAAGTCCTCTTAACTCAAAAAGACTTATACACTTATCAAAACATATTTGTTCCATTCCAAAACACATTTGTTCCATTGCAAAACACTTTAACATGCTTGCACACTCATATTATTGGTTAATGAATACTTTGAATCAGAAAACAAATACTTTCATTACCAGATCACTTTAGTGTTAACTTATTATTTCTTTAGGCAGAGTCTGTAAGAGGGCCAGATAGCTTCTGGTTTCATCCTTTCTTTGAAAGGTGAAATAACCAGTAAAAGCCCCTACAGTCTATCTCTGTATGAGAAATAATTAGTTCACATTTTAGATTATAAAACTATGTCAATGTCATCATAATACACATATAAATCATAAATACTCAACAAATGCATAGTAAAAGATAAAAAACCATACCTGCTAGCCCCCATGCATACCTCGCAGGAAGACCCATGTCCTTGTCTCCACGAAAGTCCATCCCAACCTATGGGTAAGGTAGGAACATCTGAGGATTGGCCTCAAACCAAGCCTCTGTAGTGGCATTCCGGTAACGCCCCACTCGACCTCCCCCACTGTGAGGCATCACGGGGGCCCACGTCCTCATACGAGGCTCACGAGGACCCTCAACAGTCATTGCCACCACAGGCCTCAGTAACACCACTCTCTCATGCATGATGCTACACAAGATGCTAGCATACGTGAATAACTTAGATCCATCACGGACCTTTGATAGCTGAGCCAACATCCCATCATAGCAGTGTCGGGAAAAATCAAAGAAGTGTCCGGCCCTCAGTCGGTGTAGAACACTGATCTACGGGCCCGATGCTCGATTGGGAGAGGACGACCACATCAACCACAAAATCACCGCCAGAGCACATCGCTCAGCCAGGTCAATCACAAAGGCTAGCTGAATACACCCCTCTGTGAGAGGTTCCCTGCCACAATGGTTAGCCGAGAATCGCTAAAGATTTACCCTCCCAGGGGGAAGAGGATAAGGGAGTGCCTTGCCTTGAGGTAGTAGCCCGGTCAAAAAATATATATCTATTTTGGGACAGATAGCCAGCTCTCACCCTCGTAGCACCATAACCTTGCGACCTGTTCCAACACCGGATTAGGTAGCGCAATAGGCGATCCTATGATCGCAAAAGGTCATTCTCTAAGAACTTGAGAAGACCCCATGTCACCAACTGCTGGCGTGCATTGACATCATGTGCCACAGTGATCCAGAGGTTAGTCCAGTCCCTCTACCTTCACAACATCCTGTCATCAAAACAAGTGCACATTAGCAACATAAAAACATCCAAAAAATGGAAAATTTTCACAAAATTTTTCCAATTTTTTTTTTAGCTTGGTCGCCGTGCCTATTTCTAAAATAGGCATGCCTTTCGCACATGTGTACCTTGTACAAGAACATAACATGCGTGGTAAAATCCCTTACAGGCATAAAAATTTCGTGTAAAACCCTCAGTTCTGCGCAAAAATTTCGCGCCTGTTCCTTGATCGCCCATGCGGTCAAGGCCAGAAAAGGCTAGGAATCCATGCAAACCTGGTTTGTATAGACACCTTCCCAGTCACACTGAAAAAATTAAAATTCAGGACGTTATGGGGCCTACCTGGCTCAAGAATCGTGAATCATGGGTACTTTGGCTGACCACAATGGCAAGAATAGCTTCGCAGAAGCCTCTGACCTCTCAAACTATCAAACACTCAAATGTCGCAAATGAGCTGAAATGAGCCATATTGGCCTATATGTCGCCCTTTTAAGATTTTTTGGAGGACCATAACGAGAGCTCAGAGGGCCCAATTTAAAAACTGGAAGAAAAATAGTGATCATCACCTCATAACACCTTAAGGAGGCTCCACACATTCACACCTCCGAAAAAATAAATTTTCAGTGCTGATAGGTATGCCCTCTCTTATCTTCTGTTCATTCAACACATGTTTTCAATAATATTTGAATGAGAAGATGCTTTTACTTGGGGTATTTTTTTCCAAGTATTGTAAAAACCATCCATCATCCCATGTACTAAAGGTTCCAGAGCAGGTATCATTCTACCCTCAGCATGATAGAGTCCCATAAAAACTCTAAATATCCTGACATCATTTCTCCACAAGAAATTGACCATAGGTTCCAAACACCTGACCATGTTTATCATCTCCCCACCTTGCATACGATAAACATCCTTGTTGGTCGGTAAAGCCTCCCCTCCATGGCGTCCGTCACTCAAAGTAGACCACACATCAGAAAAATTACGATGCCATGGCCATACCACTTTAGTCTGGGAAGCACTTCATGCCCATTCATCCACCATTCATCAAGTCAAGTTTTACCATATCAAAATAAAATCCCTTTCCCGGACTACCATGTTTTGCAAGAAGATCGAATACGCAACATTGCATCTGTAGAAAATTTGAATAACTAATATATTATTCACCAAGATTCTCCTGATCACACACTATTTTAACTTCATGCACGATACATAATCTCTTCTACCATTGATCATTACATGTGGAAATAAAATCAATTGCATGCGTACATTAAAACCATTAAAATTCAAGCATATGAACACAATATTTCATGGGAAAGCTTAAAGTTGAAAACCCCAACTATCTGTATATTATATGTCATAGAGATCATGTAACAATAATTGTACAAAGCTCCTCACAAGCTCTCAGCACAACCTCCAATTGCTACACACTAATCAAGCTAGATCTAGAAAAACACATGCTCCAATCTCTGCCACCTGATAGCCAACCTCTATTGCGTAATCAATGTTGTAGGATGGCTCATTAAATAACATAAACCACCTGGCTTGTACTGCGCAATCCTCATGGGCTCCTCCAATCACTGGTAGTTGCAAATATGCAACAATATAGTCACAACTGATAGTTAACCTGCTCTTTCACCTATTTCTGCACTGGTCTCCACTGAAACTGTCCATGCACTGAAGTTAACTAATGTATTCTTTAGTTGATTAATGAGTTTATAATTAGTGAATTAATTAATAATTAATTCACACCACTCTCACTAGTGTCTCAATCAGTTAGACTAGATACAACTAGCTCAACTATGTTTAACTCAGTTAAATTGAATACAACTCCACTAACTTCCTCAATCAACTCCACCAAACTCTGTCACATGAGTTCTAACTGAAGTCAACATGCAATAGCTCCACTAAACCCTTAGGAATAGCGTAATTCCTTCTGTCAGCTGCATGTGCCACATCTGTGCACTTAACTGAAGTGCTCCAAGAGAATAAGATAATGTTTAGAGTCCAAATATTATTAAGAGCTAATAATATTCGACATATCTATTTTTAGACTGGCAATCTAAAAATAGATTCTGCCTAATATGTCTAAAAATAGAAGTCCATCTATTTTTTCCGACTTGACCAACCATCCACAAATAGCATCCTGCAACTCATAGAACATGATCCATATGTCTAAAAATAGGCATAGTCTAAAAATAGACTTTGCGCCAAAAATAGCCTGCGGGCCCACTTAGTGAAGGTGACTCCTTTCCACTAAGCTCATCATCTTGTTGCAATCTCAACACTCCCTCTCAACAAGATTAGGATTATATGAAACCCCTATCCTGCCCCTGTGGTATTCGAATTTTCTCCTAGTGAGCGCATTCGTTAAGATATCAGCATCCTGATCCTCCGTGGGAATGTATAAAAGAAACACGATCTTCCGCTGCACACAATATCTGATATGATGATACCGATCCGTGAAGCCATGCCACCTCAACTCATCCTCCTGTCTGTACCATGATCCATATCCTGATGTGCCTCTGAGATATCTCAATACATGCTTGCCTGCCTTCCAGAAGATCTTGGTTGGCTTAACCATAGCTTGTGAAAGTCAGGTCTTGGCTGCAAGATGGCATATGTAATGGGTCGTGTATTGACTAGATACATATGAACTCACCAACTGATAAACAAGGTGACCACTACTCCTACCTAAAGCATCCTCCTTCCTCCATCCACCAGCAAGAGGAGTACGCTAGATTTGGGCAAAATGGCAGATGAGAACTTTCCAAGATCTCCTGCATACTTTCCTTTGAGAAAACAGTCCACTCATCATACTGCCAGATTTCCAATCCCAAGAAATAATGAAGGAGGCCCAAGTCCTTCATCTCAAACTCTTTTGCAAGATCCTCCTTGCATGAGAGTATCAACAGCTCATCACCTGTCAAAATCAAATCATCTATATAAAGTACAATGATCAGCAACTTACCCTCCACCACAATCTGGTATAGGTTAGGATCCGCCTCACTCTTGGAGAATCCAAGTCCGGTGAAATAACTGTCTATCCGTGTGTACCAAGAACGAGGTGCTTGTTTCAACCCATACAACGCTCTCTTGAGCCTGCACACATGCGACTCGCTGCTGAAGATCTCAAAACCTTCGGGCTGCTCTATGTACACCTCCTCCTCAATCACTCCATTGAGGAACGCAGTCTTCACATCCATCTGATGAATGTGCCACCCCATCTGCGCTGAGAGAGCAAGAATCATCCGTATGGAAGAATACCTTGCGACAGGTGCAAAGGTTTCCTCATAATCGATCCCCTCAATCTGTGAAAAGCCTTGGGCAACAAATCTTGCCTTGTACTTCTCCACACTCCCGTCAGCTGCCTGCTTCACTTTTTAGAGCCATCTAGAATCCACCACTGATTTCCCCTCTGGCCTTGGGACAATCTCCCATGCACTGTTTCTGACAATCGAATCATACTCTTCCACCATGGCATCTACCCATGCGGGATCCTCCACAGCTTCCTCGAAAGAGGATGGCTCTGTCACGATACACTTGCTCTTAAGAGCCATGTATCCAGTATACCGATCAAGTGATTGTCTCTGTCTACGCTGTGATGTAGGTGCTCCTACAACCCTCTCTGCATCTTGAGCCAGTTGCTCAGCTTCTGTAGTGCGCTTCCACCCTCTGATGGTTGGTGCTACTTGAGTGGTCTCTTCCACTCCATGAACCTCATCTTGTGGCTGATCCACATCCTGATACTCATCCTTAGGAACTAATAGCTCCTCATCTGCATGCAAGTGTGGCTCCCTCTCAGGCGAACACTTCATGGCTTTCTCCTCATGAAATTTGATATCCCGTCGCACAACAGTCTTGCGACTGTCTGGAAAATACACATGATAGTTGTGGGGCGTATCAGTGTACCACACAAATATCCCAACCTCTGTAGTTGACTCCAGCTTCTTCCTGGCATCCTTCGTCACATGAATGTAAACATGTGAACCAAAAATCCTCAAATGGGAAATATCAGGCCTCTTACCAGAAAACGCCTCCTTGGGTGTACTCATGCCAAGTATCCTGTGAGGACAACGGTTCAACACATATACTACAGTATTGCATGCCTCAGCCCACAAGTGTATGGGAAAGCCCTGATCATGCAACATCGCCCGTGCAGCACCCACGATCGTTCTGTTCTTCCGCTTAGCAACCCCATTCTGTTGTGGGTTATGAGGTGCTATGAGCTCTCTTTGAATTCCTTCTGCGTTACAAAAGTCCTTGAATTCACCAGAGATGAATTCACCACCATTTTCGCTCCTAAGAGCCTTCACCTTCTACCCCTATTCTTTCTCAACCAATGCCTTGAACTCACAGAACTTTGAGTATGTCTCGCTCTTCTTCTGCATGAAGAAGATCCAACACTTACGAGAAAAATCATCAACAAATATCACATAGTACCTGTGCTTTGCTGTCGAAGCTGCTGAGAAAAGTCCACACACGTCTGTGTGAATTCTCTCAAGGATCATGGTGGCGCGACTATCCTTCTCGTGAAAGGTGGCTTTCACAAATTTTCCCAAGGTAAATCCCTCGCACTGATCTGACTGCACAAGAGTACCCTTAGGAAGCCCAGTAGAAATCTGCTGCAGTATCTTCAAAGCTCCATGGTGAAGGTGGCCCAATCTCCGGTGCCACAACTTGCCATCATCCCGGCTCACCACTCCTTCTGCCTTGCCTGCCATTGCTGCGTAGCCATCTACTTGCAATTGATAAAGGTTCTTAACTCAAACCCCTATCCTCCGAGTCTCACCAGTTGCCTTATTGCGCAGGAAATCCTTTCCCTCGCTAAAGACAACATCATATCCCTTGTCTTCTAACATCGCTACAGAGATAACATTCTTCTTCAATCCTGGAACATGAATCACTTCCTTTAATACGAAGGGTTTACCAGACTCTCTCTCAAAGGAAATGGTATCGATACCGGTCGCACTGTATCTATCATCATCGCCCATCTCGATGTGCACTCCAAGATCTTTCTCATCCATATCAGTAAACAAATCTCGATCTCCTGTCATGTGAAAAGATGCACCACTGTCAAGAAACCACACTGAACCCATCACACTTGAGACCAAGCATGCGATCAACGAAAATCCAAATTTCAAACCTTCTACAAGGAGGTGTTGTCTCTCCAAATTACAGACCTGTTCTTACCATTTTCTTCTTCTTCTGTGGACAACTAGTGGCGTAATGTCCGTGTTGGTGACAGTGAAAGCACTTCACCTTGGACATGTCCTGCTTCTTTCCTTTCACACCAGATTGAGAAGCTTTCTTGCTCTTCCCCTTCTTTTCTTTGGCAGCCAAAGCGCAATTCTCTTCATCAGAGTTCTTTGATGAAGATATGTCCCTCGTACTTCGCCTTATCTCCTCTTGCACAAGATCCGACCAAAGTCGCTCCCATCCTGGCAATTTATCTCGACCATTGACAAAGTCTTGATAGGAATGCCAACTCTTCGGAATCCCAAGGAGAGCCAAGCTCACCAAGTCCTTGTCATCAACAGTAAACCCCACACTTCCCAGCTCATCCCTGCATTGGATGAACTTCGTGAGTTACTTGGGCATACTGTCGCCTTTCTCCATTTTTATGTTTCTGAGTTTATCCTTGAGCGTCAACTTCCTATGGTCGCTCTTGCTTTGAAATAAATCTGTCAAAGCTTTCCACATCAAGAATGGAGAAGCTTTACCATGAAGGCTGGACACTATGTGATCCTTCACACCTTCCAACATAATCCTTCAACACTTTGTTGTCTTCTTTTGCCATGCGTCAAGTACGGCAACATCACTAGAAGTAGGTTTTGGAACTTCTGCATCTATGAACTCCTTCAACCCATTGTCATCCAACACCACCTCCATCCTGTCCTTCCATGCAATATAATTCGAGCTGCCCTCGAGAGCATACTCCAATCGCAATCCGTTTAAAGGCATCTCAACTTCGACACCAAGAAAACACTACTGTAAATTCGAATTCCACCAGCTCAAAACTCAACTGCTTCAATATTTTACAATTTCTTTCAATGATCAATATCGCTTTGATACCATGTAGAAAATTTGAATAAATGATATATTATTCACCAATATTCTCCTTATCACACACTATTTTAACTTCATGCACAATACAAAATCTCTTCTACCATTGGTCATTACATGCGGAAATAAAATCAATTGCATGCGCACATTAAAACCATAAAAATTCACACATATGAACACAATATTTCATGGGAAATCTTAAAGATAAAAACCCCAAATATCTGTATATTATATGTCATGGAGATAATGTAACAATCATTGTACAAGGCTCCTCACAAGCTCTCAGCACAACCTCCAATTGCTACACACTAATCAAGCTAGTTCTAGAAAAACACATGCTCCAATCTCTGCCACCTGATAGCCAACCTCTATTGCGTAATCAATGCTGTAGGATGGCTCATTAAATAACATAAACCACCTGGCTTGTACTGCGCAATCCTCATGGGCTCCTCCAATCATTGGTTGTTGCAAATATGCAACAGTATAGTCACAACTGATAGTTAACCTGCTCTTTCACCTATCTCTGCACTGGTCTCCACTGAAACTGTCCATGCACTGAAGTTAACTGATGTATTCTTTAGTTGATTAATGAGTTTATAATTGGTGAATTAATTAATAATTAATTCACACCACTCTCACTAATTGTATCAATTAGTTAAACTGGATACAAATAGCTCAACTATGTTTAGATTAGTTAAACTGAATACAACTCCACTAACTTCCTCAATCAACTCCACCAAACTCTGTCACATGAGTTCTAACCGAAGTATCAATGCAATAGCTCCACTTAACCCTCAGGAATAGCATAATTCCTTCTGTCAGCTCCTGTGCCACATCTGTGCACTTAACTGAAGTGCTCCAAGAGAATAAGATAATGTTTAGAGTCTAAATATTATTAAGAGCTAATAATATTCGACATATCTATTTTTAGACTGGCAATCTAAAAATAGATTCCGCCCAATATGTCTAAAAATAGAAGTCCATATATTTTTCCTGACTTGACCAACCATCCACAAATAGCATCCTGCAACTCATAGAACATGATCCATATGTCTAAAAATAGACTTTGCACCAAAAATATCCTGCGGGCCCACTTAGTGAAGGCGACTCCTTTCCACTAAGCTCATCATCTTGTTGCAATCTCAACAGCGTCTCGCATTTAGCCTACCATCCCTCCATCAACATAACCCATCTGTGATATTTTCCATCTGCTTCATCACCCCAACACAAGAGACCAACCAATGGGGCCCCCACCCTCAGCAAAAAAACCCTCCTCACATCATCTTTGAGTGAGTAATTTCATGTTTTGGGGCACTCTTCTCTGTGTTTTGTACAATCCAATCCCATTGTTTCTTTCTTTTGGTAAGTGTAGAAAGACCTAAAACGACAAACAATACCCCACTCATCCATCCATTTTTCTCCCATGGAAATATTCCCTAGTCACCCTTGGTCGGAGCATCACACCTTTCACGCATAGCCACCATGAAAATCATAACCAACATACACCCACCCTAGACGTCCTATCAACTCCAGGGATTCCCTCATCAGAAATAGTTATGACTGCCACCAAGCTGCTTTTTATGCTTCGACCTTGGGCCACTGAATCCCTGTCATTAGTTTTCAGTCACCCCTCACCATCATGCCTATGTTAAACCTATAAAATCTGAGAACTTGGTCCATTGCATCAGTAAATCTCTCGTTTGGTTGAGGCTTCCTTTTTTTCGACTTCAACTCACATTCTCCAAAAAGGAAGGAATACCTTGGATGGATCCTCACCACAATATGGGCATTCTCGGGTGGCACTATGGGAATAATCATTGCCCACAAATGTCATCGATCCTCCTGAAATTCGACTACGACACAAGCTTTCATGTCAAGATGGTATCGTACTTTACAACCATTGCACTTTGCGCAAATTTGTCAAAGACCCGTGCCATTATAAGAATTTCTGTTAGTAATGCTTACATGGGAAGGTCCCAATCATACACCCATTCGTACAATCATAATTTATATGCCATACCAATATTACACATGTGGGCACCACATTCCACCTATTGTCAAAGAAAAAACGCCCCTGAGGGAATCAACAATCATCATCATCAACCAAATCAGCAGATCACTACCATACCGGTGACACAGACAGAACCTTTATCTGTCAGATAGATTTGTTTTGCTAGCCAAAGCATCATGAGCATGTGACATGCCTGTCTCGTAGAAAAATTGTATTTATTGTATCATACTATTTCTTGCAGGGTTCCCACAGAACATGGTCACTCTTATACCCATTGTAAGGGTTTCCACCCTTCAGTAGTACGCGGGTCTCTCTCTTTCTCCACACAGTACACAGAAAATAAACTATAATGTATTTTGGATATACAGTTCTTTCGAGACCTCACACGTTAGGGGGAAAGTGTTATCACTGGAAAATCGGACAAGCAAATATGAAATTATTAAATGTCAGACATAAGGATTTATAGGGCTGAGGCACATTAGAGGATCTAATTTTTTTTTAAAATCTCTAAGGTTAAGATGAAAACTCAAATTGCACACCAGATACTCAGGAAAAATGCGCCTTTGTGAGGACTTCCCTCAAAAAGCTGCGCGGTCATAGGAGTGGTGGAAGTCAATTTTTGGGACCACTTGGCACACTTCAGTAAATGATCCTACACTTGAGGCCACCCAAGGAGAGCCGCCTAAGTCACCTTGGGACCTCAAGGGAGCACACAAAGGAATCAAGTGGAACACAAAGGCATCAACCCTCTCTCTTGGGTCACCATCCACCACTGTACCAAGAGAGGGAAGGAGATTTTGAATTCACCTATAAATGGCCACCAAGAGATGAGAAAAATGAGAGAACATTGTTATGTTGGCCAAATTTCCCATGATCAATCCAGCAGTGTGCAATCCAGAGCAGAAGTAGAGAGAGGATTCAGTTGATGGTGTTATCACACATAAATTTTTGATTTTTGATGGATAGGGTCATCATAAGCTTCACCTTGTCTCATTAGGTTAGATCATTCATTTGATGATAAATTCACTTAATCATGTTTATTATAGGTCATAGACACTTCATTAGTCTTGTCATTAGGGTCATATCCACAATAATCCACCTTGGGTTCACTTGCATAGTCATCAAATTTAAAAAAAAGAGCCACTAGCCAGTTTTACACATTTTCATAGCGAATTTAGTGTAAAATAGGCAGATTTCGCTACGAAATTGGCTAATAATTTCATAGCGAATATGAGTATTTCTCTCTTTTTTGACTTTTGAGAAGTCAACATCAAGGGTAGTTTCTGGGAAAAAAGAGAATTATTTTAAGAAATTGAGAGATATTATTGTCAAGAACATATCAGATAACATTAACCTATTTCACTTTTCTCAAAAGTCCTACCAATTGGGAGATTCAGAGATGTCTTTCGGCCCTATTTTTCAGAATGTGGAATTTTCCTGTTTTATACATGTTGTTCGAATGCAGATTATGGATAGCTGGAGATGGTTTTCAAAAACTTAAGAGAGGTTTTTATGCAAGACATACTGAAATACAAAAACCTACTTTATTTTTTCAATATCTATCAGGAATAGGGAGATAGGAGATCATCTATGAGCCCTATGTTTTCAGAAAAAATAGAGTCATTTTAGTGATGAATAAACTTGCTAAAGGTGAAAATGATGTTTTTTGAAGAGGGTAAGAAGCAGGTTTTCATGATAATATTTCATTATATCACTTTTCATACCTACAGATGAAATTTGGAAGAAAAAGGAATATTTTTGAATTTTCTCCATTATCAGGTAGTTTCATAGCATGCTCGAGGCTTGAAGGCCAAAAAACACTACTAAATTTCTGAAGATGCTTTTTTGCCTATAAAAACAGTTTTTTTGAAGATTCAAGGAGGGAGGTTGATGGTATTCACTCATTTTGACCTGAAAAAGATTGTTTGACCAACAGAGGTGGCAAAAGGAAAAGAAAAAGGATAAAAACAACCTTGCTACTAAACTACGCTACGCAAATTTTTGTACATGACTATTTTAGCAGTCAACTTCAAGTTTGATTTCAGACCAAATGAAAAAATATTTTGGAAATCTGAAAGAGGTTTTTCTTCAGCACCAATCCATATACAAAAACTCTCTCAGTTTTTGCAAATCCATCAAGGTTTGGAAATTATACACTCATCTTTGAAGCCTATTTTTCAGGATTTTCACTAACTAGATTTGTGAAAAAATTGTAAAAACTCGACTTGGAGGAGGTCCAGCTCAACATCAACGTGGCATAATGACACATCAACGCTCTAGTACACTCATAAAATTATTTGGTTGCAACTGATAAGGGTTATTAAATTGATTTGTTGAACTATTAATGAAAGAAGAGTCCTTTTTGTATTCAAACTCTGCAAAACAGAAATATCCCTAGGAAGTCTCCAAGTGATGGAATCATGTTTGAAATAGATCTCTGAGGTGGGAATTTGAAGCTAGCAAGGTGGAAAATCATTTGTATGATTCCTCACTCTATAAATGATATATTTTTAGAGTTATAAGGGGTTGGGAGATGTTATGAAGGCACTACTCTTGTAATCTTTGTTTATCGGTAATATATAGTTGCAACAGCTTATTTCAGACCTGAGATTCTTCTATGTGTTCTTATGTATGCTTCTTATATTAGTCTTTTAATTTCTCTCCAGTTTCTAGTTGTATAATCACTTGGAATTCATGATTACATGCTCCAAATTCCTTTATACACCTAGTCTGCTAATTTGTCATTTTTTATTAGTTTTCTTATGTATAATCACTTGGAATTCATGGAGACATGCTCCAACTTCCTGTATGCAGATAGCTTGCTCCAACTTCCTGTATGCAGATAGCTTGTTGTTCTGTCCTTCATGTGTAGTTTTATAAGAACAAAATTTCCTCAGCTTCCATGAGATATATTGACTTGTGACTTAGCTTTCATATTGACTCCACAAGCCCAATGGTAGTAAACCCTCTACATCTTTCACCTACACAAAAACACATTCAATCCAATTCAGAGTTAGCCATCTGCTTTAAACTTCATTGAAAATATTTTATTCTTCTTTTGAGAGAGCCCTCTCAAACTGGAAAGGCTAATTTACAGTTGCAAGTGGTTTGAAGTAGTTACTCCAAGTTGACCATTGAAGCAGCCCAACACGACTCAATTTGGTAATAACATTTTGGCGCCGTTGCCAAGGACAGAAGGTGTAAATTTTCCTTGGGAAGAATGACAAAGTTTCAGTTCTAATGTCGGAGAGCAACAGACACTTAGACACATATTGGCTATACTTCTTCTCTGGCGACTCCACACATCAAATAATAAATTGGAAGGTGTCTCCACTGCTTGAGGATCAGTAGCTTGATGAAGTTGCAAGATGACTTCCATTGCAATAATAAATGCCAGGTATGCCCCTATGAATCAGTCTCACATCCCTAGTTTTCCAAATCCTATGCCAAAGGTTGATTGGCTAACTAATATTCCCATATTTAAAAATGAAAACAAAGACAATGCTGCTCTACATTTGGTTAGATTCCATATGCATGTACACATACTTAAGGTTCAGTTCCCTGAGGATTGTCTCATGAAGATGTTTATGGTCACTTTAGAAGGAAAATCATTGTCTTGGTATGAAAGCATGCCAAATGGTTCATTATATTCTCTTGCTGATTTCCATGTTGCATTTTATGAGATGTATAAAGAATTTCATTCCTCCTTATTGCTGGTCAAAGACTGCTGTAAACATTGTGTGAGTTTTATTTAATATTTGGAGAATTTTTATGAATATGATGAGTTCATGGATGAGGAAATTTTAGAGGTCCTTCATGACAATCCATTTCATCACCAAGAAGAAAGGATAGCCTCTCTCTTGGATGAAAATGAAACCTAACAGAAGTTTATTTATGAAAATCATGTTACATCCTCTGAGTTTGATGAAAAGTTGTAGTAGACTTGCCAGTCTTTTGATCATTAGGAGTATGAGAATCATTTCAAACAACAAGAGGAAATTCTGGAAGATAATTGATATAATCCTCAAGTAAAGGAAGAAGTTTATTCTTCATGTAATTCCTTGCATCAGCCTACATCAAATGAAGAAAATTATGAAAAGAAAATTTTAGACAATCAGATGGGTATGCTTGTTGAATCATATAAAGAGTTACCTTTAGAAATTTCTGTGGTACATGCTGAGGCAGTTCCTTGTGAAAGTGTCCAAGGGTACTCCAAGTATTTCTTCCTCTCAAATGAAAATTAATAGATTTTTTCTTTTTTATTTGAGAAAGGTCACAAGGGTTATAATGAAGAATATGAACCAAGAACACCATCCAAGGATCATATTTACTCACACTTTCTTGTTGATCAACAAGAATAATTTGTGCATACTCTCAAATATCCTTTCGCAGCTCTACTGGAATCTTATATAGGAATTAATTTCAATATGTTTTTCAGTTGTGTATACAAATCTAGATGGTGGAACAAATTCTCATCTCTCAAGAATGGCTTTATGATCAGAGAAGTGGAATGTCCGTTCCAACCCAGTACTCAACTTCTTGATTGGCTTCATTGGAAGAGAGAGATCACTTGATTAAGTTTTTATGCTGAGCAGGTAGAGTAGGATAATTTGTATATAAATAGGCTTGAAGACCAAGCATTTTTTCAGTTTTAGTTTTAAATTCAACATGTGTACTTTCAGTTCTTTAGAAGATACTGGTTTTTTTCAGTGCCAAGGTTACAGGTCAGAATAGGTTGCAAGTCTTCATTTTGAAGATGGAAGCAGCCCAATGGATGTGGCACTAGGAACTACTAGTTCTTTGTTGTACCACAGGGGCACACCATCCCAAGTGGAGTCACTGTTATCACACATAAATTTTTAATTTTTGATGGATAGGGTCATCATAAGCTTCACCTTGTCTCATTAGGTTAGATCATTCATTCGATGAGAAATTCACTTAATCATGTTTATTATAGGTCACAGACACTTCATTAGTCTTGTCATTAGGGTCATATCAACAATAATCCACCTTGGGTTCACTTGCATAGTCATTAAATTAAAAAAAAGAGCCACTAGCTAGTTTTACACATTTTCGTAGTGAATTCAGTGTAAAATAGGCAGATTTAGCTACGAAACTGGCTAATAATTTCGTAGCGAATATGAGGATTTCTTTGTTTTTTGAATTTTGAGCAGTCAACTTCAAGGGAGGTTTTTGGGAAAACAGAGAAGTATTTTAAGAAACTAAGAGAGGCTATTGTCAATATCATATCAGATAACATTAACCTCTTTCACTTTTCTCAAAGGTGCCACCAATTGGGATATTCATAGATGTATTTCGGCCCTATTTTCAGAATGCAAAATTTTCTTGTTTTATACATGTTTTTAGAATGAATATTTTCAACATCTGGAGATGGTTTTAAAAAACCTAAGAGGGTTTTTCTTCAAGACATAAGGAACTAAAAAAAACCTCCTTCAGTTTTGAAATATCTATCAGGGATAGGGATATAGGAGATCATCTCTGAACCCTATGTTTTCAGAAAAAACAGAGTCATTTTAGTGATGAATAAACTTGCTAAAGGTGAAAATGATGTTTTTTGAAGAGGGTAAGAGGCAATTTTTCATGATCATATTTCATTATATAATTTTTAAGACCTACAGATGAAATTTGGAATAAAAATGAAGATTTTGGAATTTTCTCCATTATCAGGTAGTTTCGTAGTGTGCTCGAGGCTTGAAGGCCAAAAAACGCTACTAAATTTCTGAAGATGCTTTTTTGCCTATAAAAACAGTTTTTTGAAGATCCAAGGAGGGAGGTTGATGGTATTCACTCATTTTGACCTGAAAAACATTGTTTGACCAACATAGGTGGAAAAAGGAAAAGACAAAGGACAAAAAAAACCTCGCTACTAAACTACGCTACACAATTTTTTGTACATGACTGTTTTAGCGGTCAACTTAAAGTTTTATTTTAGACCAAAGGAAAAAGTATTTTGGAAATCTGAAAGAGATTTTTCTTCAACATAGGTCCATATAAAAAAACCTCTCTCATTTTCTGCAAAGCCATCAGGGTTTGGAAATTATACACTCATCTTTGAAGCCTATTTTTCAGAATTTTCACTAACCAGATTTGTGAAAAAATTGTAAAAACTCGACTTGGAGGAGGTCCAGATCAACATCCATGTGGCATAATGACACATCAAAAGTCTAGTGCACTCAACAAATTAGTTGGTTGCAACTGATAAGAGTTATTAAATTGATTTGTTGAACTATTAATGAAAGAAGAGTCCTTCTTGTATTCAAACTCTTGAAAACAAAAATATCCCTAGGAAGTCTTCAAGTGATGGAATCATGTTTGAAATAGGTCTTTAAGGTGGGAATTCGAAGCTAGCAAGGTGGAAAATCATTTTTATGAGTCCTCACTCTATAAATGATAGTTTTAGAGTTAGAAGGGGTTGGGAGATGTTATGAAGGCACTATTCTTGTAATATTTGTCTATCAGTAATATAGAGTTTCAACAACCTATTTCAGACTTGAGATAATTCTATGTGTTCTTATGTATGTTTCTTATATCAGTATTTTAATTTCTCTCCAGTTTCTACTTGTATAATCACTTGGAATTCATGATTACATGCTCCAAATTCCTTTATACAACTAGTTTGTTGTTTTGTCAGGTTTTATTAGTTTGCTTATGTATAATCACTTGGAATTCATGGTGACATGCTCCAACTTCCTGTATGCATATAACTTGTTGTTATGTCCTTCATGTGTCATTTTATAAGAACATAATTTCCTCAACTTGCATGAGATAGATTTACTTGTGACTTAGATTTCATATTGACTCCACAAGCCTAATGGTAGTAAAACCTCTACATATTTCACCTACACAACAACACATTCAATCCAATTCAGAGTTAACCATCTGCTTTAAACTTCATTGAAAATCATTTATTATTCTTTTGAGAGAGCCCTCTAAAACTGGAAAGACTAATTTCCAGTTGCAAGTGGTTTGAAGTAGTTACTCCAAGTTGACCACTGAAGCAGCCCAAAAAGACTCAATTTGGTGATAAAATTTGGCCATCCAACAACTTCAATCTTTTGGAGTAGAGAGAGAGACCTTGAGATAACCGCTAAAGGGTAAAAATGTCCTTGCATTGGGTCTTATAACTTCATAGTTCTAAGGGTCCTTTGGCAAGAGGGTAACATAGTATGTTTCTTCCTAAAAACGAGCAATAAGAGGGGACTTTGATTCCAACGTTTGACTCTTTATGAGCTTTTGTGTTTATGTTTAGTTTAGTTGTGTCTTATCTCTATATATGCATACTATACCATGATTTAGTGTGTTCTATATTTTATATCATGTTCACTAACCTGCTAACCATTTTGTTTTTCTGCCTGTGACCATAGCTTGGAGGCAACGACCACTCCTCCTAAGCACCAATGGATTGGTACACTTGTGCACCAAAACCACAACTAGAGAAGGTAAAAAGGTCACATGTTGCATCGAGGAGAAAAATGAAGGAAAATAATGGAAAATGAAGAAAATAGAGGCCTCATTGATAAAAAGGCTTCTAAGGATCAGTTGGCAAGATTTTTCTTAGTTAAGCTTTTGTTAGTTCAGTTTTGGAGCTCTCTCATTATTCTCTTTATCTCACACTCTTGGATACTTTGATATTTCTTGGAGCAATACAACATTGTGCCAAGGAGGAGGAAGAAAGCAAAGAAAGGACAAGAAAGGAAAGGAAAGAAAATATCAAGCAAGGAAAAACAAGATCTCGCAGCTTTAGCAGAAATACTTGCAGGTAACATATTGCATGTGTGATTTCCTAACTGGTTTGTACATGCATGGCTTATGCATGTTGGTATTTGTTTATTTTGATGTTGGTGGCATGGTTTTGTCGGGTTATGACAATGGTTTTCAGCCTTGCCTTGCCCTTTCCAGATGCCATGGTGTGTTTGGTTTTTGATCTCGGTTTTGAGCTATGGATTTTTCGAATGGATTTGGAATTTAGGGTGAAGGTGGTCTCAAGGTTCATTCCCAAAGGCCTAGGAATCCCTTGAGCGGTTTTGGCAGGATACAGGGTAAATACTTAGGGAGATGTATCTTTTAGGACCTAGTGATCCAGGATTACATTACGGTAAAGCTTGAGAGATAGGGAGAGAGAAAATTCCTTAAGGATAGTGATGGATTCTCGATGGAATTTGTTAAGTCCCTATATTAATAGTGTAGCCCCTTATTATGTTAGTGTAGCCCCCCTTATTTTTATTATTGTACCCCTGTAACCCCCATATTGTTATTATTGTGCCCTTAAATTATTATTGTTAGGTCGGCTAGGATTACATTATGGCCCCAGTAGGATTACATTGTGGCCCCATGGACTCATATATATAGAAAGGAGGTTTTGTAATTTGAATCATCCAAGAATTGTTCATTCATGTAATGTATTGGAGGTTGCCCCCTCGAAGTGGCTTATTTATAAGGCGTTGATATCTCTTTTCTTCTCTTTTTGGAGCTGGTTACACAACATTTGGTATCAGAGCTTGGGATTCTAGGGTTTCGCTGCTCCAAACAGGTCATCGCGGCATTTTCGCTATAAATTTTTTTCTACAAAGTTTCAGAAGCTGAAATTTTTAGGGTATGAAGCTGAAATCCTAAGGAAGCTTGTCTAAAAATTTCAGAGCTTGGTTCTCAATATTTGGGGAGATATCATCTGTGGAAGTTAGGTATTTTTTCAAGCTCATAAAAAGGTCATCGTGGAATTTGCGCTATAAATTTTTTTGTACAAAGGTTCAGAATCTGAAATTAGTATGGTGTGAAGCTAAAATCCTGAGGAAATTCCTCAAAAAAGTTTAGAGCTTGGTTCGCAATATTTTTGGAGATATGATCTGTGGAAGGTAGTGCTTTTTCAGGCTCCTGAATTTCATATCAAAGAGGTGATCGTGGGAAAAGTTCAATAACTCTCTCTCTGGGCATCAGATTGGAGTAACGTAAAAAGTGGTTGCAAGTAAACAGCCTGTAGTTTCTTGGCTATAAATTTCAGAGACAAAGGACGAAACAGTGACACGTGGAAAGTCGTACAAGTTCACTCTACTGAACCAGTCCAAAATTGGGTCATTGTGGGAGATTGGAAATAACTTTGTCTTGAAGAATCCAAATCAGATCAGACCTGTGGCATTTGAAAGAAGCTTCAGAGGAATACTACAAGGTTGAATTTCAGATATTGAGGATCTGCAATTATAGATATAATTTAATTTCAATATCTAGCTCCTCAAAAGAAAGAGAAAGGTGTGTATCTGGTTTTTAAAATTGCATAACGTTTGTTTGAAAAAAAAATTGAAGTGATTCCAAGTGCATATTTTAGAATTTTCATCAGTATTGGGTTCTATAATGCCTCCAAAAAATAATTCCATACCCATTAATCCCTCAAAAATCTATACTATGACGCATGAAGAGGAAGAGTTGCAGTATGAGATATCAAAATTACGGTACCAAGTGCAACAAGTTTCAATCTTACGAAGAGCAATTGAAGATGAAATAGATGGTTTAAAAGCGGAAATGGAGGCTAAGTTGGATGGTTTGAAGGATCAAATAATAGCTAATATGGATGATAAATTAGTGGAAGATCACAGCGAGCATCAACAACAAGTTCTCCAACTCTCAAAGGATAACCCAACTTTGGTGCAAAATCTAATGAAACAACAGGAAGAACAACATCACATCGAAAGAAGTTATGAAGCAGTCATAGAAACAAGAACTCGACAAGTACGATCAATTTCAGAGTATCTCAGCAAGTGGAAGAACTTTCGTGTAGAATATTTCACATGGGAGGATGAGAATTTTATACAGAAGCATCAAGAAATAATCAAGCGTTGAGGACAACACTTGTTTGAAGGAGAGGGGCATGTTAAGTCCCTATATTAATAGTGTAACCCCTTATTATGTTAGTGTAGCCCCCCTTATTGTTATTATTGTACCCCTGTAACCCCCATATTGTTATTATTGTGCCCTTACATTATTATTGTTAGGTCGGCTAGGATTACATTGTGGCCCCACTAGGATTATATTGTGGCCCCCTGGACTCCTATATATAGAAGGAGGTTTTGTTCATTTGTATCATCCAAGAATTGTTCATTTATGTAATGTATTGGAGGTTTCCCCCTCGAAGTGGCTTATTTCTAAGGCGTTGATATCTCTTTTCTTCTCTTTTTGGAGCTGGTTACACAACAAAATTTCCATGTTATGCTCGGTTTTTTGATCAGAGAACCGGTTAGGTGTGATCATAGTATGGCAAGGGTGGAGGTAGTTTAACCTCTAGATTATCTTGGTTGTGTTTTTGGATGGGTTTATTCATGAGATCCCACATTCATGCTTGGAATATGGCACGGGGGTGACTAGCTGAAGAGAGATTTGGCTCAACCATGTCTATGGTCGGGTGGAGCGTGGAAGTCCCTAACCTAGTTGGTATTTGCCTATGTTTATGGAAGCTAAGTTATCTTGATTTTTTACCTATTATTATGAGGATTTAATAGTTGTATTCTCATTGTTCTTTCCATGGTTTTATGCTGGTTATAATCATGCTTAAATGACTGGTTCATGTTATGGCTAATTCATGTATTCACTTGTAATTGTTAAAATGATGGATGCAAGACCTAATTGATGTTATATATGGTTAAGGAAGAAGGTGGTGATCCTTTTTGTAATTTTTCATAAGTGATTTTAGTCATTTATGCTCTGTGTTGTATCCTATACCTGTAGATTACATTCATTCCAAGTGTTTGACAGAATGTCTATCCCGGTTGGGGATGGTCAGGCTTAGTCCTGGAGTTAAGTTTTGGTTTACTAGTTTTTTCACTATGTATTTAATGATTCATGGAAGTTACATGAAGTTATGGGAAGTGTCCGGGATTTTGGGTTTAAAAAGTGGCTTAAATCTTGCAGATGCAGGCACAGTTGTGGGAAATTTAGTCCCTGGACGCTAGCATGCAGGCTCATGTGTGCATCAAGAGACTCCCATACACATGGATGCATACCTATGCATGCGTCTAGGGGGTTTTATCTATGAAATATTAGTGGGACTCACGGATAGGTCAGGTGGATGTCTGTGATAGCCTCTGGGGGTCTTGTAACACGTTTTAAAGGTAATGTTATGGTTTCTGCTTCGATTTCGCTTCCTTAAGGTCACCAAGGAGGTTGAATCTGTCTTAACGACCTCTCATCTCATGTTTACCCAGTTGGCCAGTTACTTGGGTAGGCTTGAGGGCAATGGTATGTTACAATGAGGAGTATATCACCAAGTTCTTAGAACTACTGAGGTATGTCCCCTACCTCAAGGAGGAAAAGGAAAATATTTAGAGGTATGTAAGTAGGTTTCCAACGTCTTTCAAGGATATAATCGAGTTTAATAAGGCTAAGACATTAGAAGATGCAATTAAAAAATTGAAGCACTTTTATGAACAATAAAGGTGCATGCCAGAATTTAGGAATGATTGGAAGACAAAAGGTGGCTTGAAATAGAAACTAAAGGGGCATAAGAAAGTGTGGGGGCAAAAATATACAAGAAAAATGGAAAACACTACAACATCCAAGCGAGGTCAAGCAAAAAAAAAATTTAATTCAGTAGACAAATGTCGCGTTAGCCAACTTATGGGAAAAAAAATAAAGGTTATGTGAGAGAGCCATTAAATTATTGGACCTGCGAGGAAAACGATTGAAAGAGGTACTATCCCTAACAAAGGATCAATGGGCCATGACTTTATAATGTGCATGAAGCCTGGAACATGGGGGTGTGATTGAGAGTATGCCCAAGATTTATGCAGTGGTGGAAAATAGGTAGGTCAATCACTCGACATCCATAATAAAAATGAAAGGTATGGTCTATGGTCGAAATATGTCTATTTTAATTGACTTGGGATCTAATTATAGTGATGTTAGCCCATAAATTGTTGAGTAGTGTCGATTGGCCAAAGAATCACATGAAGAATTGCGACTAGTCTAATTATCCACAAGGATTAAAAATAAAGTCAAGTATTGGGTGAAAACGTGCCCATTTGAGCTGAGTGGCTTGCCAACAACTGTTGATTTTAATATATTGTCATTGGGGGCATACAATGCATTACTAGGAATGTATGATCCAGGAGGATCAAATAGGTTGAAGTGCAAGTGGCTTAAGTACAAAGGCTCAAAAATCAAAGTGTCAGAAATGTGGAAAACTTAGTGTCAAGTTGAATATCTTGTCTTTCTGATTCCAACGACGTAGATGACACTCAAATCCGAGTCCGTATGGAGGAGTTAGAAGCAGTCAAAGTTTGAGGGTTGACTTGGTGATGTGGCAACTTAAGGAGGCAACACATTTGCAGAAATCCGGCCAGATTCTTGGTGGGTCCCTTATTTGACTCCTTTGGTCAAATTCTAGAAATTCTGAGAAAAGATGGTTGGTTTAAATGAAATAAAAAAATATATTAAAAAAAGGTAGGGCAGGCCATGACACCCGCACTACCCAACGGATATAACAAAATATATATTAAATTCGGGGTGGGAAGCGGTCATGACCCCATCGCCCAACCACCCAATACCCAATGCATATTCAAAACAAACATAAGGGTGGGGCACGGGCTGTTAGCCTCGCCACCCCATCCCATACCATTGCACATATTATAATGGAGTCGATGAGAGATATGGGGTGGGCTGCCCAATGCGGGCCCAACCCCACCAACGTACCCACTTGCTATTAAATTTAATGCTGCAGGGTTTAAAAAATCATGCCACGGTTAATTAAAAAAAAATACGCTTTATTACGTAGGGGGCGGGGTTTGACCACCCGACCCCCTCCCTCACATTTGGGATCTCAACCAACTCAGCCAGCAGAATCCTTGGGGAGTCTGCTCGCCTTTTAATATATAAACCATTTATTTCAGAAGTGCGCCCAGGAAGTCCAGGAGTGGAATGGAGTATGAGACATAGTGGAACCTTTAGCACTTTGCAGGAGGGGGGCGAAACCATGAACGAGCCATTTCCAGAGGGGCCAGATTTACCCGGCATCAGAATCAAGAAAATTTTATATGTATTCTACACCTATCGGTGCCACGAATCCAACGGTGCTGTCCATTTCTTCATTAGAGGTCTCCAATTTTTGGGCACTTTCAACAATGGAGGTATACGGGTGTAATTTTGCATTAATTCTTATACTTTCATTTTATTTTCCACTTAATGAAAGAGGACCTCCCCACTGATTGAGTAGGGCCCAGAGACGTAGTCCCTCTTGGACAAACTCCGATATCAATTCCTTGTCTTCTTGCATGATTTTATGTGCTTCTCTCTTCTTATGTTTATGCCTTTAAAGTTTCATGGTTAAGATGCAATTTTAAATGTAATTATTTAATACATCTCAAAGCAATTTTTTTATGAATCAAGTGGTATTAGAGTAGGTCTTTGTAGATGTGAATTGCATGTTTGTATGCTAACTAGAAAAATCCTATGAAGAGGCGAAGGGAAACTAAAGTGTTTTGATCCCGAAGCGGGACGTGCACATCGAAGAAAAAACATGGATGATGATGTTAGAAATGAGGAGGAGCTAAATTTCCAGAAAACATTCTACACCATGGCAGATCGAGTTGAGAAGCTGTTCTCAAGGCTTGAGAAACTAGAAAGTGCAGGGGAAAAGGCTCTAGAAGGACAAGGTTCAACACATGGAGATGATGGAAGGGATCCACCTCCTTCTCCTTCCGTGAGTGGAAGTTCCTCTTCTTCTTCTCACCATCATAATAGGAATTTAGGAAACACATCTAAGAATCCCTTCTTTAAATTGGATGTCAAATTTGATCTTCCCATGTATCATGGTGAAAGTAATGCAAAAAATCTTAACAACTGGATTAGGCAGATTGAAGTCTACTGCAGGATTTAGCAGATCGAGGAGGACAAGGCAAAGATCCAGTTGGCCTCTCTTCGACTGAACGAAATTTCTCTTGTCTGCTGGGAGAGAAAATTGTAAGTGTTAGTGTCAGAATATGCATTCTGCCACTAGTGATCAAAATCACTCTTTGCATATTCATTTTAGGTGTCCCACTCAGAAAATTTTTAATCATTCCACTAGGTCATGTAAAAATTGATTCACTGATGGTAGCCCTAGTCTAAAAATATCACTCTCCCTCACAAATTCTCATTTGTTGGCTCACCTACATGTATTTTGGAGCATAAAAACACCTATGAAAATCTCATTTAACTATGTGTTATCTCAGTCAAAGTCAACCATGGAGTCAGGTCATTCAAGGTCAAATTAGGTCATTAGGTTTCATTGTTCAAGGTCAAAAAATGCACCATGACATCTCATAAGGTCAGCAAAGGTTCATCATCAGCTACAGAGGATTATAAACATGAAAGATGTTTTCAAAGTTGTAATTTTTATTTTAAGTATCAGTTTCATTCAAAAATGTAATTTTTATTCCCAAAAAAAATGATGTAATTTTATTTTTTTTAATTTTTGTAATTTTATGTCCATTATATGTAATAAGTACTTGATCTTCCGAAGCTACTAACTCAAATCCATATGCCAAACTGAATACCAAACAAATTACATCTCAAAGTGTTAGAGGTCCTACCCCATCAACTGATCAACCTGCAAAACAAAAAGTCAGAAGTCAAAGAGCATTAGTGTGAAAATTTGAAAGGTGAAATGAAACATTAGAAAAGTGGGTTTTCAAAACATAAATCAAACCCACGCAAGTATAAAATCCCTCAAAGACATAAATTCAAAGTTAGTTTTCTTCCTATACCCTCAAGCATACTTAAAAAAGGAGAAGTTTTCGAGTTTTTAGGTGAAATTCTGCAAAACAGGGGTAGAGGGTGCGTTCTGTAGTAGCATTGCGTGTTTGCCTGAAAACGCTACACATTTGTTAAAGGTGTTGTGCACCTGTCAAGAGGAGGGTGTGTTTAACCTGGGTGTTGTGCATTTGCCTGAAAACCCTCAGGGATTGCCAAAATACCACTACAACTCTCTCAAGCTTCAAAAAGGGTTTCCTACACTCTCCAGCAAGCAAGTAGGTCACAAATTCATCAGTCCTCTTCTCCTTAATCAGTTTATGTGATGTTTTATTTGGTTTTGGTGTCATCTTAAGTTCAAAAAACTAATATCATTCTACTAGCATCCCACTACCATTCCCACATTTCAATTTACCTTATCCTAATCCCCCATATCATAAAACACTTTCCCATAACCCCTACATAACTATCTCCTTCCCTAAGCTTTCATCTCCTTCAAAACCCTAAGCCCTAGGTACTCATTTTCCTAGGCTCCCTATACCCTAATTATAATTAAATCCCCTATTCTAAATCCCCTCATCATCACTACCCCCTGTCACCTTCCTCATATCACAAATCCTTATTCCCATCTCCTCAAATTTCCTCACACCAACCCACACTTCTTACACCCACATTCAATTCCATCATCTCCCTAGGGTTTTGACACCAAATACATCATGGAAGAAGAAGAGAAAATAATTCATAGTGAGGAGGAATAAAGAGAGGAGAGAAGGCCATCTAAAAAAGGAGGGAGAATCATTAGACATGAGCCAACAAATACTAGAGAAATCATGGCATCTCCCATCACTGTGACATGATTCAAGAATGTAGGTTGTTTTGAGTTCTGTGAGAAAGTACAAAGGGTCCAATACCATCCTATGTTTACTAGATTATTCATTTCCAACCTCCATGACAACCAGGTAACCCTTGTTGGTGTCACTTTCACTGTTTCCCCTGCCATCATATCAACTACAACTGGGGTCCCAAATGTTGGGGAAAAATGGTTCAAGCAAGGAGAATTGAATCAATTCTATTATGAGCCACATATTAAACCAAGGTACAAGAATGAGAGAAAGAGAATTTTTCCTTTCTCTTACCTCCTAGACAGATATGTCTCCATGATGAAAATTATCATGAGGTACTTTACTTGTGAGGGTAGGTTTTCTAGACTCTACTCCTATCATGTCCGGCTATTCATGCACTTCACAAGGGTCAGAATGATCAATATACCTTACTATCTCTACCGAAGAATTGAAAAGATCAAATTTATTTCCCAAAACAAATATTATGATCATCAAATGCAAAGTGTCTTTCACCACTCCATCATCAAGATGATAGTCCTCCATCACCTTGATCAGTTAAACATTGCATGGGACACCTTCATATCCAATGCGATTTTCACTGTCCCACCTATTCAGCATGGCCAAGATGCACCTTCATCATATCATCCTTCCACATCCATTCCTCCATCTCAGCCTACAATTCATACATAATCACCAGATCAGTCTCCTTCACCCACCTCACCACCATCATCTCCATTTCACATTGAGATTGGGTCACCTAGCAGAGGTAAAATTAGCAAGTATAAGAGCACTGATTTGGGCACATTGGCACATACCTATCAGAGAGGTCATAGGCAGGTGATTTTCCCATAGATTGTGGGAGGGGCCCTGCCTTCTTCACCAACAAAGCAGGTACACAAAGGCAAGGAAAAGATGGTAGAGGTTGACATACATGAAGAGAAAGGCCGCCATGAGAAACACGCTGATTTTGAACTTGTAGACTTGGAAACAATTGATGATGATGATCCTTCCTTGATCATACAAGAGAGGGAAGCCAAGATTAGAGAGCTCCAAGCTAATCTTGACAGGTCCAAGTTTTTCATTACCTTTCTCAAGCAAGATAACCAACAACTGAAGACCAAACACTTCATCGATGAAGTGAAATGAATCAAAGCACAAAGATAGGAAAAGAAGGCTAAAGCCTTGCTTGAAGAGACACTAGAGAAGTATGGTGAACTTGATGATGAGGAGGACCAACCTCCAAGATAGAGACCTTAGGACTAGAGGGCTGAAAAGAGCTCTAGAACTAGAGAGGAAAAGTGAAGCCAAGCTTGCTAAAGATCTCACTGTTGATGAAAAAATGAAAATCATGGTTAATAAAGACCGAGAGTGTTTGTTTGAGAAGGTAAACCAACACTTGGAGAAGCTCTTGGCCAAGGTTCAAAAGGACAATGATATTCAAAGAAGGATGGCAAAGCATTATGCCATGATGAACAAAATTGCAAGGCCCAAGCTCAAAAGAGCCAATGCAAAAATTGAAGCCTTAACTAAGAAAGAGGAGAAAAGGAGGCTAGAAATACTTGTTGAGGTAACACTCCATGCCTCAAACACATGATCAACAATCATTCCACCAATTTTGGGAATTTTTTGGCAAATTTTGCAAGTTTGTAAATTTCTGTGTTTTTAGGGACATTTTTAGCATAAAAAAAAATGTCAAACACACATCACTCTTTTTTGGGGCCTCCAATGAGAAAATGGTCACCACTATTGAATTCAGAATGATGAGGAATGCACCTTGTACATTTTCTAAGAATTTGGAGGAAATATGGTCAGTTAAAAGGGCAAAAAACCACCATAAAACTATGTTTATGCCTAATTTTTGGCCTTAGCGCTACGCGTTTACCAGTCTTGGGAAAATGAGTTTTTGACAGGAAAAATGAGCTTCATTTTGAAAAATGAGCTTCATTTTGAAAAATGAAGGCATGTATAGAAATTATACTTGAAGGGATTTCCAATAACCCATCTTGTATCAAATTTAGACACCGGTAAGGCACCCAAAAGAAGCCTTGAACATAGAGGGCGCGTTTGACATAGAGAGGGTGCATTTGACAAGGAGATGGCACGTTTGGCAATCTTCTGAAATTTTATGAGTTTCACTCCTGTTTTGATTTTCATATTGGGAAATGATGATTTTACCTATGTAAATGATGAAAATAAATGTAATTATCATGTTTTTACTATTACCTAGAGTAAATACATTGTAAATAAAACAAATGAGGTGCGATGAATCAATTCACTTAAGTTAGGAATGAGTCACTTGGACCATCCTATACTTTAGCTATCAGTTTAGATTTTTGTGTAATATCTTTCTCACCTCATGGATTTGATCCATGAGGATGAGTGAATGTTTTTTTCATGTATATTTAGTCCATTTATTCACAATAGACAAGGGTTGGAATTAGTTTGATGTTTTCTAGTTGATTAAGGAAACTTTGTACTCAGTCTGGCCAAGCTAATAAAGAGGAGTTGCAACTACTTTTATCGGATACTTGTGGTATTGAATGTCTATCATTGTTTCTTCTTCAGTATCATATGTTTGAAAGTATTGTATTCATGTTCACTTCATTTCTATGTTATGATCTTTTACAAGTTAGATAATCAGAATACATGTTTGCACATGCTCTGTTTTGGGTAACTGATCATATTTTGTTCATCTTCTTCCGTCTGAGAAAAATACATCTCCTATGCTTTTCTTAGCCTTATTATAGCTTCAACACCATTCCATAAAAATTCTCTTCAAGTGATAATCAATATACCTACCTTGCCCCATTGATACCTGCAACCCTAAATCATTTTCCCTGACCTAGCTTTCCTTGAACTAATTTCTTCATCTAGTGATTTCCCCAACCAAAAAAATTCAAAACAACCCCCTGCACTCTATATATAGCCTAAAAACCCTAATTTATCCAACCTTCCTGGCTGTGGCCCTTTTGGAGAGAGCCCTCTTTGGCTTGATACGGTTAGCTATCAAGTCAAAAACTTGGTCTGTGGTTACCTCTGTTGGGATTCCTTCTTTAGCCTTGGGAATATGGAAGAGTGATAACAACAAGGAAACCAAAATGTGGGTAACCTTCTCTCCTCATGGTCAAATTTTTTTTTTTCTTCTTCATTGAAAAACGAATTTGACCCTTTGGGTTATAAGCAGAAGGCATTAATGGAATGCCAAAACCTAAGGAAAAGCAGAGGTCAAAATGTACAAGACTTCACTGAAGGATTTATAAAATAAGAATTGAATTTGTGTATTCCATTAGATTCACTAGAGATGGTAACCAAGTATATTGGTTCTCTGCATAATTACATAAGACATTCATTATTATTGTTTGAGCCTCCTACCATCGATGAGGCTAGTGTGAAGGCCATGCACATAAAAAGCAAGGGAACACATGAACAAAGTGACCACCCAAAAAGGACTGCAACAACCAAAAGAAGGGGAGTAAAGCCCACTTGCACACATTGTGAGAAAGAGGGAGATGCAGATGAAGAAAATTGTTGGAAGATGCACCCTGAGTTGAGACCTGAGAGGAATGAAAAAAAATGGGAAGCAGAAGACCACCACCACCGTACAAGAAAAACACGATTCTGAATCAGAAGAAGATGAGAAGGTCACAACTGTAGGATTTGCACGAGATAGACAAATTGACCTGGGGTCTGATTCCGGTGATGCCAAATGAAGCTTGCATCCTTTGGGTTCATAGTAGGAGGACCCATAGACTTGGGTTCTGATTCAGGCGATGAAACAAAAATTTCAACAGATATTGTACCAAAGATGCAAATGACACTTACTGCGGCGGAGTTCCAAGAACTTGAAGAAATTAACCAAAGTATCTAAGTAGAAAATATTGAGCTAAGAAGGCTCCTACAAGAAGAAAAGGAAGAAAAAAAAAGGTTAATACGCTAGTTACAAGCTAAGGATGAGGCCTTGGAAAATTTGAAACGTAACCAACTCGAGGTAAAAAGCAACCCTTCAATTTCATGTACTTTTCATGATGACGAATTCGCCGCTTTTGAAAAACATACTATAGGGATTAGATCCAAACTACTGAAGAATTTGGGGTATCAGGGAAATAGCCTCGACATCAATGGCCAAGGCATTGTAAACCCCATTGAACTCTAGGAATTTCCACGTCATGCAGGATTGATATAAACCAGAAAGGAAATTGGAGAAAGCTCCAACACGACTAGTGACCAACCAACAATAGACGATGAAATCCCTCCCTCACAGTCCAATGATAGTGAGGGTTCCATGAAAAATTATCAAAGGAACACTAGAGGAAAGTGCCCCAATGTGACCCAGAACGTTTGGAGGAAAAAGAATCATTGTAGTCGTTGCAATGAAGTGGGACACCAAAAAGCCACGTGTCCGATGATCCATGCCCTGAAATCATCAATATAGAAGCCGAAAGGTGACAATGTGCAACAAATGAGTCCACCACATTCATGGTGTTCTGCTTTACTAAGTTGGGTTTTTTAGAGGTAGTAGCTTGTTACGTCCACAATTGTAAATCATACATTGCAAGTAAATGTAAATGTGATGGTGTGTTTCCCATCACTTCGAAACACAACGATGATGTTTTGGCTTTTCCTTATGAGTAGTTGAGGTATTGATTGTTTTTATGTAATCCTTGGCCAATGAGTGTGTCCTATAAACTATTGGCAAGGAGGGGTTGTTGAGTCATGTGTGGTGTGTGCATGGTCACAAATGATGTACCATTTTTGTGTGCAGGAGATTGAAACTGTGTGTTGAACGAATAAGCTGTGTGCTGGGTGTGCTAATGCTTTTGGTGGTCCAAAAGCTCCTCAGTGTGGAGGAATGATCCAGGAGGATCGAATAGGTCCAAGTACAAATAGCTTAAGTACAAAGGCTAAAAAATAAAAGTGTCAGAAATGTGGAAAAATTAGTGTCAAATTGAAGATCTCGTCTTTATGATTCCAACGACGCAAACGACACTAAAATCCGAGTCTGTATGGAGGAGTTAGAAGCAATCAAAGTTTGAGGGTTGACTTGGTGATATGGCAGCCTAAGGAGGAAACAAATTTGAAGAAATCTAGCCACCAGATTCCGGCCAACTCTAGCAGGATTCCAGGCAAAATTGTGGGTCCCTTAATTTGACTCCTTCGGTCAAATTCTAGAAATTATGAAAAAAGATAGTTGGTTTAAATGAAATAAAAAAATATTAAAAAAAGGTAGGGCAGGCCCTGACCCCCACCCTACCCAACATATATAACAAAATATATATTAAATTGGGGGTGGGCAGCAGTCATGACCCCGCTTCCCAACCACCCACTACCCAGCGCATACTCAAAACAAACATACGGGTGGGGCAGGGGCTTTCATCCCCGCCGCCCCTTCCCATATCACTCCACGTATTATAACGAAGCTGACGGGAGATATGGGGTGGGCCTCCCAATGTGGGCCTGACCCCCCCAATGTACCCACTTGCCATTAAACTTAATGCTATGGGGTTTAAAAGCATGCCATGGTTAATTCAAAAACAATATGCCTTATTACGGAGGGGGCGGGGTTTGAACACCCGACCCCCTCCCTCACATTTTGGATCTCAACCAACTCAGCCAAAAGACTCTTGTGGAGTCTGTCCACCTTTTAATATATAAACCATTCATTTTAGAAGTGTGCCCAGGCAGGCCAGGAGAGGCACAGAGTATGAGACAGAGTGGAACCTTGAGTGCTTTGGAGGAGGGGGGAATAACCATGAACTGAGCCATTTCTAGAGGGTCCAGATTTTCATGGTGTCAAAATCAGGAAAATTTTATATGGATTCTGCACCTCTCGGTGCCACGAATCCAAAATTGTTGTCCATTTATTCATCATAGATCTCCAATTTTTGGGCACTTTCAACTATGGAGGTATAAGGGTGTAATTTTGCATTAATGCTTGTACTTTCATTTTATTTTACTTTTAATAAAAGAGGTCCTCCCCACTGATTGAGTAGGGACCGGAGATGTAGTCCCTCTTGGACGAACTCCGATATCAATTCCTTGTCTTCTTGCATGATTTTATGTACTTCTCTCTTATTATGTTTATGCCTTAAACGTTTCATGGTTAAGATGAAATTTTACATGTAATTCTTTAATGCATCTCAAAGAAAAAGATATTGGATCAATGGACTAGTTGTTCATGAATCACAAGAATGCGTATTATTATGAGAAAGTCATTGAATGCCTTGATGAGACCAGGGAGAGAAAAATATTGTAGGGGTGATTAAATCCTACATCAATCAGGCTAATCATGGCCATGCAGGCCAAGAGGAGTCACCAAAAGGGATGTGTTTGATATGTTTTCCACATTAACATTAATGTTGAAGCTAACAACAACATTGAGGATAATGACTGTGATACTTTATTAAAGTATCCCATCTTAAACCATTTTCAATATGTATTTCATGAAGAAATTCCAGGTTTTCCCCCTCATATAGAAGTGGATTTATCCATTGAATCATTACCAGGGGAAACTCCACAATCTAAAGAACCATATAGAATGAGCACTCTATAGTTAATCGAGTTGAAGCTACAACTCAAAGGCATTTTGTACAATGACTAGGTAAGGCTGAGTGTATCTCCATGGGGAGCACTGATCTTATTTTTGAAGAAGAAGGATGGAACACTCAAGTTGCGAATCAATTATAAGAAACTTAATAAAGTTACCATTAAGAAAAAATATCCCTTGAATGGATTGATGACTTATTTGATCAATTGCGAGGTGCAACAATATTCTAAAAAAATGATTTAAGATTAGGCTATTAGCAAGTGTGCATTAAAGATGAAGGCATCTATGAGATGACCTTATGAACAAGGTATGGGCATTATGAATTTGTGGTAGTGCCCTTTGGGATGACCAATGCACCTGCAAATTTTATGTGCTTAATGAAAAATGTGTTGCACCCTTAAACAAGTTTTTAGCTATTTTTGTTAATGATATATTGGTATATTCAAAAGCCAAGGAGGAGCATGAAGGGAACCTAGATATGGTACTACAACCGCTAAGAGGGCACAAGATGTATGCGAAGCTTAGAAAATGTGACTTCTTTAATTCACAAATCCATTACTTGGGACACATTGTCTCAAAGTTGGTAACAATCGTTGATATAAAGAAGATTAAGGCCATAATAGAGTGGAAAACACCAAAGAATGTGGCTAAAATTAGATCATTCATGGGGCTGGTAGGCTATTACAGGAGGCCCATCAAGAAATTCTCAAAGATTGGCTATCCAATCATTACATTGCAAAAGAAGGGGAAGAATTTTGAATGGATAGTTGAATACACTACAAGATTTGATCAGCTGAAGCAATTGCTCACTAATGCACCAATGGTAAGAATAGTGGACCCAAACAGGGATTTTGTGGTTTGCACAGATGCCTGCAAAGAGGGACTTGGTGGAGTCTTGATGCGGGAAGGCCAAGTGGTTTGTTATGAATCATGAAAGTTAAATGAACATGAGAAAAAATATCTAGCTCATAACTTATAGCTGGCTACCATCATTCATGCATTAAAAATGTGGAGGCATTATTTCCTTGGAAAAAGATTTATTTTAATGACTAATCATGGAGGGCTAACACAATTGTTTAATCAAAATAAATTAAATGGCAAGCAAGCTAGATGGCTGACCACAATTATTGAGTTTTATTTCAAAATAAAATACATAAAAGGCAAAGAAAATTAAGTTATTGACGCACACAACACGAGAGTACAAATGTGCCATGTAGTAGCCATAAGTTCTTATGGAACTGATTTTGAAGCAAAAATTAGAAATGCAGGGAAAAAAGATGAAACATATCAATAGATAAAGGAAAAATGACAACAAGAGCCTAAGAGTGAAAGGGACAAGGAATATTGCCTCATAGAGGGCGGGTTGATTAGATTCAAAAATAGAATCTATAACCCAAATGAAAGAAATTTAAAGAGTCTCATCTTAAAAGAATTCCTTGAAAAGCCATATCCTGGCCACCCAAGCCACAAAAATATCCTAAAAACCATCAAGAAGTTTTATTATTAAACTGATTTGAAAATAGACGCGGTTGATTTCATTTCCAAGTGCATAAAGTGCTAACAAGTGAAGGCCGAGTGCAAGAACCCAAATAGTTTATTGCAACCTATTCCCATTCTAGATTGGAAATGGGAAGTGATTTCTGTGGATTTTATTACAGGGCTGCCAAGGACTTCCAAACAACATGATGCAATAATGGTTGTGGTTGAAAAATTGAGCAATGTGGCTCAATTTGTGGTGGTTAAATCTACTAATTCAACAAGTGATGTGGCTTAAGTTTTCATAAAGGAGGCTTTAAAGTTGCATGGAGTTCCCAAGAAAATTATCTTGGATAGAGATGCCAAATTTACTTCAAGGTTTTGCAAGGAATTATTTGCAGTATTGGGGATAGAGTAAGGATTCAACACATCTTACCATCTACAAACTTATGGGAAAACAAAGAGAACAAATAGAATCCTTGAAGAAATGCTTAGAATGTATGTAATTCACTAGCCAAGAAAGTGGGAGGAATATCTTCCACTTGTAGAGTTTGCACAATAATCGGTACCTAGAATCACTAAAAATGAGCCCATTTGAAGCACTTTATGGGAGGATATGTGATACTCCTATCGACTAGAATTATCCAATGAATAAGGTTCTCATTGGGCCTAATATGTTAAAATGAATGGAAGAGGAAATTATGACCATCAAATAGAATTTTAAGGTGGCTCAAGATAGGAAAAAGAGCCATGTATACCAGCATAGAGTGCATAAAGAGTTCAAATTTTGGGAGCATGTGTATCTACATGTTATAAACAAGAAAAAATCCTTGAAAATTGGGTCATGTGCCAAGTCGACACCATGATTTTGTGGGCCATTTGAAGTGCGTGAAAGGATAGGGTCAGTGGCCTATAAGATGGCCTGGCCACCATTAGTGAAAACTCATGATGTTTTCCATGTTTCTTCGCTTAAAAAATATATGTACAAGATGCTAATCATGTGCTTGATTGGTTTTTGCTACAGGTAGAGCTAGATGGAGAGATCTGGTCAGAACCTCAATGCATTCTAAATCAGAGGCAACTCACACTCTAGAATTGAACAATAGAGAAAGCCAAGGTGCAGTGGAAGCACTTTGGGCCCAAGGAATCCATATGGGAAATGGATGATCAAATACATGTAACATATCCATTTTTTTTGTTGAATGAAGCAAATGTAAATAAATTTTTAAACGTGTTTATAAATCTTCAATTCAGTTTGTGCTTGGTTTAAAGCATGCTTTTATTTTTGTGTTCGTTTATAGAACATCGAGTAAGGTGTTACTCTAAGGGGGAGGGGTTTGTGGCAATCCCTAGATAACCCCCTCTATTGTAAATATTGTAGCTATTTTGTTTTATTAAAAAAGGCCCAAGAATTGGGACACAAATTTCAGAGGTTGAGGAAGAAGATTGCTTGGGATTTGAAGGAGGCTTGACTAGTTTCATGACAACCATGGAAGGCTAGAAAGTATGCCTTAAATGGACTGGTTTTATCAATTAATTGAGTAGGAAATAAGGACAAAATACCCATGTACGCCTTGGACAAATCCATAAGGTAGAGAGGATAGAAATTTAAAGAGAATGGAATGTGCTGCTAGATGGGATAACCTGAAGTCAACAAATTAGGAAGTGGAAGGGGGAGATGGCACAACAGCCTCCCAATGACCACACGAACAAAAATAACCACCGTGATTAAGATAAAAGAAGGGAAATGAAGAGTGTACACTACGTAACCATTGGACGGTTGCAACAACATAGTGGGAGGAATTAGAGGGAGGAAAAATAAGAAAACATATGAGGACACATAATGAACCAGGGTCTAGTATCAAAAAATTCAAATAGAGAAAGAAGGGGAAGAATAGCACAAGAGACTGAAGAGAAGGAATATTTGTATAACCAAACGAATATAAGGAAACGAGAAAAAAATATTTCGGTTGAGCATTGGAATATTGGAAGGACACCTCTCATGTGAGGAGTAGTAGTCTTTAGATTCCCCGATTTAGCTAGCAACATTGATTTTATCCTTTGAGAAAACCTTCTCAAACTCTGGAATTTGGCTTTAGGGTGATTAGTTGCAAGAAATTCCACATTGTAGACCAATCTAAGGTTGGGTACAGAGTTGAACTCCCAATCTTAGTTTCTAGACTTCTTTTACAAAATAAGTGTTTACTCATGCTCCCGTGCTCTTGAAATTAATACATATTTTCAATGTGTTGATTTAATGTTGAGGAATGTTGATTCCTGTGTAAATGTGTGACATTAAATCCTGTGCAATTCCCGAGGAATGATTAACTCCCAAATGGTTGATATGTCAATGCTTTCTCATACTTCTCTGTGTTGAAATTTTCACGTTGGCCATGGTGCTGATACTTTGCTTAAATTAACCTCAAAGCATGTCAATTCTTGTATGACAATAAGGTAATGGTTCCTAGTTATGGCCAAAATTGACCATAATTAACATTTGGGAGATCACGCGGTTAGGGCCCCAATTAGGTCCTTATCCATTTGGGATGGTCATTTCAACTAGTTAAATGGGTATAGTTACCCTTTGTCTAAAACTAGCCTAAACTGATGCTACTCTAATCTAACTATTCTAAAATATAAACTAACTCTAAAATTAACCTTTTCCTGCTAATGTGTGATATTGCTTGTTGTCGTAAGCAACAAAAAAAGAAGGAATTACCTACTTGTAGCTTTTTGAAGAAGGTAATCCTTTGATTTAGCTGAAACAATGGCTCAACCAAGCCATATGAATGTTTTCTCTTGTGAAAGGAGACTTTTGAAAATGCATTCAATTAAACTAATTGCAAAATGAAATATACTTTAATAAGCAAACAACAAAAATAGACATAATCTATCTCGATTAGGAAAATATATAGATCTCGTCCCAATCAAGAGCAAATATAAAAGGAACTGGAGCTGAATCTAAGATTAATATTGAACTAGCAAATCATAGAAATAGTACATATGATTTGCAACTGTTTGAGTAGATATGCATATCAAATTATTCAACAAGTAGTTATTAAATCCTTTCATGCATATACTTAGATTCAAATAACATTGATTGAATTCAAGATATAAAAGTACTAGTTATATTACATAAATAGTTCATATAACATAACAATAATTAAAACAAAGACCAACATGCCATTAGGTTATTAAATAGTTACCACCTAACACATACAAACTTACTTGAATTCTGCATTCAATTCTAATTTAACTCTACTTAACAAGGCAAAGATAACTTTACAACCATTTTCAATAAGTATAAATTATTGTGATTTTAACAATAATGCTAAAATCAACAATTACACCTATTTAGAACAAAAGATAAATCAAACTAAATGATATCTTTATTTAATACTCAAAACTAGATAACAAATCTTTATTATGTATTGATTACATAATAACATTTTTTTCCCTCTCATTCAACCCAACAAATTCCTAATTTCCTTCCACAATTCTCCTATACTATAATGCCTATTCTTCTCATCTTTATAAAATTGGAACCCTTAACTTATGCTCCTTTTATAATCTTTTGAGTTTGATTAGCCTTCTTAAGCTCATGCCTGAAATTCTCCATTATCCACTTGCCATCCAAAAATAAATTACATCAAATATAAATTAAATAAATATTATTAAGATCTAATTATAATCAAAACTAAAAATAAAATAAAATACATTTTAAAATAATAAATTCAATTCAATTAAAACAAAACAAAACAAATCTAATAAAATGGAATTAAATCCATTTTAATTTGATTTTAGATCTTAATATGATCTAAATCTAAAAGAAATCCAAATTAAATTAAATCTATATAAAGATAATCTAAAAGAAAATAGAAATAAACCATAATAAAAGGTAAATTACAAATCTATATAAAATTGAAACAAAACTAATTAAATTTACTTTTAAAAGTAAAACTAAAATAAAACTACGCTGAAAATGAAATTAAACTAAAAAGAAATAAACTACTTTAAAACTTAAACTAACATAGCACTTAAGTGAAAATGAGATAATCTAAACAATTCTCAAACCCGACAGGTTAGAAGTTAAGTTCTGACATTAATCTAGCACGACTTGGCACGACTTCAGATGAGCATAAGTCTCAATATCTCTTGATAGATTAAGAATTCATTACGATGCCTTTAATTGTTATCACCACTACGGTTGTTTCAAGTTTTACTATGAGGAGTTAAGATTTTACTTTACATTACATGAAATTATATTAAATTATATAGAAAATTAATTAAATATGTATAATATTTTTTTTAAGCTAATATTGTTTTTTATTTAGAAAATATTTTATTTTTATTTTAAGAACAAATATACTTACACATCGACTGTGATGTAAAATAAAATTTTAAGCTCAACAAAAGATTGATATATATTTTAAGCATTTACATGATCTAAAGTAATGATCTTAATAATCTTTTTTACTATGAGGAGTTCAGATTTTACTTTACATGAAATTATATTAAGTTATATAGATACTAATTAACTATGTATAGCATTTTTTTTTGTTTTTTTTTATAACCTGATATCGCTTTTCTTTTTAGAGAATATTTTACTTTTATTTTAAGACCAACAAACATACTTACACATCACCTTCACACTGGGATGTTGAATAAGCCTCTCGGCTCAACAAAAGATTGACATATATTTTAAGCATTTACATGATGCAAAATAATGATCTTAATAATCTTTTATTGGATAACAGATCTTCAACTCAGAGTGAAATGGTCCTTCAAAGATTTTTGGTTGTTCCTTCTCTTTTGGTGTGGTTTTTCGATATGGTATGACACCCTAAAACTTCGAGATTATACTTCGGTTGGTTCAAACTTCCACTTGCAATGAAAAAATAAAGTAAGATTTCTTATTTGTGAAAAAAAAATTCTAAAATTCAACAATGAAATCATCCAATTCAGAGTGAAAATTGGTCTTCTGGAGTGGTTGAAAATCAATATCGAATTGTCTTTTTCTGCGCAGGATTTTATGTTGAGATTTGATTCCCTGATGATCACAATTTGGTCCGAATTATTAAGATTTTCTTTTATCCGTGGAACCTTTGCATGAATGCCGTTGATTTCTGCGAGATATGATCCAATATTGTTAACGGTGTTGATGAGAAATGACATATTTCTTACCAAACAACACAATTGCAATCTTATGACCAATCAAGCTTTTCACATTACATGAGGTGGAGGCAGGAATTAAAAAGCTGAAAACATGGAAGGTAAAGGACTTGGTTCAACTTCAAGAAAAATATCTAAAGTGGGGAATGAACATTTTGACACCATACATCATGGAAATATTCAACAACGTCATTTAGCAAGGATTCCCAAGGGATTGAAAAACTGGTCTAGCAATACCCCTTTTTAAACGTGGAGACATTAGTAATCCTTTCAGCTATAGAACCATTATTATCAATCCTTTGTTTGCAAATCTTTTTAGCGACATGGTAGAAAATAGAATCAGTAAGTGGGCAAAAGTAAAAGAAATGAGGGAAAAATGGCAAGCAGGTTTTAGGCTGAAGCATTCTACAATAGATCATGGTATCAAGCTAAGACACATTGTTGAAAATGTTTGGGGGGACAAAAAAGAAGTATTTTACTGCTTTTTTGACTTCAAAAAGGCATTTGACATGGTCCCTAGAGATAAGTTGTGGCATAGAATGGAAGAACTTGAAATTCCTTTGCAATATAGGGCCGCTGTCCATAGATTTCATGAAGAGCTGAAAGTCAAAATTAGAACTTCAACAGGCGTTTCAGAAAGTTTTAGAAGTGACAATGGAGTCAAGCAAGGCTGCCCTTTATCCCCTACCCTTTTTGGTTTATAGATTGACAAATAGAAGAGTAGCTAAATGTGCAAGGTGGGGATGGTTTTCAGTTGGGGGAGTTTGTGATAAAGCTTCTTCTATATGCTGATCATCTTGTACTAGTTTCTAAATCGGCTCATGAATTGCTGATGCACCTATATGCCCTTGAGCATTTTTGTAAAGCAGTGGGGATGCATGTCAATACCAGTAAGACCAAAATAATGATTTTATCTAATAAAAGGAAGCAAATCCAACACACATTCTTCTTTGAAGGAAACATTCTTGAAGAAGTAAATGGATACAAGTACCTCGGGATTGATTTCAATAACAAGCTTAATTGGGAGGATTGTAGAAAGAAGAAAATTTTAGGAGGGTTGAAAGCATTATATGCACTTCAAAACGAATGTAGAGAGGCAAATTTATGAGATTGGAAAATGATTAAAGTGCTTTTTGGACTCCAGTTCAGATTCAACAAGATGATGAGCTTAGTGAAAAGAGTTGCCTTCACTAAGTGGGCCTGGAGGCTATTTTTGGCGCAAGTCTATTTTAGACTGTCTATTTTTAGACATGGTGATCATATTTCAGAGGTTGCAGGATACTATTTGTGGATGGTTGATCAAGTTGGAAAAACAGATGAAATTCTATTTTTAGAATATTGGGTGAAGTCTATTTATAGATCGTCGATCTAAAAATAGAAGTGTCGATTATTATTAGCTCTTAATAATAATCCGACAATAAACAACAACTTATTCTCTTGGAGCACTTAATTTCAGTGCACAGATTTGGCAAATCAATGGGCTGAAGGAATTACGCAATTCCTAGGGTTTACTAGTGGTTCATGCATGGGGGACTTAGTTAGAACTGAAGTGGAAAAGTTATGACAGGGTTGGAAGAGTAGTTCATGGAGTTGTATTCAGTTTAACTCAGTTAAAGTGAGTTCTGTTAGCTCCCCGTAATTTGCTAGATTGATTGAGATACAAATGGACAAGGGTAACATCAAACCAAGCTTTGGAATCCAAGGACCTAGCCTTCCTGGATTTGGAGAGGGATCTCTCTAGTAGGTGCAAAGATGTGAACTTGTTTTTTGATTAGGGTTGATTTCAGGCTAGATGTTAAGTGCAGGGTATTTTGATTGTTTTTGGTTGGGTATGATGCTCGAGTGGATTTAGATAGAAAACATGGAAGATTGTTAAGTCATTGGGCAATGGAGTCTAACAAGGTCATGATGAGTTCATCAATGGTTTCAAGAGCATTTGCAGGGCAATTTTGACTTGGTTGGTGGATCTTTTAAGGTTGTGAAGGTTTATGAGGTGAACATTAAGCTTGAGAATTAGCCATCGCCCCTAATAAAATTCCCATTGACAATATAATTAGCAATATAGAATTAACCATAAGAGATCTTGACCTCATCGAAGCCGAAGAAATAAGACAAGATACAGTTAAAATCCTTAAAAATGCCAAGCCACCTCCGTGTAACTTATCCAAAGATGAAAAACTCGCTCTAAAAAACCTAAAAAATAATAAAAATATAATTATCTTAAAATCTGATAAAGGTAATGCAACTGTAGTAATGGACAGATTTGAATATAACAAAAAAATGGAAGACCACCTAAACAACAGTGGTTGCTATAGAATTTTAAATGAAGATCCTAGTGAATTTTTTTTAAAAGAAGTAGCCAAAAAAATAAAATATTCTTCTCTTGACTCCATCATAAAAAAGAGAATCACCCCTTCTAGCTCCATCACCCCTAGAATATATGGTGCTCCCAAAATTCATAAAGTAGGCATCCCCCTAAGACCCATAGTAAACACCATCGGTTCACCTACCTACCTCCTTGCTCAATATCTTGCCAAAAAGCTTCGCCCCCTTGCCGGAAACACCTCATCACATATCAAAGACTCTACATCCTTTGTTCAATGGTCTAAAAACCTTAACATGAAAGATGAGGATCTAATGGTAAGTTTTGACATTGTCTCCCTCTACACTATGATTCCTACAGATGAAGCCATAAACATCTTGAAAACTATCACAGATAACGAGACAATAGACCTCCTTAAATTGTGCATAAAATCTTCTTTCTTCAGCATCAATGGAACTATTTATGAACAAACTCATGGGGTAGCTATGGGCTCACCACTATCTCCTATTATTTCCAACATATACATGGAACATTTTGAACAAATAGCCCTCACATCATTTCCTTTCACCCCTAAAGAATGGAAAAGATATGTAGATGATATTTTTGCAAAATGGACCCATGGTATATTGAAATTAAATGAGTTCTTAGCTCACATTAATAGTCTCTCTAGACATATCAAGTTTACCATTGAAATTGAGAAAGATAACCAATTACCCTTCCTTGACATCCTTTTAACAAAAAAAGAAGGAAAAATCAGCACCAAAGTTTATAGAAAGAAAACACACACAGAAAGATACCTTCATGCTGACTCACACCACCATCCTAATAAAAAAATTGGCATCATCAAAACCCTAACAACTAGGGCATCCAGGATTGCAGACTTACAACACCTAGAACAAGAGATAAATCATCTCCGCCATGTCTTTCAACATAATGGATATAATAAAAATGTCATCAACAAAACCATTCACCAGACCCTTAATAAAAATAACTTAAAAAGGACCTTTGACATCCCTAAAATCTCTTTACCTTACATAAAAGGAACCACTGATAGAATCTCCAGAATACTTAACAAACATAACATTAAGATTGCCTTCACTCCCCCTAACACTATTTTAAATATGGTAGACTCCGCTAAGGACCCTATAAACCCTAGGCTACATAAAGGAGTTTATATCATACCTTGATCTTGCGGTAAAGAATACATTGGGGAAATAGGTAGATCCCTTAACATTAGACTGAAAGAACATGCTACTGACCTATCTCGAAACAGAATTGGAAAATCCGCCTTAGCAGAACATGCCTTCTCATCCTCACATTACATACGAATGGAGGATGCCAAACTTGTCTCTAAAGAGGACCACTACTTAAAAAGAAAAATCAAAGAGGCCATAGAAATTGAAAAAAGAAAAAACAACATAAATTGGGGTGATGGACTCATCATTAGAAATACTTGGAAGCCGTTAATACATCAAACCTCTTATAATAAGTAAAACTTATAATAACATAATATAGAGGCATCTGTTATAAAATAAAATAAAACATAAAACATAAAAAACATTTTAATAATATAAAATAAAATGAACTAAATAAATAAATAAGTGCTATTAAATATAAAATATAGAATCAAATAGATTATTACAACATTTGATATTAAAATAAATAACCCTCACCTCCTTTATCTTTGGTTAATTAAAATTTATTCTCAATACATTAATTAATAATAATAATAAAAAAAAAATTGTGTAACATAATTAATAACATTTAATTAACACTTAAGAACATTTAATTTAATAAAAAATTAAATTAAAATTAAATTAAATTGAATTAAATGTTTGAATAATTTAATTTAAACAAATACATATATTATAATACACAATTTCAAATAATTAAATTATAATTAAAATTATTACACCATCTACCCATAATTCTCCCCATAACCGATCTTAACAATCTCCCCATAATTCTCTATTTATACATTACTCATTTGCCCTAATCCTCCCAACTTTTCAATGAAATTTTGGCATCTATCCCTGATGATGGACTCACTTAGGAAGTCCGAAACGTTGAGTCATTAAAAAATCAGAAACATGTTATTCCTTTATCTTGTAATTAAGCTTGAGAATAAAAGCTAGTGAAGGGAAAAACTGAATCCTTAATAACTTTTTAGACTAAGGGAGTTAGAAAATCATAAGCATGGAAAGAGAATCAAAGGTATAAGTGAAACCTAATCCTTTTGATTTCAAACTGAACATAGATGATTATCCAAGACAAACATTCAAATGAAACTATAGATAGGCAAGAAACTTATTTAACTTTCATAGATTTCATTATCAAGAGCAGAAAAAACATTTAAGATGCACAAGTAGTTATAACCATAGAAGAAGAGAGAAATCTGAACATCTAAAGTTACAGTTGTGAAGGTTCTTTGAAACAAATTTAGCTAAGTAAAGGCAAAGCGCATGGTTAACACATACTTCTTTGACAAACTATAGGCAAAACTGCTTCAAAAGATGATTCCAAGAACAGAGTATTTCAGTGGTAACAATGTGCATGGCTAGCCATGAATCATAATTGATACAAACTGATCTAAATCATTCAAGAAATGGACAAGCCAAGAAATTCTTAGAGAGCAAGAGATGAATTCCCTAACATATCTCAGTAGAAGAAAACATCAAGGGAGTGAAGGATAAACATAAGTAAGGTGCCATCAGGAAACATTTATTAATCTAAATTTTTTGTCCTACTGCAACATAGCAAGATGAAAACATAATGGAAAACTAGAAAACATAAACATAAGAAACACTTCACCATAAACCAAGCTTATGGATCTTGCAAACAGTCTCTCTCCATCAACAAGTAAATCAGGGCATGCATGAGCTCCAAGACATCAAATTATTATCAAAAACTCCAAGAGACTATGTATTTTCTTTAGCATAAGTAATCAAAATCCAACTAATACATAAGAGCTTCATGCTCTATTTATGGATCAAATGAGGAGGTGGAAACCCTAAGAGGCTTCCAGAAACCCTGATTTAGCCATAAATGTCATAAATGTGCTTAATGACCATGCAAGGCCCAAGACACATAAGAGATAAGATAATAAATGAAAAACACCAAAACATAACTCCCAAATCAAATCAGGAGTGATTTGCCCAAGAAAATATTAAAAAACCAACTTTCCATCAATTAGTGTCTTTTGTTGACTTTTTGGCAAAAAGCTGTCTCTATGCGTAGCTCCATATCAGTAGAAAATGGGGTCTGTTGCAGCTGAGTTTTGGACCCCATCTTGGCATCGAATTTGGCTCTGTGATGGCTCGTTGGAAAGGTTGAAGAGTCTAATTTCCATAAATACTTGAGTTGTGCTGAATGGATTCCATTTAATTTCTCAAAATTCAATCTCCCATGACTGCTCAGCGCGCAGCGCCAGGCCTAAAAAGGAGGCAAAAAGGTCATTTTTGAGGTGTTTTTTGACCTTTTGAGGGGGCATAAATGATCCAATTGACCTGAAATTTTTTGGGTAGATTGCTGGTGACATGAAAAATCAAAAAATTTAAACTTTAGCAGTTGAGGATGCCCCAAAAAAGAGTGTAGCGCCTAGGGTGCTGCGCTCCTATGGGCCAAAATTTGAAAAAAACAAAAAGTTTATGGATTTTCTTCAAAATTGGTGTGTAGAACCCTCAAGGGGTTTTAGACATCTGCTGAGAAGCATCAACCAAGATCCCGAGTCTGTCATGCATTTTGGGCCTTTTTAGCTCTTCTAGCTCTAGGAGGGCTTGCTTTAATTTGGCATTAGCAAGCATGCCCTTCCTTGCACAGTGTTTGACCATTTTTTTCTGCGAGGCAAGGCCTCTCTTTACCTCTTTGAAATGTTTGTGCTACTGTTTATAATAGAATATGACCCTTTGTGCCCTTTCAAAGTCATTTTCCCATTCTTGAAGCTGGGCATCATTTTCTAAGAGGAACAATTTTGTACTCATCCCTTGGTCCTCATTATCACTATCTAGATCAACAAAGAGAGGCCCTTAAGAATCCTTTTTGATCCTTTTGCTCCTCCTGACTGGTGCCTTTTGCTCAACACTCTTCATTTTTTCTTTGCCTTTGTCCGATGCTTTGGTATTTTGTGAGGAGATGGCCCTTTGCCTTTTAGAGGCAGCAAACACATCCCTTTTCCCTCTGTGATAAGTTCATGAGAGAGGGGCAGTAATGGGAGTCTCAAAGGCAATGTTGCCATCATTTTGTCCTTCAATATGCTCTACATTTTCAGTACCTTTCTCACTCTAATTATCTTTGTCTTCTACGGACTGATTTTTGTCAAGACAGTCATGATAGTTGTCATGATTGTCATGACTCTTTCTTGGACTGTCTTGGGCACTTAGATAGCTGTCTTCCTCATTTGGCTGTTCTCCCTCTTCACTGCCCTCTTCTTCACTGTTTTCTTCTTCCTCATCATTGTTATCCTCTTCCTCATCATCATGTTCACTGCTTTCATCCTTGTGGATGCTTTCACTGAGGTTATCTTTGTGGCTGCCATTACTAGTTTCATCTGTGTTTTCTCCTTCATTATCCTGCTGCTCTTGGCCATTGCTGCTTTCTTCTTGGCCACCTTTCTCTCCTTCATTTTATTCTTCATCTACATAATCTTCCTTTTCAATGATTTCCTCATGATAATCACTACTTTCTTCATGATCATGGCTGCTTTCTTCTTGGCCACCACTACTTTCTTCATGGCCACCACTGCTTTCTTCATGGCTACTTCCCTCCTCTTCATCATTTTCATCCTCTTATTCTTTTTCATCATCTTCTTATTCATTTCTCTCTCCTTTTCCATCATTATCTGTCTCATCTTCTTCCTGAATGTTGCCTCCTATTTTCTCTTCACTAGGGCTATTGTCAGCCCCTTCACTTGGTAATTTAGGGAGGAGGTAATAGGTGAAATTATTTGTGGAGAAGGCACATGGGGAGATGATGGATGTGTGGAGGTAGATGGTTGTGAAGTGGAAGGAAAGTTCTGCTAGATGAAGGCCCGGGGGTCTGCAAACACATCATGTGAGATGAAGGTCTCTGAAGATATACCTTGTTTCTCTAGCTGGTATAGGATAATCATCTTGATCAAGGAGTGATGAAAGAGGCTAGGCATTTGGTGGTCATAGATTTTCCTCTTGATAGCAGAGGCCATTTTATCAATACTCCGAAAAAGGTAATAAGGTAGGTTCATCATCTTGACTTTGGTAAAATGCATCAGCAACCTGGTATGATATGAATAGAGTCGGGAGTATCTTCCCTCACATGTGAAAAAACTGATAATCTGCCTCATTAATGTTGCATACCTCTCTAGAAAATAAGAAAAAGGAAAAATAGTCTTGCAATTTTGCTGATAGGTGGGTTTCAAATAAGGCCCATAATAACCCAAATCCAACTTCCTTTGTTTGAACCAAAGCTCACCAATGTCTGGTATACCGATTTCCTTGGAAATGATTTCAGATGAAAGCTCAAATTGGACCCCTGCTAGATTAACTTGGTGGTTTGTAGGCTACAGGAAAATAATCTAGTCAAGTCTGGATGATTGTTGACTTGCTTGACCTTCTCACAAAATTTTTAGCACCCTACATCCTGGAAGCATGAAAGGATCATAGGAGAGGAAGTGATTGGAGTGGTGTCTAGGGGCTCAAATCTTTTAGCTTTTCCTCCATGATGTTTTGGCTTGGTGGGAGTGTGACTCTCATCACCACTGGTGTGAATGTCTCTCTCTGACATGATGGTTGGTCCAAAACAACAGAAGAAACCTTGGGTTTTTCTTGAGGGTTTTTGGAGTAAAACAAGTGGTGTAGGTCAAATCTTTGCAAAAAAGGAAAGATAAGGTGAAGACAACTTTCAAAGCTTGTACTTGGTGGTGGAGGTCAGCCTTATAGTCACTCAGTCCCCTCTTTGCACTTAAAACCAATTTTTCTTACAAACCCTAGTTCCAAGACATAATAATTGATTTTTGCATAGTCTAGGGTTTGGTCAAATTTTGACTATGGATGACCTCTTTGATTTTAGGCAAATAATGCTTGGGAGGATGAAAAAAGGGTTTACCAACCTTGTATTAACTTGCAGAAGTTTTAGAGGCTGAAAAATTTGATTCTTGAAAGTCTTTGGCAAAATCTACAGAGTGCTGCCAGGGGCGCAGCATCGATGCGCAGCGCTGGGCCGATCGGGCTGTCGGAGCGTAGCGCCGGGCAGAATAGGTAGTCTCTCGGGTGCCTGTGATAGTTTTTGGGCCTGCACATAGTGTCGTGCTACGAGCGCGTAGCGTAGTGTAATTTTACACTGCTCGACTCGCCTCTGTGCGTAGCACCGGAGGTTAGGGGCGTAGCATTGTGCTCTGCGCGTACCGCCTATCAATTTTCACAGTTTTCCCGAAAAAAACATTGCACTCTCCTCCAATGGTTTCCTTTCCTTGCAAAGTGGAAAATGGTGCGGGGGGGGGGGGGGGAATTTAGAAGGGGCCCTTTATAGTCTTTTTTGAAAATAAATTAAAAGGAAAAACCCACCTTTGTAAAGTTCATGTTTCCCTCTATCCTTGCATGTGTCTTTTTACTGATATTTCACTGTGTGGAACACTTTTTGGCACAAATTTTGCAAAATGTTTACTTACGCTTTTATCATATTTTTGCAGGATAATCCCTTGACAAGGATTCCTTTGTTGGGGTCTTCAGCCGAGATGTAAATCACGGGAAAAAAAATTCCTCTTAAGCCATTTCTGTTAGATGAATTAGGTCCCATTTTGATTCGAAGGAAAAAACTCTGGTTTTTGCCTCTTTAGTGAGATGAGACTCTGGATACTGATACTCTTTATCCCTTTCCTTCAGTGTATATGACCTAATGCTATCCTTGGAAGTAACCTTGGGGAGGTGACTTCTGCCTTTGTGGTGTTTGTGGTGATTTTCTTGTTTGTCACCATTGTTTTGTGACCAATAAAAACACCCCTTTTTTGCTTGAACATATGTCCTTTGATGATCAGTATTTTACTAGTTTACCATAAACTCATGGTGTTTCTGTTTGTCTTAATTTTACTGTGTCTCTTATCAAAAAATGGCTTGGTGAAATCTTTCACAAGTACTTCCTTTTTTTTTTTTAATCTCTGCTTCCGATTACTCTTCAAAGTATTTTTGCAGAAAGGTTTAGAGGTGATAGTTTATCCTTTGCATGCTTAGATGCTGAAACAAAAGGCTGCTTTTGGAGGTCCCTTTGACATTCCCTCTGTTGTTTATGAAGGAGACCTTTTATCCCATTACCTTGCATTTTTGCTAACTTGTTGTCCTTTTGACTACTCTTGCAGAGATGTGAGCAAAGAGCAACTGTCTCCTTGTAAGAGTCATGTATTTAGGCATAAAAAGTTCCTTGACTGATCTCTTTGCTATATATAGGAACAGTGACTTGTCCCCTTCTTTTGAATGTATTCCCTTTATATAGAAGAAGAAGCAAAATCTGTAGGGCACCAAATCCATCCTATGACTTTGTGAAAACCCTAGGTGATCTAGTGGAGGCCTTCTTGGACTTGGTTTTTGGGCTGGGATCTAGACTTAGGGTTTACAAGGGTAAGATAGGATCCATGCCAAGCTTTGTGTATTTGTGGGCCTAAGATGCAGCAAACATACTTGACTATTTAAAGGCTCTGCAGAGACACCTAGTTTTTTAGAGTTGCTAAAGGAGGCACAACAAAGTTGCTCTGTTTGGCAGGCTAAGGTAGTGGTGGGGAATTGTGTAGGTAAGTAAAAACAGATTTGTTGAGCCAAGGAGAAAAGTTATGTTAAAAAATGAGTAGCTTGAGCCCCTGATGGGTCTTCTGGAGTAGTGGGCCAGTCATGATAGATAGGATAACAACGTAGTGGAAATTCTACCTTGAAGATAATGAAGGCAGTGAGATTTATAGAACTCACAATGTTCTATAAACTTTGTTTCTAGAAATCTTGGAGTAATCGTTTAGTCATCACCACAGCAAAATTTATTGATGAATAACAGTGGCTCCACTTGGGGAGGGTAGTTCCTTTTCAGTAGGTGTCCATAACTTCAGATTTATGGCTTATGAATACTAGTGCCTCATCCATTGGGCATATTTTTACCTCTTTCACTTGTTGATGCTTGCTTGAAGCTGTGATCTTAGTAATATGAAAAACATGATTAATATCAACATCATCTCTACCTACCCAACCTACTTGCCTAACAATTTTTCTTCCTTGGGTGCACTTGAATTGGCAAACCCTTGACATTTTTCTTTTTGAAAACAAAAATCAAACTATCTAATTGTACCCTTATTTCTTCCAAGAATTCAGATTAGGCTAGTGAAATCTTCTTATTCTCTACCTAGATTACTCATTTGTCAAGACTGAGTTGTTTGAAAAACCTTATTCACTAATCCTAAAAACGAAAAATTGAAAAACATAGACAAATCAGGATTAAGCAGTCTGATTTGCTATGATCTATGGCATTATGTACAAGTTGCACATAGAATTTATTAGCAGAAAAGTAAAACAAAATACTGAAGGCTGAAGATCTGAAATCATACTAAACATCCTTCTTTCTTTCTTTGGCTCAGGTTTTAATCTTTTTAGAGCCATTGTCCCTCTATCCTAATATATTCTATTTGATAAGCCAAGATTGTATGGTCTTCTGACAAGTTCTTTCTTTCACTAGCCTATCAGCAAAGTAAATTAAAACATGTTTCAGCCATGATTTAGGTTGGATCACTGAACAAGACTTCTCTTTTTTAAAAACAAGTAGTGGCATTTAGACTTGCACACTTTCAGCAACATTATTTTTTGGTATGGGGTTGTACCTTTCTTTCAACTTCTGCCCTCTTTTTCCCTTTTCTATTTTTTAAGGTTTTTTGTCTTTACATCCTTCCATAAAACAATGGTATGTACAAGGAATGATAAAATTTAAACTAAGTTTCTTTACAAAAGTAATGTTTAAGCATCCTCCCATTTACAGGACCTCCAAACATTTCACTTCCATCAAGTTCCTACAAAAAAAAATCATTGTTACCTCTCACCGAATCAATGATATAGGGGCCTTTCCATAGATTTTCAAACTTGCCATGTTAACCCTTTTCTTCCCTTCTTGATTCCCATTTCAGAACCATGTCTCCAATCTGGAAATCATTTTCTTTGGTTCTCCTATCAAATATTTTCTTGATATTGTCCTGGATAGCTTGTGTCCTTTTGTAAACTTCTTCCCTTGACCGCTGCAAATGAATGGTTTGGTTCAGCCTCCTCTGCATGTCATTTTATTCTGATTGAACTTCTTGAAGAAGCTTCATGACTGGGACTCCTAAAGAGGTGGGGAAAACTACATGCATGCCATACACTAGTTTATAGGGAGACATACCAATAGATTTCTTAGTGGTTAGTCTATCAGCCCATAGTGCATGCACTAGTTTGCTATGCCATGCTTTTTGATTTTGTTCTAAGAGCTTCTTACTGATGTTTACCAAGCTCTTGTTAGAGGACTTAGCTAGTCCATTACCTTGTGGGTAATAAGCAGTGGAGTGATCGAGGGTGATGCGATATTTATAGCAAAAGTACACCATTCTCTTAGATGTAAAGACAACAGAGTTATCGGTGATGATATTTTTAGGACAACCAAACCTGGATAGGATGTTGGTTTCAAGGAATTTGATGATGACTGAGACAGTGGCATTTCTAGAAGGGATGGCTTCTATCCACTTGGTGAAATAATCAGTGGCAGTGAGGATCCACTTATGTTGGGCAGATGAAGTAGGATGGATCTCTCCTATGAAGTCCAAACCCCATTGCTGAAAAGGGGCTTCAACATTGATGGGGTGCACAGGTAAAGGTAGGAGCTTTCTTTTGCCATCAAAGATTTGGCACTTATGGCAAGTCATGACTAGTTTGTGAATATCGGAAAATAGGGTAGGCCAATAGTAGCCAACTCTAAGGATCTTGTTGGCTGTGGTCTTCCAATAGAGGTGACCCCCACATTCTCCCTCATGTAATTCATGCATGATTTTCTCTGCATCATCTTCAAGCAAACACTTAAGCAACAAACCAGCAAAACTCTTCCAGTATATAAATACTCCATCTAGAATGCAAAAAATTAATGTTTTCTGTTTTAAGAATCTTGCTTTAGTTTTTGACAAAGAAGGGGGAGCATTGAGATAAAGAAGCACATAAATAATATTAGCATACCAAGGTGAATTTAGAAACATTTCTTCAATGTATGGTGCTATACTTTCTTCAGCTTCTTCTAACATACCAACCATATTCATGTCTAGAGCTTGGAAATTTGAATTAGCCATAAGTTTTTCAAGTCCTTGTCCTTTAATCAATTTAGTGGGTCTGATTTCTAAATCATATTCTAAAATGGTAGCAATCCACTTGCCCCTTTTACCATCAGGGTCTTGATTAAGTATGTCTTTTAACAACTGTGTTTGGGACAAAGGCTGTGATATGTGAATGCAAAATATAAACTCTAAAATCCTTCAAAGCTTTGATTAAGGAAAAGGCTTGTTTCTCCATGATGTTATAATTTATAGGGGGATACCTTAAGGCTTTGCTGAAGAAATCTATGGGCTGCTCTTGCCCCATGATGTTCTTTTGCAACAATACTGTTGCCACAGTATGTTTAGAGGCAAAGGAGAAAATGTAAAAGTCCTTGGTGAAGTCAGGGCTGATTAAGACTGGTGTTTGTGTGAGTGCTTGTTTTACCAGCTCAAAAGATTGTTTTGCTTCCATATTCCACTTCACTCCTACTTCCTTTTTCAACATATTTGTGATATTTCTTAGGAGCTCAACAAGGTTAGGAATGAATCTTCTTAGGAAGTTAATCTTTCCAATGAAAGACTGCAGCTCTTTAATGTTTCTACGATGGCTGATTTGTAAGATGCCTTCTATTTTTTTGGGATCTATCTTGATTCCTTCCTTAGAGATGATGTGACCTAAGAGTTTTCCTTCTTGTAGACCAAACAAATTTTTCTTAGGATTTAGGGATAGGCCATACTTTCTACATTTTTCAAAGACTTTTCTCAAGTGGACTAAGTGCTCCTCATCCATCTTAGAGTAGACAGTGATGTCATCAAGATATATGACTATGAAGTAACCTATGTCTTCTGAAAAAGCTATGTCCATTTCCCTTTGGAAAGTAGCCCCTACATTCATTAAACCGAAAGGAATTTTAACATACATGAATGTACCCCAAGGTGTAGTGAAAGCAGTTTTGAGTTGGTCACTTGGAAAGACTAGAACTTGGTTATATCCTGAGAAGCCATCTAGTAATGAGATTCTTTGTGAGCCAACTACCTTTTGGAGTATGTGATCCATTTTAGGAAAGGGGTAATTGTCTTTCAAGGAGGCTTTGTTCAAATTTCTGAAGTCAATATAAAGCCTAATTTCCTTGGTCTTCTTCCTAACAGACGCAAGTTTGGACACCTATTCTGAGTATCGGACAGGGACTATGATCCCGACATCGTACATCTTTTTTATTTCTTTCTCAACTGAGGGTAACAAAAGGGGGTTTATTCTTCTCAACTTTTGTTTAAATGGTTTTTGATTTTCCTTGAGAGGAATTTTATGTTGGATGATTTTGGTGTCATAGGATTTTAAGTCTTCATACCCCCAAGCAAACACATCTTTAAATTCTCTAAAAATCTCAATGTATTTATGTTTTGTGTGAGATGGGAGAGTTTTGGACAACTTGATTATTTTGGGCTCTTTCATCCCTCCAATGTTACACTCTTCTACATTTGTTTCAGTGGATTCCATCTTGGGTTTTTTAGCTACATCATTAAAATCAAAGAGCTCTTCTAGTGGTGTAAGGCCTCTTGGCAGGGTGTCATCTTTGTACTGCATAATTTTAAGTTCTCTTTGATCTGATTTATCAAGTACTTCTGCAACACAAGGTTTTTGAAGGTGGTTTATATCATCATCAAAGGGCAGCTCTGTTTTGGGAGTTTCATTTTTAGCAGAATTATTTCTTTCAAATCTCAAACTCTGTTTTGTGTTTGCAAAGTCATTTCTGGATTGCAGAAAATCATGTATTTGGTCGTCATTGTCAAACACTTGCCAATGGTTTAAGTTGTCCGGTACAGTAGGCCTGTTCTTTATTTTGATGAGGCATTGATTATCTTCATAAGGTAAAGAGAAATTGCTGGCAGCAAAGGTAAGCTCATTGGCAAGGTAGTTTTGGGCCCTAGGGATGAAAGTGAGCTCATATTTCTCAAAGGTTTTGAGAAGGTCTAGGGAAAAATTTCTATATTCCCTTAGCCTAGGGTTCTTGGCTGAATATTCTCCCTTAATTTGATTTATGATCAGTTCTAAATCTCCTTGAACCAAGATTTTCTTAGCTTTGAGGTCTTTGAGTAAGTGTAAACCAATAAGGAGAGCCTCATATTCTGCAACGTTGTTGGTGCATTGGAAGTATAGCCTATAGGAATGGCCTTTATTTGTGTTGTGGAACCAAACCCTTGCTCCTGAACCAACCTTACCACAAAAGCCATCAAAGCTTATATGCCAAAGGGTGTCAATTTCAGTTTTGTCAATGTTCTGTACTTCGGGGCTGCTAGAGTTTGGGGTGTTATTTTCTTGGTCAGAGGATTGGATTGGTTGTTCTGAGGGGCTTAGTTCTTTTTCCTTGTCATTTATTTTTTCATCTATGTCATTTTCATTGTACAGGATGGAGGAGTCAAGGTCTGAGTGAATGGAATAAACTGGAGTGTTATTTGGCCTATCTATGTTACTCACCATGTATTTCATGTGGGATTCCTGGTATAATCTCCTTGTTTGATTGAAAACTGGGATGGTGGCATAAGTCATGTCCATTTGAAGGCTTCCCTGGAGTTTGGACCCCCATGATCTAGATAAAAGCATGCCATAATTTGGGGGAATTTCAGCCACAACTATATCCATGACTAGAATTTTAGCCGGGATTTGTGCCAGATTGACACACAGATCCTTGATTAGGCCTAAACACTTGACCCTACTGGAATCAAAAGAGTACAAATCTTTGTAGGGCTTTGTGATCTCTAAGCCCAATCTCTCCATCACAACATTTTGCATGAGGTTGTGTGAGGCACCAAAGTCTAACATAGCATTATGCAGAATTTTATCATGTATGTTTAGACTTACATAGAAAGGAGGGACAACTCCTTGATATTTTCCCTCTACTTCAGGACCAAACAAAAATTCCGGTTTATCATCAGTTAAGTTTAAAGTATCAGTATCATTCCCTATATTTAACACTTTGAAAATCTAGGATCTCTATACCTCTTGGGTTACCAGCTCAGTGAGGGGTATGGTTATCTTGATTTTGGTAATCTCCCCCTCAAAACTGAAAGGTGTAGGTGTCTTTATTGCATTTACATCAGTTTTATCAGCCATGAACTTTTCTACATTTTTAATTTGCTGATTCTGATTTGATGGTTTAGACAACAAGATTTTTTCAGGGCCACTAGTTTAAGTACTAGGGCAGCTTGAATCTTTACTAGGTTGACTAGTCTTTGGCTTGTTTAGTTCAATTTTCTTAGCCATAGTATTAAGTTCAGAGGTTTTTCTAACAACAGTGTTTGGCTGATTTGTTTTAGGAATATCTTGACTCTTTTTGCTCCTAAGGTCATACTGCCTATGGACTTCCATTATGGCATTCTCAAATCCTAATCTATAATCTTCGAAATCTTCATATGATTTCTCATTTGTTTTTGAAGAAAATATCCTTTCGTCTTATTCAGTAAGGAATGTGTTATCCTCATCATCCAAACCTATGACATTTATATGGTCTTCTTCCAACTGCTCAGGCTCTCTTTCTTCTTCATCTACATAGTTGTCTTGGAAAGGGGGTCTGATTTGTTGGTCACTTTCTCTTTGTCTGACTTGAGGGGGGTCTCTTATTAAATTTTGATTTCTATTCTTGTTTTGAAGATTGGCTTGATTTTCCCTAGGAGGTGTTCTCTCATTCAAACTGAATTTTTCCATCATCCTCTCCATTGTCCTAACTATGGAGTCAATTTTGGTGTCGGAAGAGGAGGGTGTAGGTGTTGTGTCATCTTTATAGGTCACCCTTTTTTCTGATCTCATCCTAGCCCTTTTCTCAATCAAATTGGCCTCTACACTCATAGCCCCCTTTTGCATGTCTTCTAGAGTTAGGTAATCTCTCTCCCTTAGTTGATAGGCCATATCAGCATCAAAGCCTTCGAGATATTTCACCAAGGCCAAGCCTTGTGGAGGTTTTATGTGAGGTGGGAGAGCATTGTAAACAATGTTAAACCTAGTAGAGTAGTCATGAACACTTTCTCCCGAATTTCTCTTAATATTGTTATACTCAGATAGAATTTGAAGGGGGTTCTTCTTGATTTCCCATTTGTTCACAAAGGTTTGGTATAGAGTAGGGAGATCATGAATGTTGTTGGGAGGTAAGTCTTTAAACCATTTCTTGGGTTCTCCCCCTAGGCTCTGAGCAAAAATCCTCATTTTTATGGTTTCTTCTTCTATCTCCATGTAGTCAAAAGCATCATTAATTCTATCTACATGTTTTTTAGCAGTGATGGATTTAGTCCCTAAGAAGTGAGGGATTTTGGACTGACAGTCATTTGGCAAAGGTAATAGTGGTTGTTGTAGAGCCAGTGGAGCATACCAGGCTGCCATGATGGGAGGGAAAGGAAACAAAGGTTGATTTACAAGGGAGGATTTGTGAGAGGTGGAGGAGGATGAAGTGAGGTGGTTTGCACACTGGTGGTATGGATGGGTATAGCTGAGGTACTTGGACCGGAAGACTTATTTTGAGTAGATTTGAGATGAAAAGGGATGAAGTGATGGAGAAGTTGAAAATCAGGTGGAGTGGAAGGAGAAGCTTCTCTACTGGAGCTTTGCTGCAAATCTATGGGCTCAAAGTCAACTTGGTCAACCCTACTTTGTGACTTGGTCCTAAATAGGTTCTTGGTATGGTGCAAGTCAAACTGAGGATGTTGTGAAATTCTAAGGTTTTCTGGTGCAGAACTTTCTCTATGAATGGTCCTAACAGTGGGTGAGTTTCCAGCTTTAGAAGTTTGCCACAAAATATTTTCTGGGTCATCAACTACGATAATAGGATTTAGGTCCGAGTGTGATCTGGTATTGATCCTTCGTGAAGCCAGATCTCTTTACTCGCACAAGGTATAACTAGGCCTTAAAAAATGTTTTGGATTGATTTGACACAATCATAGAAAAACCTATGGGACTAGTGAGATGAAAAAAGGCCTACTAGAGGCTAGTGGAGTCGCCAGGTGGATTCTTCTTGAAATTTTGAAGATATGTATACAATGGTCCACCACAAAATTCTTGATAAAAATATATCTAGGGAGTACTTTTGGGTTTTTTTAGTTTCTTTATGCAGCCTTAAGGTTAATGAGTATCCCCTAGCTGAGTCATCATCTTGCTAGGATGGTGAAGAAATTAGTTTCTACTCTCAGCTATGGGTTGGTTTTTTAAGTCAAACTAGGGATGTATATGAGTCTATAAGAGTTTGTCAGGCTACTATGAACTCAGTCCCACCATGATCACCGTTATGTTAGCTCCTCGTAATTTGCTAGATTGATTGAGATACAAATGGACAGGGGTAACATCAAACCAAGCTTTGGAATCCAAGGACCTAGCCTTCCTGGATTCAGAGAGGGGTCTCTCTAGTAGGTGCAAAGATGTGAACTTGTTTGCTGATTAGGGTTGATTTTAGGCTAGATGTTAAGTGCAGGGTATTTTGATTGTTTTTGGTTGGGTATGATGCTCAGATGGATTTAGATAGAAAACATGGAATATTGTTAAGTCATTGGGCAATGGAGTCTAACAAGGTCATGATGAGGTCATCAATGGTTTCAAGAGCATTTGCAAGGCAATTTTGACTCGTTTGGTGGATCTTTTAAGGTTATGAAGGTTTATGTGGTGAACATTAATCTTGAGAATAAAAGCTAGTGAAGGGCAGAACTGAATCCTTAATAACTTTTTAGACTAAGGGAGTTAGAAAATCATAAGCATGGAAAGACAATCAAAGGTATAAGTGAAACCTAATCCTTTTGATTTCAAACTGAACACAGATGATTATCCAAGACAAAAATTCAAATGAAAATATAGATAGGCAAGAAACTTATTTAACTTTCATAGATTTCATTATCAAGAGAAGAAAAACATTTAAGATGCACAAGTAGTTATAACCATAGAAGAAGAGAGAACTATGAACATCTAAAGTTATAGCTGTGAGGGTTATTTGAAACAAATTTAGCTAAGTAAAGGAAAAGAGCATGGTTAAGACAAACTTCTTTGACAAACTATAGGCAAATATGCTTCAAAAGATGATTCCAAGAACATAGTATTTCAGTGGTAACAATATGCAGGGCTAGCCATGAATCATAATTGATACTAACTGATCTAAATAATTCAAGAAATGGACAATCCAAGAACTTCTTAGAGAGCAAGAGATGAATTCCCTAACATATCTCAGCAGAAGAAAACATTAAGGCAGTGAAGGAAAAACAGAAGTAAGGTGCTATCAGGAAACATTTCTTAATCTAAATTTTTTGTCCTAATGCAACATAGCAATATGGAAAACATAATGGAAAACTAGAAAACATAAACATAAGAAAAAATTCACCATAAACAAAGGTTATGGATCCTGCAAACAATCTCTCTCCATTAACAAGCAAACCAGGGCATGCATGAGCTCCAAGACATCAAATTTCCATAAAAAACTCCAAGAGACTATGCATTTGCTTCAGCATAATTCATCAAAATCCAACTAATACATAAGACCCTCATGCTCTATTTATGGAGAAAATGATGAGGTGGAAACCCTAAGAGGTTTCCAAAAACCCTAAGAGGTTTCTAGAAACCCTAATTTAGCCATAAATATCATAAATGTGCTTAATGACCATGCAAGGCACAAGACACATAAGAGATAAGATAATAAATGAAAAACACCAAAACATAAATCCCAAATCAAATCAGGAGTGATTTTCCCAAGAAAATATTTAAAAACCAATTTGCGATCAATTAGTGTCTTTTTTTGACTTTTTGGCAAAAAGTTGTGTCTGTGCGTAGCTCCATATCAATAGAAAATGGGGTCTATTGCAGCTGAGTTTTGGACCCCTTCCCGGCATCGGATTTGGCCTTGTGATGGCTCGTTGGAAAGATTGAGGAGTCTAATTTCCAGAAATACTTGAGTTGTGCTGAATGGATTCAATTTACCTACTCAAAAATCCAATCTCCCATGACTACTCAGCGTGCAACACCAGGCCTAAAAAGGAGGCAGAAAGGTCATTTTTGAGGTGTCTTTTGACCTTTTGAGGGGGAAAAAATGCTCCAATTGACCTAGAATTTTGTGGGTATATTTATGGTGACATGAAAAACCAAAAAATGTAAACTTTAGCAGCTAAGGATGCCCAAAAAAAGAGCGTAGCGCCTAGGGTGCTGCGCTCCTAGGGGCCAAAATTTGAAAAAAACAAAAAGTTTCTGGATTTTCTTCAAAATTGGTGTGTAGACCCCTCAAGGAGTTTTAGACACCTGCTAAGAACCATCAGCCAAGATCTTGAGTCCGTCATGCATTTTGGGCCTTTTTAGCTCTTCTAGCTCCAGGAGGGCTTACTTCAATTTGGCACTAGCAAGCATGCTCTTCCTTGCATAGTGTTGACCATTTTTTTCTGCAAGGCAAGGCCCCTCTTTACCTCTTTGAAATGTTTGTGCTCCTGTTTATAATATTAGATGACCCTTTGGGCCCTTTCAAAGTCATTTTCCCATTCTTGAAGCTGGGCATCATTCTCTAAGAGGAGCAATTTTGTACTCATCCCTTGGTCCTCATTATTACTATCTAGATCAACAAAGAGAGGCCCTTGAGAAGCCTTTTTGATCCTTTTGCTCCTCTTGACTGGTGCTTTTTTCTCAACACTTCATTTTTTCTTTGTCTTTGTCCGATGCTTTGGTATTTTGTGAGGAGATGGCCCTTTTCCTTTTAGAGGCAGCAAACACATCCCTTTTCCCTCTGTGATAAGTGCATGAGAGAGGGGCAATAATGGGAGTCTCAAAGGAAATGTTGCCATCATTTTGTCCTTCAATTTGCTCTACATTTTTTATCCCTTCCTCACTCTGATTCTCTTTGTCTTCTACGAACTGATTTTTGTGAAGACAGTCATGAAAACTATCATGACTCTTTCTTGGACTGTCTTGGGCACTTACATAGCTGTCTTCCTCATCTGGTTGTTCTCCCTCTTCACTGCCCTCTTCTTCACTGTTTTCTTCTTCCTCATCATTTTTATCCTCTTCCTCATCATCATGTTCACTGCTTTCATTCTTGTGGCTGCTTTCACTAAGGTTATATTTGTGGTTGCGATTACTAGTTTCATCTGTGTTTTCTCCTTCATTATCCTGCTGCTCTTGGCCATTGCTGCTTTCTTCTTGGCCACCTTTCTCTCCTTCATTTTTTTATTCATCTACATCATCTTCCTTTTCAATGCTTTCCTCATGATCATCACTTCTTTCTTCATGATCATGGTTGCTTTCTTCTTGGCCACCATTACTTTCTTCATGGCCACCACTGCTTTCTTCATGGCTACTTCCCTCCTCTTCATCATTTTCTTCATTTTCATCCTCTTCTTATTTTTCATCATCTTCTTCTTCACTGCTCTCTCCTTGTCCATCATTATCTATCTCATCTTCTTCCTGACTGTTGCCTCCTATTTGCTCTTCACTAGGGCTACGGTTAGCCCCTTCACTTGGTAATTTAGGGGAGGAGGTAATAGGTGAAATTATTTGTGGAGAAGGCACATAGGGAGATGATGGATATGTGGAGGTAGATGGTTGTGAAGTGGAAGGCAAGTTCTGCTGGATGAAGGCCCGAGGTTTTGCAAACACATCATGTGAGATGAAGGTCTCCCAAGATATACCTTGTTTCTCTAGCTGGTATAGGACAATCATCTTGATCAGGGAGTGATGAAATATGCTAGGAATTTGGTGGTCATTGCTTTTCCTCTTGACAGCGGAGGCCATTTTATCAATAATCCAGAAAAGGTAATAAGGTAGGTTCATCATCTTGACTTTGGTAAAATGCAACAGCAACCTGATATGATATGAATAGAGCCGGGAGTATCTTCCCTCACATGTGAAAAAACTGATAATCTGCCTCATTAATGCTGCATACCTCTCTAGAAAATAAGAAAAAGGAAAAATAGACTTGCAATTTTGCTGATAGGTGGGTTTCAAATAAGGCCCATAATAACCCAAATCCAACTTCCTTTGTTTGAACCAAAGCTCACCAATGTCTGGTATACCTGTTGCCTTGGAAATGATTTCAGATGAAAGCTCAAATTGGTCCCCTGCTAGATTTACTTGGTGGTTTTGTAGGCTACAGGAAAATAATCTAGTCAAGTCTGGATGACTGTTGACTTGCTTGACCTTCTCACAAAAATTGTAGCACCCTACATCCTGGAAGCATGAAAGGATCATAGGAGAGGAAGCGATTGGAGTGGTGTCTAGGGTCTCAAATCTTTTAGCTTTTCCTCCATGATGTTTTGGCTTGGTGGGAGTGTGACTCTCATCACCACTGGTGTGACTGTCTCTCTCTGACATGATGGTTGGTCCAAAAAAATAGAAGAAACCTTGGGTTTTTCTTGAGGGTTTTTGGAGTAAAACAAGTGGTGTAGGTCAACTCTTTGCAAAAAAGGAAAGATAAGGTGAAGAAAAATTTCAAAGCTTGTACTTGGTGGTGGAGGTCAGCCTCATAGTCACTCAGTCCCCTCTTTGCACTTAAAACCAAATTTTCTTACAAACCCTAGTTCTAAGACATAACAATTGATTTTTGCATAGTCTAGGGTTTGGTAAAATTTTGACAATGGATGACCTCTTTGATTTTAGGAAAATAATGCTTGGGAGGAGGAGAAAAGGGTTTACCAATCTTGCATTAACTTGCAGAAGTTTTAGAGGCCAAAAAATTTGATTCTTGAAAGTATTTGGCAAACTCTGCAGAGTGCTGCCAGGGGCGCAGCGCCGGGCCGGTCGGGCTGTCGGAGCATAGCACCGGGAAAAATAGGCAGTCTCCCAGGCACCTGTGGTAGTTTCTGGGCCTATGCGTAGCACCGTGCTGCGAACGCGTAGCGCAGTGTAATTTTACACTACCTGGCTCGCCTCTGTGCGTAGCGCCAGAGGCTAGGGGCATAGCGCCGTGCTCTGTGCGTAGCGCCTGTCAATTTTCACAGTTTGCCCGAAAAAAAACACTGCAGTCTCCTCCAATGGTTTCCTTTCCTTGAAAAGTGGAAAATGGTGCGGGAAAAAATTTAGAAGGGGCCCTTTATAGTATTTTTTGAAAATAAATTAAAAGGGAAAACCCACCTTTGTAAAGTTCATGTTTCCCTCTATCCTTGCATGTGTATTTTTACTGATATTTCACTGTGTGGAACACTTTTTGGCACAGTTTTTGCAAAATGTTTACTTATGCTTTTATCATCTTTTTGTAGGATAATCCATTGAAAAGGATGCCTTTGTTGGGGTCTTCAGCCGAGATGTAAATAATGGGAAAAAATGCCTCTTAAGCCATTTCCGTTAGATGAATTAGGTCCCATTTTGATTCTAAGGAAAAAACTTTGTTTTTTGCCTCTTTGTTGAGATGAGACTTTGCATACTGATACTCTTTATCCCTTTCCTTCAGTGCAGATGACCTAATGCTATCCTTGGAAGTAACCTTGGGGAGGTGACTTCTACCTTTGTGGTGTTTGTGGTGACTTTCTTGTTTGTCACCATTGTTTTGTGACTAATAAAAACACCCCTTTTCTGCTTGAACACAGGTCCTTTGATGATCAGTATTTTACTAGTATACCATAAGCTCATGGTGTTTTTGTTTGTCTTAAGTTTATTGTCTCTTATCAAAAAGTGGCTTGATGAACTCTTTCACAGGTACTTCCCCTTTTTTTTTATCTCTGCTTCAGATTACTCTTCAAAGTGTTTTTGCAGAAAGGTTTGGAGGTGATAGTTTATCCTTTGTATGTTTAGGTGCTGAAAAAAAAGGCTACTTTTGGAGGTCCCTTTGACATCCCCTTTGTTGTTTATGAAGGATAACTTTTATCCCATTACCTTGCCTTTTTGCTAACTTGATGTCCTTTTGACTACTCTTGTAGAGATGTGAGCAAAGAGAAACTGTCTCCTTGCAAGAGTCATGTCTTTAGGCATAAAAATTTCCTTGACTGATCTCTTTGGTGTATATAGGACCAGTGACTTGTCCCCTTCTTTTGAATGTATTCCCTTTATATAGAAGAAGAAGCAGAATCTATAGGGCACCAAATCCATCCTATGACTTTGTGAAAACCCTAGGTGATCTAGTGGAGGCCTTCTTGGACTTGGTTTTTGGGCTGGGATCTAGACTTAGGGCTTACAAGGGTAAGACAGGATCCATGCCAAGATTTGTGTATTTGTGGGCCTAAGATGCAACAGACATACTTGAATATCTAAAGGCTCTGCAGAGACACCTAGTTTTTTAGAGTTGCTAAAGGAGGCAAAACAAAGCTGCTCTATTTGACAGGCTGAGGTAGTGGTGGGGAATTGTGTAGGTAAGAAAAAACAGAGTTTTTGAGCCAAGGAGACAAGTTAGGTTAAAAAATGAGTGGCTCGAGCCCCTTACGGTTCTTCCGGGAGTAGTGGGTCAGTCATGACTAGATAGGATAACAACATAGTGGAAATTCTGCCTTGAAGATAATGAAGGTAGTGAGATTTATAAAACTCACAATGTTCTATAAACTTTGTTTCTAGAAATCTTGGGGTATTCATTTAGTCATCACCACAGCAAAATTTATTGATGACTAACAACTAGTTAGACTCAGTTGAGCTAGTTGTATCTAGTCCAAATGAATGATACATTAGTGATAGTGGAGTGAATTAATTATTTAATTAATTCACAAATAATAACTCATTAGTCAATTGAACAATATAGTAGTTAACTATAGTGCATGGCAGTTCTAGTGGAGACCCAGTGGAGAGATAGGTGAAAGGGTAAGATGGACTATCTGTTGTGACTATAGTGATGCATTGATTGCACCACACACACATTGGAGTTTCCAATGAGGATTGCATAGTCAAGGCAAGGGTAATTCGAATTCATTCAGAGCTATTCTTCAGCAGGGATTGTGCAGTGGAGGCAGGCTTGCAGGAGGGCAAAAATCAGTCCATGGATTTGCAGATTTCTTCTGATTAGTGTGTGACGATTGATTGTACTGAGAGCTTTATGTACTAAGCTTTGTATGAGATTGTTACATGATCTCCATGATACATAATATATGATATTTGGGGTTTTCATCTTCAGTATTTCCCATTAAACAAATGTGTTATGTGCGATTGCTTTTATTTATGCTTCACATGTGTTTGCAATTAATTTTCTGCAAAAGATTAACAGTGGAATGATTTTGTATTTTGCAAGAAGTTAAATATTGTGAGATCAGGGGAATCTGGATGTATCCATGCTTAGTGTATATAATTTCTACATGGTATCAGAGAAGTGTTAATTCTTGAAGACTTCAATTGTGAAGAATTGCTGAGTTTGTGCTGGTGGACAATTCGAATTTTCTACAGAAAATTCTTGGTGCAGAAGTTGAGTATACATTGAAATGTATTTCAATGGGTTGCGATTGGAGTATGCCCTTGATGGGAGCTTGAATTACATAGCCTGGAAGGATAGGATGGAGGTGGTGCTGGAGGATAATGGACTGAAGGAGTTCATTGATAGCGATGTTCCTAAGCCGGGATCTAGCGATGCTGCATTACTTGACGCATGGCAAAATAAGATAGCAAAGACAAGAATATTTCTGTTGGAAGGTGTGAAGGACCATATTGTGTCCAGCCTTCATGGGAAAGCCACTCCATTATTAATGTGGAAGGATTTGACATATTTGTTCCAAAGCAGCAGCGACCAGAGGAAGTTGGCGCTGAAAGACAAGCTCAGAAAAATAAAAATGGAGAAGGGCAAAAATATTCCAAAATATCTCATGAAGTTTGTCCACTGTAGGGATGAACTAGGAAGTGTGGGGATTACTGTTGATGATGAAGACTTGGTGAGCTTGGCTCTCCTTGGGCTTCCAAAGAGTTGGCATAGCTACGAAGACTCTATCAATGGATGGGAGAAACTGCCAGGATGGGAGCAACTTTGGTCGGATCTTGTGCAGGAGGAGATAAGGCGGGGTACCAGGGATGGCTCTTCATCGAATAATGAAGATGAAGAGAATTTCACTTTGGCTGTCAAAGAAAGGAAAGGGAAGGGGAAGAAATTTCCTTCAAAATCCGATGCTAAAGGCAAGAAGCAGGATTTTTCCAAGGTGAAGTGTTTTCACTATCACGAACATGGGCATTTCGCCACTAACTGCCCATAGAAGAAGAAGAACAAGAAGGCTGCTAGAGCTGCAGCTGGAGAGGCCTTAGCCTTGCAATTTGAACTTGATTTCTTTTTTATCGCATGCTTGGTTTCAAGCTATATGGGATTAGTGTGGTATCTTGATAGTGGTGTGTCTTTCCACATGACGGGAGACAAGGAGTTGTTTAGTGACTTGGAGGAGAAGGACCTCTAGATGCATATAGAGATGGGCGACGATGGTTGATACAGTGGCATTGGTACCATTAACTTTGAGAGGGAGTCTGGAAATCCATTCTTGTTGAAGGATGTTATGCATGTTCCAGGTTTGAAGAAGAACTTTGTCTCGTTCACAATGTTGGAAGACAAAGGTTATGATGTTGTTTTCAGTGAGGGAAATGCTTTCCTTTGACATAAAAAAACGGGTAAAACCAAGAATATAGAGATTCGAGTTAATAATTTCCACAAGCTGGAGGTAGATGGATGTGCTGTAATAATGGGAAAAGCAAAAGAAGTGGTGAGCCGGGATGAGGGTGAATTATGGCACAGGAGATTGAGCCATCTTCACCATGGCACTATGAAGATTTTGCAGTAGATTTATAATGGAATTCCCAAAGGTACTCTTTCGCAGTAAGATCAGTGCAAGGGATGTACTATGGGTAAGTTTGTGAAGACCACCTTTCATGAGAAGGAGAACCGTGCTTCGGTGATCCTGGAGAGAATTCACATAGACGTGTGTGAACCTTTCTCAGTTGCTTCAAAAACAAAACACAGGTATTATGTTATATTTGTTGATGACTATTCTCGTAGATGCTGGATCTTCTTCATGCATAAGAAGAGCGAAACATTCTCAAAGTTCTGTGAGTTTAAAGCATTGGTGGAGAAGGAGTCGGGGAAGCAAGTGAAAGCTCTATGGAGCGATAATGGTGGTGAATACATCTCGGGCGAATTCAAATACTTCTGTAGCAAAGAAGGAATTCGAAGAGAACTCATAGTGCCTCATAACCCACAATAGAATGGGGTTGCTGAGAGGAAGAACAGAACGATCATGGGTGCTGCATGAGTGATGCTGCATGACCAGGGCCTACCGATGCACTTGTGGGCGGAAAGCATGCATTACTGCGGTTTATGTGAAAAATCGTTGTCCTCATAGAGTACTTGGCATGAGTACACCTAAAGAAGCTTTTACTGGTAAGAAGCCTGATATTTCTCATTTGAATATTTTTGGCTCATCTATTTACATTCATGTGACAAAGGACGCCAGGAAGAAGCTAGAGCCGACTGCATAAGTTGGGATATTTTTGGGGTACATAGAAACACCCCATAATTATCGTGTGTATTTTCCAGACAATCGGATGACTGTGGTGCGACGGGATATAAAATTCAATGAGGTGAAAGCCATGAAGTTGTCGCTTGAGAGGGAGCTACACTTGCATGCAGAGGAGGAACTTCTTATTCCCAAAGATGAGCCTCTAGATATGGATCAGCGACAAGAGGAGATTCATGGAGTGGAGGAGTCCACTCATGCAAAATCAAACATCAGACAAGGTAGAAAACGTACCACAAAAGCTGAGAGACTGAAGCTTGATGCGGCACAGAATGTAGGAGTCCCTACATCACAGCACAAACAGAGATAGTCACCTGATCGATTTACTGGATACATGGCTCTGATGAGCAAGTGTATCATGACAGAGCCATATTATTTTGAAGAAGCAGTGCAGGAGCCCACATGGGTAGATGCCATGGTGGAGGAGTATGACTCCATTGTCAGAAATAGTGCTTGGGAGATTGTTCCAAGGCTGGTGGGAAAATCATTTGTAGGATCAAGATGGATCTACAAGGTAAAGCAAGCTGCTGATGGGAGTGTCGAGAAGTATAAGGCAAGTTTTTTTTCCAGGGGCTTCTCACAGATTGAGGAGATTGATTATGAAGAAGCCTTTGCACCTGTCGCACAGTATTCTTCCATAAGGACCATCCTTGCTCTCTTAGCGCAGATGGGTTGGCACATTCATTAGATGGATGGGAAGACTGCGTTCCTTAATGGGATCATTGAGGAAGTGGTGTACATTGAGTAGCCTGAAGGATTTGAGATCTTTAGTATCGAGTCACATGTGTGTAGGCTCAAAAGAGTGCTATATGGAATGAAGCAAGCACCTCGTGCTTGGTACACATGGATCGACAACTATTTCACTGGACTTGGCTTCACCAAGAGTGAGGCAGATGCAAACCTGTACCAAATTGTGGTGGAGGGTAAGCTTTTAATCTTTGTTCTTTATGTTGATGATTTAATACTAACATGTGATAAGTAGTTGATACACTCATGCAAGGAAGATCTTGCAAATGAGTTTGAGATGAAGGATTTGGACCTCCTTCATTATTTCCTTGGATATGGCAGCGGGAAGGTGAGCTGTTTGTGTCTCAAGGAAAGTATGCCGGAGAGATACTGGAGAAGTTTCACATGCAAGGCTGCAAGCCTATTGACACTCCTCTTCCAAGAAATTGGAGGAAAGAGGATGCTACATCGGCAGAGGTAGTGGATGCCACTTTTTATCGAAAGTTGGTGGGTTCGCTTATGTATTTAGTTAATACAAGACCAGACATATGCTATGTGGTGAACCAGCTTTCACAGGTGATGGTTAAGCCTACCAAGCTCTTTTGGAAGGAAGGAAAGCATGTTCTGAGGTATCTCAGGGGAACATCTGAGTATGGTTTATGGTACATATAGACGGATGAGGTAAAGTTGCATGGCTTCAAGGATGCAGATTGGGCAGGCAGCCCAATAGACAGAAAGAGCACATCAGGAGGGATTTTTAGTATCGGATCTACGATAGTTTATTGGTATAGCAGGAAGAAAAGATCTGTGGCACTTAGTTCAGCAAAAGAAGAATACATGGTAGCAATTCAAGCTGCATGTGAGGCTATTTGGATGAGGAAGATCCTGGTCGGTTTGTTCGGTTCATATTTAGATCTTACAGTGATACATTGTGATAATCAGAGTTTCATTAAACTCTCGATTAATCCTATATTTCATGATAGATATAAACATATTGATATCCGGTATCATCATATCAGAGATTGTGTGCAGCGAAATATCATGTTGCTTCAGTACATTCCTACGGAAGATCAGGATGCAGATATTCTGACAAAGGCGCTCGGCAGGAGAAAATTCGAATACCATAGAGGCAGGACCGCGGTTAAGGATAATCCCTATCTTGTTGAGAGGGAGTGTTGAGATTCTACAAGATGATGAGCTTAGTGAAAAGAGTCGCCTTCACTAAGTGGGCCCGTAGGCTATTTTTGGCGCAAGACTATTTTTAGACTATGTCTATTTTTAGACATGGTGATCATATTTCAGAAGTTGCAGGATGCTATTTGTGGATGGTTGATCAAGTTGGAAAAATAGATGAAATTCTATTTTTAGAATATTGGGCAAAGTCTATTTATAGATTGTCGATCTAAAAATAGAAGTGTCGATTATTATTAGCTCTTAATAATAATCAAACAATAAACATCAACTTATTCTCTTGGAGCACTTAATTTCAGTGCACATATTTGGAAAATCAGTCGGCTAAAGGAATTACGAAATTCCTAGGGTTTTTAGGTGGTTCATGCATGGGGGACTCAGTTAGAACTGAAGTGGAAAAGTTATGACAGAGTTGGAAGAGTAGTTCATGGAGTTGTATTCAGTTTAACTCAGTTAAAGTGAGTTAGACTCAGTTGAGCTAGTTGTATCTAGCCTAATTGAATGATACACTAGTGAGAGTGGAGTGAATTAATTAGTTAATTAATTCACAAATAATAACTCATTAATCAACTGAACAATAAAGAAGTTAACTACAGTGCATGGCAGTTCCATTGGAGACCCAGTGGAGAGATAGGTGAAAGGGTAAGATGGACTATCTGTTGTGACTATAGTGATGCATTGATTGCACCACACACACATTGGAGTTGACAATGAGGATTGTGCAGTCAAGGCAAGGGTAATTAAAATTCATTCAGAGCTATTCTTCAGCAGGGATTGCGTAGTGGAGGCAGGCTAGTAGGAGGGCAGAAATCAGTGCATGGATTTGCAGATTTCTTCTGATTAGTGTGTGACAATTGATTGTACTGGGAGCTTGATGTACTAAGCTTTATATGAGATTGTTACATGATCTCCATGATACATAATATATGATAGTTGGGGTTTTCAGCTTCAGGCTTTCCCATTAAACAACTGTGTTATGTGCGATTGTTTTTATTTATGCTTCACATGCGTTTGCAATTAATTTTCCGTAAAATATTAACAGTGGAATGATTCTGTATTTTGCAAGAAGTTAAATATCGTGAGATCAGGGGAATCTAGATGTATGCATGCTTAGTGTATATAATTTCTACAACTCCTAGTTTGTCCAGTGATATTAGATGGGCGTGAATTGTGCGTTAGCAACATCCCTATTTCAAAATAGAAACAAATTGAGAAACTCCAAAAAGACTTGATCATGAGAAAGTTCAAAATAAAAAATTCGGCTCCTTATGAGATAATGTTGAGTGAAATAGGGCCAACTCCCATCAAAGCAATTTCTATGGTGCATCTTATAAGGTATCTAAAAATAATTGAGCAAATGGGAGGAGGTAGATGGCCGAAAGTTATCTTCAATGAAGACACGAGTGAAAGAAAGAAACCATGGATGAGACAAAACACCAAATGGATGCAAAAATGGAATATTTACCTTAATGCATGTCCCGCAAATAGCAAGGAGTTAAATAATTTTATGATGGCAAAGTTCCGTAAGCGTATATGGGAAAAAGAGTTGGGTAGAAATAAGAAGCAATACTTGCAAGAATTCAACCCCACTTGTGATCTCCAAAAAAAAGAGCAAATTGGTTTTAGCATTATGTGGAGAGAAAATATTGTTATAACTCAATTAAGAACTAAATCACATCAACTTCGGTGTGAAATGGGATAGTGGAAAAGACTTCAAGAAGCTTGGGAAGAACGGGTGTGTACTTTTTGCACTTATGGGGCAGTGGAATTGGAAAAGAATTTCATTTTGGAATGTGATGCTTTTAGAGACATCAGAGAAAATTATGGCAGTATGTTAGCATCAATTCTATGGCATTGTATTTTCAGTGAGGGGACTATTAGAAGGTTGGGTCAACTCATCATCAATTTGAGTAAGAAAAGGATTAAAATGCGAATGTAAAAAAACAAGGAGGTTGGTAGTCTCATTGAATATTTTTTGTCTCGTGGACGTTAAAATATCATTCATTCATTCTCATTTTATTTCAATACAATGGGACCTACACAACAAAAGAAAGGATTTTCAATGAATTTGAGCTTTTAAAATACATGGAAAAAATTTCCCTATGCATTACTAAGTAGCTCCTTGATATACTCTGGCTACAGTATTACAGATTGTGACTCTCCTCGCGACAGTGAGTGAGGGCGATAGAGTATTTACATGGATGCAGGAGAAGATAATATTGTATGGAGACAATGTGGGAAAGAAAGAGTGATCATGCATGTTTATATGTGATCGACAGGAATCACCTGGAGGGATATGTGGAAAACACTGCACACAATAAGTGACGTGGACCAATAGGTGAGAAGAAATTTAGCTAGACAATAAATTCCACCATGACTTCTTCCCAAGTTGCTAGACATTGTGCTGAAAAATACAAACGTGAGATTAAATGTTGTGATGTTTTCAAAATCACCTTTTTTGCAACTAACGAGATTTGGCCTCCATTATTTAGTTTATAATATACATGAATTTATTTGTTTAAGTGTTTTACACATATGTAAGTGATGAAAAATCCGATGTCCCTTCATTTCATATAATACATATACTAGCATTTGCACCAAAAGGGTGCAAAGACATGTCGATAGAAGTGTAGATGAATGTAGTGTGTTTTTCACTTTTTGAATGGATTAAATGTGTTTTTCATTTTTTCACTAGGTTATAGTTTAGATCATAAATAAGTAAATATTACGAGTTAATATGGGGTAATGAGATAATATTAATATACAATTATTTCATTAATGTGTATCATCACAAGTTTGGTGAAGGCACTGAACAGAGATTGCCTAGTGCCGTTTTGAAGGATCCCACCATATGCGCTTTCTATTCCCAGGTTTTCAAATCTTAGACACCCACTTCCCCAACTCTGGCGGGGCATGCCTTGGTAAGTTCGAGTCCGAGCCTCTCGATTTCAAATCCCGTTCATGTCATCATCGAAATTGCTACCAATACCATCGATGACGATGATCAGGGTAGAGCAAAGGAAAACGATGGGATTATATGGAGTTGCAAGCTTCTCGACGTCCAGGCTAATCATTATGGTGGGGTTATTACTAAGAGAAAAAGATGAAATGGAGGCAACACATTTTCTGCAGCATATGACAATGGCTGGAGTGCGGACCATATGCCATCAAACACATCAAATAAGTAGAATAAAAACACTTCATAATGTTCTAAATGTTCATTACCTGCATAACAAAATAAGTAGAATAAAATGGTTTCATGATATTCTACATGTTATCCTTGTCATCCCCATTATGTGCTTAGAGAGTTTAAAATACATATGACAATAGTGTAATTGAAAAATTAAGATATATATAAAATGCATTAAAAAAATATGTAAGAAAAATCAGTTTAAAAAAAATCCATTTTAAATTGGAAATTAATTACATTTCAAAATTCACATCGACCTAGAAATAAAATGAAATCCTCTATTAGCTAGACACATGACTTGCCACATCAAATGTGAAAAATTAAAATCTCAGAAATCTTATTTGGATTTTATAGGAGCCATTATTCCCTTAATATACTTGACAATATTTTTTGCAATCCCTTCATTACGAATCTCTTCAATATCTACTTGTCTGACATGGGTTTTAGGATTCTTGGGAATCGTCAGAGTCAACACTCCATAAACACCCACGACAACCTTCATAATATCCACGTCAACATCCTCTGGAAAGCCCAAGTGCCGAACACACTTCCCAATTATAGGATGTTCTCATTCTCACACATGTTTCGTGGCATCCTTGTCATACTCATTCTCATCCTGATGCTTCATACTGATCTCCATGACACCACTGTGCATCTAGAGCTTCACATTTTCTGTCTTCAATGTTGCAAAAATTAGGGATTTTAGCATAAAATAGAGCTAGGTAGGGCAGAAATGACAATGGCTAAAATTATCGACATTGTGGGCATTCACAGAAAGTTGCTACTACTGCTCCTTTGCTTATGTGTGACCAGGGAAAATTTTAGGGGCTAATATTCGCAGGTGGGAAAATATTCCATATTTTTTCCAAGAAAAAGATTAGCCAATTTCCTTTCTTCTAAAAATTAATTCGACCAAATTTTATAGTATAGAATTATTTTGCCTTTAAAATCACCAATATTATAGATTGAATAATATAAAATAATTAGAAATATAAACATTTTTACAAAATTATCATCAAACATTTTAAAATTTGGATATTAGGGACTAGTAAGATTCGCAAAGGTTGCTAAACTTTAAGTTAAACTTCCATCCTTAAAATTTTCCCTGTGTGTGACCTTTGCGAGGAGGAGGAGGAAACAACATTTCTTTACTTTGGTGCCTCTTAAAATTCCCATCTGCAACATTTGGTTGTTTCTCATAATCATTTCCATCTTCAACGACCAAGGATTAAAGTGCCTTGCCACTGCCTTTTGATTTTTCCTTCCTTTTCTTCTTCAAAACCTTTCCATAGGAGCCCAAGCGACGACAAGACATGATCTTAGCAATACGCTCAAGCATAGATGCATCCACTACAACTGAGATAAATTCCTATTTGACGTGGGAATGGGAATATGAATGGAAATGGCAATGGGAATGGGAATGGCACAGGTGGCTCTATCCTCAACACCTCGTACGTAGTCAACCGAACCAGCACCATGCTCTCGAGAGCCCTGCCATTGAGTCTCCCACATGCTTCAACACCTGCGCGAACTTCTTCGGCTAGATATCTGTGTAGTTCGCCCCCGATGCGAGAAATATATTTGATTATATTAGCAAAAAGCATCTGCAGTCCCCCAAAGGGCTTGAAGGTGATGTAAAACAAAATATTGTTGCAGGCCTCTTCTTTGTTAAGGCCGAACTGATTTTCGACGACATTCAGCGCGAGAATCGAATTCATCCACAAGAAATTATAAAGCTTGTGTTAATACTTGGAGATGAGGTAGAGTGGAAGAGGAAATAAATGTATGGTGAGCTCGTCCAAGAATTTGGGCAGAATGCCGAAGCTTACAGTTGGAGCGAGCACAACAACCAACCAATTTTTCATACATGAAGGGTTGTCAGTTCCCAAGCTGGCTGGGCCTGGAGCAATGGGGTCCGCACCCGCTATATATTGACAAATAAAATACAGAGCAATTGATCCATCGGGTTAGTGAAAGATGCAAAAACAAATTTTGACGGAAAGAAAACTTGTATGGGGCACTGTTGACATTCGGGACACATGTTGAGGACGTCGAATCTCAACAATGTCATCAACAAGAACTCCACAATAAAATTCCTATAGACATACTTATATGGTGTTTTATCCTATGACAACAGATAATCTTATATAAAATTATATAATGTAATTTATAATATATACATGTTTTTTACACTATGTGTGTTATGTTTGTTTTATATATATGTGTGAGAGAAGCTTGGCCACATATATTATAATACAAATGAAATACCAATCTCTAGTGCAGTTGTTCTATAAGATTAGTACTGCACTTACATAAAAATAATTTATTTAATACATTTACATATTAATTAAATAATAATTAAAATAATATTAAAATAAATTAAAAATATATTTGTTCGAGGGGGCAGCTCAAATGGTAATTTAAGTAATGTGATGATCCAAATGGAAAATGGCATCAACCCATGGTATTCATCTACCCATGTTATCCATCCTCCCATGGAATTTACCCATGGTATTGTAAATGGCATCGAACCATGGTATTCATCCACCCATGATATTTATTCGCCCATGGTATTGTAAGTGACCCATGGTATGTATCCACCCATGGTATTCATCCACACATGGGATTTACCCATGGTATTGTAAGTGGTATCTACCCATGGTATTGGCCTGTGGTATCTACACATGGTATTGTAACTCAAAAAAGGCTATAAATAACAAGCTTCAGTTTGTAAAAGGACAGATTGTCTACCACAATGTAGCTTCTACAGTTATTCTCTAGTTTAATAAAACAAGTTTCTTTGTGGTTTTATTTTATTTGTGTTCTCTCTTTTTTATGGCATCCTAATTTTGCAGATCTTGTCAGATCCATTTCAACTTTTTAGATCTTTGGGGCCTCCCCCCAAGATCTGGATTAGTGGTATCAGATTCAGGTTATGCCTCCATGGGAATGAGGGTTTGAAACATATTTCAGTTTTAATGTTTTGCAGCAATCTTCAGCAAAATCCATGAATTTTTTTGGGCGGCGAGTTCTCAGATCATATCTGAAACTTTTGGTAAAAAATTTACAAAAAAAAAAGACTAGATCCGGATTCCTTGCGAAAAAATACTCAAATTCAAAAAAAAAATTGGCCAAATTGGAGTTCGGATGAGGGAGATATTGTTGATTCAAAATCAGCAATGTTGAAGCAATTTTTCTGATGACAATTCATGGACGGCGGCTCTCCTGTCATTTTTCACAATTTTTAGTGAAAAATTTCAGAAGAATGGATATATTTCTAAGCTCCTCTTGAAAAATCACCCAAGTTCAAAAAAAAAATCGGTCGAATCGGAGTCCAGATGTGGGAGTTATTGTTGATTTAAAATCAACTATTTTTTCAGAAATTTTGTGACGGCGAGACAGTTCCAGCGCGAATATGAGAGTATAGAGTCTCCAGATAGTGGTTTCAAACACATGAGAAGATGCAGAATGATCATTTAATTTCCAAAAATAGGTTATAATAAATATTCTGAGTTATATTGACCGAGTTATGCTCATTTTAAATCTAGAGCAGCATTCGAAGCGGGTTCCCTTTGGAGACATGCCCTCCCACCCCGCTTTAGTAGACACCTGCTTCACATTCGTTAGTTTCATCATAGCAACATTCGGCTTGGGTTATTTGGAGACGTGCCCTCCCACCCCAAGCTATGTAGGCACCTGTTACTTCATCAACAATCAGCATCACGGTTATGGGTCAACCACACAAAATCTTTTTCATCGAAGTCCATTTGCTAGGTCGCAGACTGTTAGTCACACAGTTGGTCACAAGCATTACAGGATATCTCTATCCTCGGATCTTTGTTTTTCATGGTTTTGGTTCATCCACAAACCCACACTTCATTGAAGTCCATTTGCTAGGCCGCACACTGTCAATATCACAGTTGGTCACAAGCATTACAGGGTATCTCTATCCTCGTATCTTTGTTTATCACGGTTATGGGTTAACTACACAAAACCTTTCTCTTCAGTGGCTCTTCATATTCAACAAAGGCTTCTCAGGAGGGAACTTCACGCAATGGGGACCATTTCTTCTTGAGGAGGGAGGAATGATCCGAATGGAAAATGGCATCAACCCATGGTATTCATATACCCATGTTATCCATCCACCCATGGAATTTACCCATGGTATTGTAAATGGAATCGATCCATGTTATTCATCCACCCATGATATTTATTCGTCCATGGTATTGTAAGTGACCCATGGTATGTATCCACCCATGGTATTCATCCACACATGGGATTTACCTATGGTATTGTAAGTGGTATCTACCCATGGTATTGGCCTATGGTATCTACACATGGTATTGTAACTCAAAAAAGGCTATAAATAACAAGCCTCAGTTTGTAAAAGGACAGATTGTCTGCCACAATGTAGCTCCTACAGTTATTCTTTATTTTAATAAAACAAGTTTCTTTGTGGTTTTATTTGATTTGTGTTCTCTCTTTTTTTCTGGCATCCTAATTTTGCAGATATTGTCAGATCCATTTCAAATTTTTAGATCTTTGGGGCCTCCCCCCAAGATCCGGATCATGTGAAATTTGTGAAAACTAAGAGATCTAAGGCTCAAATTCCGCTGGTTGTGACCTAGTTTACGGAGGAAAATGGAGGACGGTGGCAAGGCTAGGGTTATATATATATATATATATATATATATATAGATATATATATCTGTGTGTGTGTGTTGGTTCATACGCCAAGGCAGCGAAAATGACCAAACTTTGACCAATCATACTTTTCAAACTGTGTAACGAAATTATGCAAAATATTTGTTGTTGGAAAATGGGTAGGGAGATGAAAGCAATGGAGCTATCAAAATGAAAATAAAAGAAAGTAAAAAAAACTCGAAATAAAGCAAAGTGAAGCAATTTGAAGGTGACATTAACAAAATTCATATGGTGGGCAACATAATTTCGAAAAAATTAAGTGGGGTGGTTGAGGCCTCAATAATTGGCGACACACGAGGATGAAACAATTATCTTTGGTTTAGAATAATATTTTTAAATTTATGAAAGACCGAAATAAAAATATTCAAAATATTGTCACACGTTACACCATTTCCAAAGGTCCCACATAAGATTAGTCAAAGTAAGATAAGCACCTAAAAAATGAAAGTACTTGAATTCTCAATTCTGAAACAAAGAATCAAAATATAGGGAATAATTATTGTTTTCATCATTTCTCTACTATTGGATAACAAAGATAGTTAGGAGGTTATTTAGGATTAGTGTGCATCCATTGAATATGAAATTAACTCTTTTTCCTGACATCGCTTTGTTGCCTTCCAATGTCCATAGCCCTGATGAAGATGTGTCGGCACTATACAAACATAGCCTCATTGCCAGCGAGCATCAATAGCCATGACGAGTTTACTTGTACTTCCCACACCTTTCAGTGCTTTCAAATCTCTTATGTTCTACCCTTTTGATTAACATATTTGGAGAATTGATTTTAGAAATTGGGTGAAGAGAGAAGGGTGATACAAGAGGTTTTCCATTTAAATAAATAGATGTTATACTAGTTAAGTTTTACCCCAGTAGTATTCTCTTCATCGACCAAAGTAAAGGATTTAATTATGGAGGGACGTGGGATGGATTCAAAGCAAAGACTAGAGAAAATTCATTCCTTATATAGAAGAACTATTGTACTTGATATCTATCTAAATGTTCCCCATGGTTAATGGTGGATATGAGAGAAAGTGGAAACTTGGCATAGATGATATTTCGATAAATGAAATCTTATTGAAAAGATAGAGTAAACATTTCCCATGTAAATCAATTGGTGTTGTAGATGAAAATATTTCCTCCATATAGATTTGGAAAATGTCATAACATTTAATCCAAATAAAAAATGAAATCAAACCACTACAAAGAATGCGACCAAAATACTTTACAAATCAAATCTAAATCAAAGCAAAGAAAAGCAAAACTGTAATGTTCCAAATCTGGAATTTCCTGCTCCATCGGGAATATCTTAAGATATTCCAAAATTCCTTCTATAGAAATACCACAAGTCCATTCCAGAGATTTATTGTTGGGGAATTTACCGGATATGTCACCTTCATAGGGAAGTGTGAGATCCAGAAGTTATCTGGCCCTTCACAGACTTTGTCTATGGATATGCAATATTTCCATTGCGGGAATTTCTGCTACAGGGTCCTTAAGGACGCTGTATAAGGAAGTCAATGAATAAATAAGGTAAACCACTGCTGGGATGCCCTACAATATATCTAATACAACTCCCTTGCAGAAAATGAGCTCAAAGAAATAACTCTAGATGGGTTATACAGATCTCCCCAAACTAGATCTCTAAAACAATGCTAAATGAGAGAGCTTATAGCAATATATGAACATAACCATTAAAATCTGCAAATATGAATACACCATAAGAGGGAAATGTATGCAGACAACATTATATGATTATATCAACAATAATATACAAGAAATAGTTGAGGGACAAGCCACTCAAGCTTTAAGAACCAACCTCTAATGAATGAGAAATAAAATACATGAGTTGCTGCAACTCCAAAAAATGCCGGAGAGCAGTGACTGCGCTGTGTATATAAAGGTAGCAGCTGCTGAATATACATGAAATACAAATTTGGCTGTAGGATACAAAGAAATAGCTCAATAACAAAGGAATGGGCTGAAATACTAGATTTCTAGCCAATCTAGGAGAGATTGCTAGAAATGCTGGAGAATACAAAATTGTGACAACTGAGTTGTCACTGCAACTGGTACAAAATTAGAATGAGGTTGTGGCTGATCTGAAATATGATTGCCCTCCTCTGATAATGTCTCCAATCAAAGGGCTGATCCCTTGACTCAGAAACACTCCTCCTTTGAAGCTCAAGAACCCCTCTCTCACTCCCTCCTCTGAAATAACGCAGTTTCCTCCATGGACTACGCAGTGGGAGATGATGGAATGTTGGCCTCATGCCAAAGATGTGTAATGAAGCCCGGGAATCCTCCTTGCAAATTCTACAATGAATAGATCACTCCTCCATTGAAGAAAACAAATCAAGAGAGACTCCATGAGTTCCTCTCTTGCTACACCCAGCAACACAACGTCCTCTCTGTTGTAGAGCTAACAATTTAGGTGATTAATGTAGTTGTGGCCAATGCCAGATTGAGGAAAATGCAACTCAATCCTCATCCTTCCTTGAGGAAGAGGTAGGTATTCCCGACCGGGAACACCCTAATGCCCGAGGGCACCACCACCTTGCTAAACAGTCGGGGATGCAAGCCTCTGTAGACCCAATTCGAAATTATAAACTCAAACATGATGCAAATGGGCTGCCATCTCCTGCTTATAAAGAAAGGGAACTCTTCTCCACCATGGTCCCACCAATTAGGGTTTCCACCCTCATGTGAGTGTCTTCCCTCCAAAACTGTGTAGCTTCTCTAGGAAGCCTCTCCTCCTTGGGCAGCGCTGTTGAATTTAGTCAAAGGTGACTAAATCAAGTGATCCGGGTTCCATTCACACCCTTAGGTGTTTATATCAGCTGCTTTATTCTCCTCCTTTTCAGATAAGGAGTGTTATTTCTTCATCAAAAGAGGGTTAAGGTGTCTCCTTACCCATTTTATTAAACAAAAATAAAATGTGCAACTATAATTTTCCTTTTAGCTTGAAGTTAAAAATTGGGAACATTAAAAAAACCATAGGGAAGCCAAAAGCGAATCATTTTTAAAGCAAAGAAAAGTAATATGTCATGCAATAGTCAATACTTTAACCATACGAGATAAGAAGAGAAATATTAACAAAGAGAGAAGAGACATCGTTTCATTTTTAGTGTTATGTTAAGCGTATTACAATTTTGTCTCTCATGGTAGGTGATTATTTAGGTCTTTTATGAAAAAAAAAATCCTGAATCGAAAGCATAGTTAAGATCAACAGTTTATAATGAAATTTTTATGAGGGCATTAGAGAAATTTTGAGGTAAAAAAAGAGTCTCAAAACAAAAATGTACAACACAAATCAACTTCATAAGAACCAATAAGATTCAATATGATGATGTCAACCATGGGGGATGATTCACCATTTTTGGAGTAAAAATATAAAAAAAATAAAAAATATCATTTCAACTTGTATTTTCAGCTTTTCTCTCTATCATTTTACACAAATTTCGAGTAGGAGTACTTTTTGGATGAAAAATTTAATTTTGCATCTAAGGAGTACCCATTTTTCATACTTTCGTTGGACCCTACTACATGAAAAATGTGAAATACATGATTGCAATCACATTTTTTTCATGTATTTCACATTTTTCATGTAGTAGGGTCCATCGAAAGTATGAAAAATGGATACTCCTTGGATGCAAAATGAAATTATGTATCCAACGAGTGCTCCTGCTCAAAATTTGAGTAAAATTGCAAGGAGATAGTTGAAAAAGTAGTTTTTTATTTTTTCCCTCCAAAACTTGATGAGGTAATCTATCCTTATTTTATTATTTCCATTATTATTTTATAATATTCCTTAGGAGACCCACTTTAGAACTCAAAATTTCTCTAATGTCTTTTCACATATATTTCTTGTGGATTAATTGAAAAAGCCAATATTTAGTTGTTAAAAATAAGGCTTCAACTTAACAAAATAAACCTGAATAATGAAAACTAAAGACTAAAGGCAAAGAGACTCCCTAAATGTAACTTGTTTGCAGCTAGAGCACCATCATAATTTCTTTACCCAACTTGAGAACACACGAAATAATTCAAGGGATTTATGATCTATGCTATCAATAGAAGAAAACTTTCAACAAAGCCAACAAAAATCTACAAAAACAAAGTTTAGATCATAAAATACTTAAACAAAACTAAAGCTAAAATCATAATGAACAAATAGTAGACGATGGAAATAAACATGTATGAAATTTTACCTTGAAGAATCTCGTTATAGTTTACCTTACATATATTGATATCTTCAAATTTCATGTTGTAAAGGAATAATTTCTTCTCATAGGAGGTATTTAAAGAGTTAGAGAGTGCGAAGAAGTTACATTGTAATCAAAAGTTCACATACGCTCATGATATTTAGGTTATTGATCCTAAACTAAGGCAAGCATAAAACCTATGAAAGAGAACCACCACTACTTCATAACAAGCATATTGATAAAATATAAACATAAATACTGTGGTATACTTGAAAATTTTCAAAGATATACTTTCAATATTTTCCAACCTTTCGTCAAGGATTAAGGTGGACCAATGCAAAAATCTTGTCACTTGTTTACTCAAAAACTACTCTATCCAGGAAAAATTAAAAGAAAAACAACTAAACTAAGCTACACCTACTTCTACTTCATTTTTTAGGAACAACCAAAACTAAGTGAAATCATATTTCCAATGTAATTATTGCATTTCTTTTATCCCAACAATCATATATACAACAACATCTAGTAATAGAATTAATAACTATGCTATGTAAATTAAAACCAAACTTTTGTACATTCATCTCTAATAAGGACAATAAAAGAAAACTATTTACAAGAAACTTCCTAATTTAAGATTCTTATAGCCATAATTCAATTCTATCGTGATATGTGCAATTTAAGGCATTTGTAAAGATACCATGAAGAATCTGATTAGGATTTGTTTCAGGGGATATAAGAAGGTCAAAATAACTTGGCTTAGCCTACACAAGTTTAAAGGAACTTCCCTCTTTTCATGAAGGATATTGAAAAATATATGAAAGGGAGTGAGAAGTGTGATTCTTCAGGGTAAATGTCATATGTACAATATCATCAAATTTTCTAAAATTAAAATTAATAGGGTAACTTTTGTACCAAAAATTATTTACAATGATAGACTTTCCACTAAGGAGGATTTCCAATAACATTTTACTGAAACAAGTTTTCAGTAGAATATTAGAATGTGTATCATTAGAAACTTGAACAATAGGCACATCATAATGTTAAAAAACCGAATTGTGCCAATGGTAATAAGGAGAAATCAGGAGAAGCTGTTGATCCTAAATATGCATATAGATGTACTTCACTTTGTAATGGATGTGATACTATGCCATCAAAATCAAAATACTCATCAAATACAATTTCTTTTTCTTGCAAATCACATGGAAGATTTAAATCAATAACATCATTAAAAGGATAATCAAGAGATTCAAAATTAATACTGATAGGAAAATGATCCTCATCCAAAAAAATCTCATTATTTGACAACTTTGAACTAGTTGTAGGAAAGGTTTCAACAAAAAGATTGGTAGAATCATTACTAAATTAATTCAAATTGGAAAATGGAGTTGGATACAAGAAGTAATGGTTGCCATAGTATAAAAAATTAGATGCTTTTGAATATTTTCATTATCATATGTTTCATCATTATTAATATGATTAGAACTTTTTTTGATAATAAACTTCCTCTTGAAGAATTGGGAGCTAGTATGGAATCTACCTCTGAAGAACAAAGTTTAACATGCTCATTAATTATGCCTTGAAATTGTTTTATTTTTATTTAACCTTCATCTCCACCATAAGCATTAAGATATATTTCAGGAGCATCTTCAGATTTAAGGTTTGGCTCTGGATAATCAATTCTTTAAGTCAGAAAGTGCATGAAACTAACTTGTAAAGTCTGTTGGTGTGATATAGTTTTAAATTCATCCTTGGGCTCAACGAAATTAGATGTGGAATCAAGGTAAACTAATGAATGAGACCCATCATGTTCAACATTATTTGATTTACTACGTTCATTTGAAAAAATAACAAGAGAAGCAAAACATTCAATTAGATCTTCTTTTGAAGGTATATTTTTGAAATATAATCTAAAACAAATTGACATGAATTTAGCATAAAACTCATTAAGAGATTCACTTGCATGCATAAAAATGTTTTCAATTTATAAACATAAATTGTCATAATTGTAGTTTTGATGAACCAACAATTTTTTTTTGTAAAATGGTTCCATGAATGTACAAACTTAGTTGCAATTGTTTTAAACTATTTCCGAATCTGTACTTGGAATGTGAAAGTAAACAACTTGAAAATTTCATCATCATTAGTCATATCAAAAGGTTTACATTTATTTGCAAATTAATAAAGATGACATAAAGTGGAAATATTAGTCCTACTATCGTATTTCAATTTACACAAGGATTCAAGCTGCTTTTTGGGTATGATTATGGTAGGTCTTCATGAGCTAAAGGCATGACCCAAAGTATGAATGTACACATGAGCCAAGATTATTTAAATTTAAAAAAAAATAAGACTCTACACAGATTATCTATCTATGGTCATCCTTCTAGCACCAAAAATATTGATTGTCAAAATTGATCATAATCAACATTGGTGAGATCACTGAATCAGGTTCTCAATTACACCCTTATCTGTTTGGGATGGTGATTTCGACTGGTTAAATGGGTACACTTACCCTTTGTCTAAAACTAGCCTAAACTAATGCTAATCCAATCTAACTTATCTAAAATCTAAACTAACTCTAAAATTACCCCCTGCTTGCAAATGCATGATATTGCTTGTTGTCGTAAGCAGACAAGAAAAAAGGAATTACCTACTTGCAACTTCTTGAAGAAGGTAATCCTTTGAGTTAGCTAAAACAAGGGCTCAATCAAGCCACATGAATGTTTGCTCCTATAAAAGGAAACTTTTGAAAATGTGTATAATTAAACTAAATGAAAAATGAAATCTACTTTAATATGCAGACAACAAAAAAACATGTAATCTATCTCAATTAGGAAAAGATAGATCTCGTCCCAATCAAGATCAAAGATAAAAGAAACGAGAGCTGAATCTAAGATTATGTTTGAGCTATCAAATCATAAAAATAGTTCATATGATTTGTAGCTATTCGAGGAGATATGCATATAAATTCATTCAATAAGTAGTTAAATCGTTTCATGCATATACTTAGATTCAAATAGCAATGATTGAATTTAAGATATAAAAGTACTCGTTATATTACATAAATAGTTCGTATAACATAACAATAATTAAAAAAAGACTAACATACCATTAGGTTGATAAATAGTTACCAACTAATGCATACAAGTCTACTTGAATTCTACATTTAATTCTATTTTAACTTTGCCTAACCATGCAAAGATAGCTATACAATAGTTTTCAATAAGTATAAAATTTTGTGATTTTAATAATAATGCTAAATCAACAATTAGACCTATTTGGAACAAAATATTAATCAAACTAAATTATATCTTTATTCAGTACTCAAAATTAAACAATAGTGCTCATACTGATTACAAAATAAAGAGGTTTCCTTCTTGTTCAACCCAACAAATTCCTAATCTCCTTCGAGAATTCTCCTATGCAATAGTACCTAGTATCCTCCTCTTAAGAAAATTGGAACCCTAGAATGTGCATGCCCATGCTCCTTTTATAATCCTTTGAATTTGTTTAGCCTCCTTGATCTCATGCCTCAAATTCCCCATTCTCCCATTTCCATCCAAAAATGAATTACACAAATAAATTAAATCTTATTAAAATCTAATTATAACCAAAACTAAAAATAAATAAATAAATAAATTTTAAAATAATAAAATTAAATCAAAACAAATCTAATAAAATCAAATTAAATCCATTTTAATTTGATTTTATATCTAAATATGATCTAAATCTAAAAGAAAACCAAATTAAATTAAATCTATGAAAATCTAATTAAAACTTTAAATAAAATATAAAAGAAAATAGAAATAAATCATAATAAAAGTTAAATTACACATCTGTTGACACCTAATCCTATGGGATGGGTGTGCACATGTAATATTGTATATTATTTAATATTAGGAAATAAGGAAGGCCAAGAGTCATTGGGAGATGAATCCCAATAGCCTCACCTCCCATCTATAAAAGCATGTACATTCTTCAGCTAATAAAAATTCTGATTTGAGGAGTTACCTCCTGGTTTGACATGGTATCAGAGCCAGCTCCACTATTGGCATTTCTGCCTGTGGTGTAACTCCCTCTCCTTTGCTCAGTCAATTTTTATTAATAGTTTTTGCTGCTCTTTAATTGCTAGACTGTTATTCTACATTTTTTTTCTCTGTATAGCCCTGACATTTGCAGCTCCAGCTCCTGCAGCACCTGAAGACTCTACAGTTCCTGAAACACTGCAAATTGCAGGCTCCTCTGCAATCTTGCAAAGATTCCATTTCAAAATTTTTTATAATGGCCTTTTGGCCTCCTCCCTTCTCTATACCTATCGACTCATTCATTTCCCCTACCTACCTAATATCTCAGCGCTGACCAATACACACCGCCCTTGTCATACCTCCGTTGTAACAGTTATACCACTCCGCTGTCATATATACCTGCATAACAACGCTCCCTCTCCGCGCTGTCATACCATTTATCGACCTGTGATATATCGCTCTGTCCACCTGCGTTTATCACATATATAACACCACCCTTCCATGAAACAATCACAACTTGTGCATATATAAAACCGCCTCATATGCTCTGTCAACATTTATTTCAATATGCCTTCACATATATAACACATTGTTTGGTCAACTATCCCACTACGCTGGTTCAACTCCATAATTCCGCCAACCTCCACGCAGTTTATTATATCTCTGCGCTACATGTTATAAAATGCCTCTGCGTTATAACAACTAACGCCCTCCATTCATTTATAATACCATTTCATAATACTATATCTCTGCGTTATAACATGGTATATAACAGCTAACGCCCTCCACCAGTTAACGCCCTCGACACCACCATCTGAGTTATATCTCTGCGCTACATGGCCCTTCCGACCCCTCCCATCCATATATGAAACGTTGTTTGGTCGAACGCCGTGTGGTCAATATATAAAACGCTGCTTTGGTGGAATGCTGCTTGGTAGAACGTTGTCACTGCTTTCATATACATTGAATACCGCTGTCATATATACGCCCTTTCCAATTTTTCAATACCGCTGTTATATATAGCCTTCTACGCTGTCAATACTGCTCATATATACATTACCGCCCTTGTTAATGCGCTGTCCATATTACAATTCCTTTTTTTAATAACGCCCTCTCCCATATCCACTACCGCCCTTCATTCTATTTACAATACCATTCCACTTCCCACATTCATAATACCGCTCCACTTCATATTACACCGCTCTACTCATATTTAATACCATTTCACTTCATATTATACCGCCCCTCCCCAACCATATAATACATTTTTTCCCCAAACAAAAAAAAAGTATTTTTTTTTTATGCAGAATTCAGTTTTTAGCAAAGAGTTTGTGTCTTTTTAAATTCAGTCTTCATATTTGCAGCAAAGTGTTTCTGTCCTTTTTCAGTATATTTGCAGCAAAGATTTTTTTCAGTCTATTTTCTAGCAAAGAGTCTTTTTTGTTTTCTCTCCTTCAAAAGAGATTCTCCAGCAAAGTTTTTTTCTCCTCCTTCAAAAGAAGATGACAGTCCCTTCATCTTCTAAAGAGGCTGCATACTTGGCACAGAGAGAAAAGAGACATGCTTCAGATTCATCCAGAGGAAGAGATGGCAGAAGACGAAGAAGAAACTTCAGAGAAAAGGGGGGCAGACAATCTAAAGCTCAGCAGCAAACAAATCAAGACAAAGGTAAAACTAATGACAAAGACAAAGGTAAACCAGCTGAATTAGCTCATTCTGTTCTAGCACATAGTAACAATGGAGTAACTGAAAACCTATTTGATGTTTCATTTACTTCATGGAGAGATGATTGGTTGCTAGATTCAGGAGCAACATGTCACATGACATTTAGAAGAGATTTTTTTGAAGAATTCAGTGAAAAAGTTGATGGAGCAGTGTATTTCACAGATAAATCCAAACTCATGCCATCGGGGCTTGGCTGCAGTCAGGCAAAAGCTGCACGGTCTTCACGATCATATCCTACATGAGGTTCTATACCTCCCTGAGTTGAAGAAACTTGTTGTCCACTGGTCAATCAGGCGGCAAGGACACTCAATTCACTTGTTTGATGGCAGAGCGAGAGGTCGGAAAAGCATCGGATCACTCCTTGTCATGGAGGGAATAGAGAAGAGGAGACTCTTGAAATTTGAAGGTTCATCTGCTCATGCTCAAAACTTTGCGTTCAGTTCACATCATGATGAAGGTACATTTCCATCAAGTCTTTTATGGCATGCTAGATTTGGACACTTAAATTATGGCAGCCTTCGTTTGTTGAAGAAAAATGGTGTTGATGGACTGCCTACAATTCCTAGAAAACCTAAGGAATGTGATGCTTGTATTCTAGGAAAGCATAGCAAACAGCCATTTCATGATTCACACTCAAGAGCACATAGGAAACTTGAACTTGTTCATTCAGATTTATGTGGCCCTATGCCTATTACTTCTGCAAATGGAAACAAATACATGATGACATTTATTGATGACTACACCAGAATGTGTTGGATTTACTTACTGAAGAATAAGTCTGATGCTTTTCAAACTTTCAAGAATTTTCATGCATGGATTGAAAATGATGCACAAACACATATTGGCTCTCTACGTACTGATAATGGAAAAGAATACACTTAAACGAATTTGAAAATTATCTTCGTCAACATGGAATCAAACATCAAACAATTGTGCCATATAATCCACAACAGAACGGTGTAGCTGAAAGAATGAACAGAACTATTTTAAATATGGTCCGCTCCATGTTATTTTTCAAGAATGTAAAATTGATGTTTTGGGTTGATGCAGTTCTATGTGTTGTTTACATAAAGAATAGGTGTCCTTCAAGTTCAATTAGAATCAAAACTCCTTTTGAAATGTGGCATGGCCACATTCCTTCGGTAAAGCATTTCAGGGTCTTTGGGTCCACCTGTTATGCCTTGATACCCAAGGGTCAAAGGAACAAACTTGGTGCTAGAAGCATAAAATGTATCTTCTTGGGGTGCTCCAATACCTCCAAAGGATATCGTCTCTATGATGAAGCAAATAAGAAGTTTGTGATAGCAAGAGATGTCATATTTATTGAATCTTCCAAGAGTGACAAGGTTGTTGAGCGGAAACTTGATCGCCTGGATAGATTCACACATGCAAAGTCCTTCCAAGAATTTGATAATGTGATTCCACATCTTGAAGGGGGGATTCCAATATTGAATCAAACTGTGGAATCATGTCCTGAAGTACTCTCTTCCCCACATGAAGAAACAACCACGGATGACACATTGGATGATGTGATTGACAGAATTGAGAGATTGAATCTTGAATCAATCCCAACTCAGTCAAATGACCAGCCTGGGCCATCTTAGAAAGGTCCTCCCAAATGGCTGACAAAGACACTGGAGAATGTTCATCCTGATGAGGTTGGAAAAACAGGAACAAGAAGTTCCACTCAACAAATAGAAGGTGATGTAGATAATTTTGATTCCCCTGTTGATATGGATATTGCTTATAACTGTGAATTGAGTTTGTCTACAGATCATGAACCAACTTCCTTCAAAGAAGCCGCTTCTCATGATGAATGGAAAGAAGCGATGCAGAAGGAGTATGATGCCTTGATAAAGAATGGCACTTGGAAGCTGGTTGATCCACCTTTGGGAACGAAACCAATTGGTTGTAAGTGGGTCTACAAGAACAAGTACAAAGCAGACGGCTCACTTGACAAGCACAAGGCCAGGCTTGTGGCAAAAGGTTTTGCACAAAAAGAAGGAGTCGATTATGAAGAAACTTTTGCTCCCACAGCAAAATGGACCACCATCCGGACTCTCTTTGCCTTAGCAACTTAGAATGGATGGAAAGTCCATCAGATGGATGTAAAAACAACCTTCTTGAATGGATATCTAAAGGAGAAAGTTTATATGTCCCAGCCAGAAGGATTTGTGATAAAGGGTCAAGAACACAAAGTTTGCAAACTTGTAAAATCCTTGTATGGCCTCAAGCAAGCACCACGAGCTTGGTATGAGAAATTGACCGAGCATCTTCTGAAACTTGATTTCAAACATTTTGATCTTGATGATGCAACTTTTTTTGTTAAGAAAGTTGGAAAAAAAGTTGTATATCTTGTGGTATATGTAGATGATCTTTTGATAACAGGAAACAATGAGAGCTATATTGCATCCATGAAGAAAGAGTTGAAGAAAGGTTTTGAAATGAGTGATTTGGGTCATGTTCATTACTATTTGGGTATTGAAGTAATTCAACATCCTAAATTCATATTTATTTCTCAAAAGAAGTACATTGGAGATCTCTTGAACAAATTTGGCATGAATGACTGTAATCCCTTAACCACTCCAATGGAACAAAACTTGAAGCTCACATCTATTGAAGGGAAGGAATTTGAGGATGCAACTAAGTATAGACAACTTGTAGGAAGTCTTATCTATCTGACCACCACCAGACCTGACATCTCATTTGCTGTTGGAATCCTCTCAAGGTTCATGAAAAAACCTTGTGAAGGACATTGGTCTGCTGCAAAAAGAGTACTAAGGTACTTGAAGGGGACTCAAGACTTTGGACTCAAATATACACAGGTAGGCGACTTCAGCTTGATCGGATACTCTGATTCAGACTTTGATGGCGACAAAGAAACAGGGGTGTCTACTACGGGTTACACCATGAGTCTTGGATCAGGAGCTATCTCATGGAGATCACGCAAACAGTCAGTTCCAGCAGATTCCACGACCGAGGCAGAATATGTGGCAGCAGCTGAAGCAACAAAGGAAATTGTGTGGCTCCGGAAAATCCTGGAAGATTTGCAGATGAAACAAATGTACTCCACACCACTCATGATCGACAACACTTCTGCAATAAAGTTGGCCAAGAACCCAAAGTTCCATGATCGAACAAAGCACGTCAATACAAAGTACCATCTAATTCGACATCATGTTCAGGCCAAAACCATCCATCTACATCATTGTTCCACAAATGAGCAAACTGTTGACATCTTCACCAAAGCACTTGGAAGAGAAAAGTTTGAAAAGTTCAGATCGATGCTTGGACTCACCAACATCCCTTCGGATTAAAGGGGGGAATGTTGACACCTAATCCAATGGGATGGGTGTGCACATGTAATATTGTATATTATTTAATATTAGGAAATAAGGAAGGCCAAGAGTCATTGGGAGATGAATCCCAATAGCCTCACCTACCATCTATAAAAGCATGTACATTCTTCAGCTAATAAAAATTCTGATTTGAGGAGTTACCTCCTGGTTTGACACACATCTATATAAAATTGAAACAAAATTAATTAAAAAGTAAAACTAAAATAAAATTTTGTTGAAAATGAAATTAAACTAAAAAAAATAAACCACTTTCAAACTTTAAGTAATATAACACTTAAGTGAAAATTAGAAGAAGGAGAAGAAGTTATTTTAACGTCCACGAGGCTAAAGATAGCCTATGTGCCACATTTCTTCTCTACTCTATCTGGCTCTTGTATTCAACCCTTTTCCTGTGAAGTTTCACAATAAACTCTCCCAAATTTTCAACAAACCCCTCAGTGAATAGATTATCCCAAGAGCTAGTTGCCAAAATATCTGCATAACTTTCCCTACTGTCCTTGAAGGCCTCACATTCTAAAATGAAATGATTTTATGTTTCCACCTTTCTGGAAGAGAAAAAAAATACATAGTCTTTCCTTCCAGACTTCTTTTGGCATTTTCCAACGCTCTGTTTCACAACGAAGTAAATGAGAATTAATCCTTAATTGAGCAATAAGAATTTTGGCTCTCTAAGAAATATTGGCCCTTATCTTTTTGTTGATGATTATGAGTGGGATTAAACTCTTCAATATAATACTTTTGCTTTCTCCCTATCTCCTTCTTCCAAGTACATTTTTGGAACTTATCCATTACAAAAGATTTTATCTCTTTACTTTTTGTGGGACACATGATTAAGCAAATGCCCCATTTGCTAAACCATTTGTTATTTTTACGCATCCAAGTCTTTTTTCTTTTGTGCAATATTCATTAAACACAACCTTAGGCCATCTTCCCTCTTCCATTTGCTCAATTTTTTTAAAATATCTTATCACCCATATCATAGAAACTGCTTCAATAGGAGCAACCCCTGTTTCACTTAACAAGATAGCATAAGGAACTGCACTTTTAATTTTGAATTTGTTTGTAATAAAACACTTTTGAATTTTCTCAATTTGCTTCCATTGCATGTCAGATGTATTACTGACCCACAGTTTGTAACTGTAGAGTATTACTAGAATCACTAAAAGCCCAAAAAGAGTTAGAGTGGTTTTCCATTCCCATAACTCTGCTTCTCTACACCTATTTTGAAAAGCATAAAATGCTTTCCAAACCCCAAAGTTCTTTTATTTCTACATCCATCCTAGCTTAAATTTTTGTTGAAGTCAATTCTAAGGTAATTGTAATCTATAACTTCTTCCAGAATGCTGCCTTCAAAGCATAACTTATGATGGTTATGTTTTTTCTTATTAGAGAAAACCACTACTTTTGTTTTTCTGATATTGCTTGGCATCCCCACACTTATACAAAAATTATCAAGAGAAAGTAAGTGCTCTTGAAAACCAAGAGAAGATTTAGCAATCGGAATAAGGCCATCTTCGTACAAAGGAATCCTTATAACAAACTTTCCCAAATGGATACTGTCACCCCCTTGTGAATTTAGCCACTCTTCAAGCTTGTCGATATATAGACCAAAGAGGGTAGAAGACAATGGGCAACCTTGTTTGACCCCAATATCACTTCTAAAACTTTCAAAAATTCCTCTTGAAGTTCTAATTTTGACTTTCATCTCTTCATACAATCTATACACCACTGCTCTCAAATGCTTGGGAAACCCAAGTTCCTCCATTATGTGCCAAAGCTTATCCCTAGAAATTGTGTCAAAAACTTTTCAGAAATCAACAAAGTAACAAAAGAAATCCTTTCTTTTTATCCCAAATTTTTTCAATTATGTACCTTAAGTTATAACATGATCACCTATGAAATATTTAGGTCTAAATACAACTAATCAAAACAAATCTCAAACCAGACAAGTTGAAGATTAAGTTTTGACATTAATTTGAGACAACTTCAAATAATGTTTGCAGTGTTTATGAAATTTGATGAGCATGCGTCTCGATATCTCTTTATAGATAAAAAAATTCATTACAATGCCTTTAACTGTTATCACGACTATGGTCTCAAGTTTCACTTTCAACAACTCAGGTCTTTGTTTACTGCGATCATGGTATTTAATTTTTTAAATCATCTCATGTAATTCATTAATTTTGCAACAATTTTTTCATGATTGGCTTCGTAATCTCAAGTTGAAAGAACTTTTGCGATTTGGTGAACTAAATCGACGATTTCATTCTAAAATGAAACAAAATGATATGATTGAATATTGTTATTTCTTCATACGAATCTCCTTTTTGATCTCATGAGTTATTGTTTGATCAAACAGGTGGAGAGAAAAGACTCACGAAGGGGTAATAACTAGTGTCTTGCACCTGGGTTTGTTCAACTATTCAATTGGAATACTGGAGCATGATTTCATTTACTGAATGCCTATAGCACAACTCATCGGGTAACGAGTCACCGGATAGCGTGACATCGCAACACTAGGAGTTGGTCAAGCGGGATCCCGAGAACACTATCACATCGGGTACTAACTCGCTGAGGTTTTAACACTGGTGAGACTACTTGCAAATCGATTTCAAATACCAAAATTTTAGAGGTTAGAGTTGGTGATAGAACTTGCTTTTATATTATTTGTATCTTTTTACACTACCAGAATATGGATGATCCGAAATTTTAAGAATGTTAAATTGATACCTTGTAACTGGATGTGATGTGGACATGTGTAGTGCCACATCACAAGGGTGCCAAGCTGGTAATACAAGACATTGGCTTGTATTTTTACCATTTACTTGATTTAGTGTAATGATCTTTTGTTAGATAACAGATCCTCAACTATGAGTGAAGGGATTCTTCAAATATTTTTTTTGTTGTTCGTTCTTTAAGAGTGTGGATGTTCGATCCGGTAAGACACCCTGAAACCTCGGGATTATACTTCGTTCGGTTAAAACTTCCACCTGCAATGACAAAATAAAGCAAGATTCCTTATCTGTGAAACAAAACTTCTAACATATAACAATACAATTGCCTAATTTGAAGTGAAAATTAATATATTGCAGTTATTGAAAATCGGTATCGAATTGTCTTTTTCTGCGTAGGCTTTTCTATTTAGATTTGATTTACTGATGATCGAGCTTTTGTCTAACTTAGTGAGATTTTCTTTTATCAGTGGCACCTTTGCACTATCACCATTTCTCTCTGCGAACTATGATCCAATATTGTTAATGGTGTTTATGAGAAATGGTTTATTTCTCGCCAAACAACACGATTGCAATCTTATGACCAACCGATATTTAGGACCTTTTTGCGGCTTCCTCCCGAGTCGTTGGACATTGTGCTGAAAAATACAAACCGTGAGATTAAATCCTGGGAGGTTTTCGAAATCACCTTCTCCATAACCAACAAGATCTAACCTCCATTATTTAGTTGATAATATACGTGAGTTGATTCATTTGAGTGTTTTACACGTAGGTAGGCGATGAAACGTCTTCATTTCATATTATATATATATTAGCAGTTGTTTCTAAATGAACAAAGATATACCGAAGGTGGTTCATCTCGTCAAGATTTGGGAAGATTTGTCTTTCATTGTTGTGCTTGAAGTAGCAATGTACAATTATGTTTTAATTTAATATTATCTTATCATGTGGCCCGAAGTTGATAAAATACAAAAAACATTCATTTTGAAATGAAAAATTGCATATAAAAAGAATTTAGTAATATGTGGGACTTCCTCTCCTATTAATATTCAACATATAAACCCTAATATAATATATTTAATAACATAAAAATTATTATTGATAAAAATGTGGTTGTAAACAGAAATGGATGGTGAGATGAAGAATTAGTTACAACACGGTTCTTTATTTCTTAAACTGATCTGTAGGAAATTTGAAATACTTATTCCCAATCACATTGTGAAATACTCATTTATGCTTCATTTCAAATATTACAAATCCAATAAAATTCCATCGCTATCACATATTTAACAGTATTCCACATCATATTAGGAAATGAACTCTGTACTACAGCATGAATAGAAAAATATAAAGCATGTATTCAACCTGCCAAACCGAAAAGGTGTATATATATAATATTGCCACAAATTTATTCCTTCTTGGTGTTTAATGTATAATAGGAAAATGGATATATATATATATATATATATATATATATATATATCCATTTTCCTATTATACATTAAACACCAAGAAGGAATAAATTTGTGGCAAGATCGTATTAATCTTATAATGATGCGGTTAAATACATACATAATATTTTAAATTCCTTGTTGGAGGAAGCCTCAACACATGCATAAGATGACAATCCTTAAAGTCCGATTATTATACAGTTCTATATAATAGTGCAGATTTGTTAATGGTACAAATTAAGGATAACAATATTCTGTCATGTATTGACATTAATGCCAAATTCTCAACTCGAATGGAAACCAACCTCAAACAAAACCAAAAGCAGGAAACCCAATTATGGGTTGAAGCGTGAACTGGAGTAGTGTAACCGATTTTAGATAGAGGTATAAGAGACTTACCTGTAACCACAAGAAAATCCAGCTAGAATATGTAAACAAGGTTAAAAATGAACTAAATTTAAGCATGGCCGAGAGACAACTAAAATTACAGTGTCTTCCCATATCATTACGAAAATAAGTTAATATAATGTGGACCATTAGAGTCTTGTGTTGGGTAAATGATCAGAACTGGATCATGGACCAGAATGATAGCTAAAAATTCAAAGTGCTTGGAAGATTTTCTAACCTAAACAACTGGAAAGGTCTCGTCATTGCAATTCTGGCGCCATGAACGGTTCTCAAAACCGACATCGTATGTGCAAGTTAGGAAGGTTTGAAGTCTCTAGTAAACTCCATTTTTTAGTTGACCAAGTTTGACTTTTCAACATTGTAAAAATTAAAAAAAGAATATTCTAAGAAATATTCCTAGAATATTCCTCGAAATATTCTCTGGAATATTCCCTAAAATATTCCATTCAGGCCAATCCTATGATGAAAAGTGGCATTAGTCTATTGGATCTCTGTTTGACTTTTGAGTTTTTAGGCCTAGCACGAGCTGCCATGTGGTAGGCCCGGAGGTCGCCACATGGCCCCATGCCGGATAGAAAGTGGCATGGCGAAATTATGCAGTTGGGCAGATTTGAACCCGAGACCGATCAAATGCATGGAGGGCGCCCAGCCAGTCGGGCCAAACAATGGTTCTTGTTATACATATGAGTCGATGCCTATTTGAACTTTGAATTTGAATTGAGCAGATTTTTTTTTTTAGGGCTATAGCCCCCGACCATGTGGCTAGGAGCTCTGAACCGAGGCCTTAAGGCCTGAAAAATAGCGGGTGCAACAGTTTATAAACCATCACATATGGCCAGCGCAAATGTGACATTTTATGCCATGGTTTATTTTTACGGTGGCGGGTTGTAAGGTGGTTAGTTAACTACTCAATGTGGCCAACACCGCATTTAAAATTTAATGTGACGGTTACAATAAATGCCAGCTTTGACAATTTCGGTGGTGAGTCATGTAACCACCCCAAACTGCAAATTTAATGCTAGAATTTTCCGCCCACCAGAGTTGGGGGTAGTTCCGACAATTTCGGCGCACTTGCAAAATTAGCGCCCTTAACTGCAGTTCTTCCACTTTTAGTGGGGTTTTTGGGGGACATTGGGCATTGTTTTTTGGGAGGCCATAACTTCCTCATTATTGAACCAAATTGGACAAAAGTTTAGTCAATTTTTGGTCTCTTAGACCTTTTGAAGACTTTGGGATAGGTTTTAGGTCGAATAGAGGTGATCTTCAGCAACTTTTTCTTCAGGGAAGATGAAGGAGCCATCAAGGCCACCATGAGACAAATTCAGTTTGAGGCCTAACTAGGGGAGTTAGAGTCCTTTTCTAGAGTTCCAATAGTATAAATTGGATAATTCAGATTTTCTGAATCTGATGAAATGGTTTGTAGAGCCTGTAGAGAACCTTTGAATGCTGAAAAACTTCAGTAAAGTTCCAGGGGCCATTAGTGCCAGCTTTTGCCAGCAACAGTGCAGGGCTTAGAAAGAGCTGTTTGAGACCATATGCAGTGAACCAATGGTCATTATTGACTGAAAACATAATTTTGAATCTATTTTCAGATATTTTAGCAAGTGTTAAAGACTTTTAGAGGTTGAAAACTCAGTAGAGAAGTTTTCATTAACCCTAGTGCCAGGGGTGCCGATAGGTGATTGAGGCGAAACTGGAGCAGTCGGAGGCTATTTTTGATGAACCAAAACTATATCTTGACTATTTCAGTAATTTTGGAACCAATGGAAGTGGTTTCAGAACATTTTGAGAACTTCTAGAGCTCTAAAAGCTGATGTGAAGTTCTGGGCAGCCCTGGGCAAACCGTGGAGGATAACCTATTTGGGGAATGCAGTGCTCAATTTGAGCAATTTATCAGTTGCTATTTGATGTATGATGTGTATTGGATACAAAATTAGTGGTTTCAGTGACAGAAACATAATTCTGAGGGAGTTTGTGCCATTTGGAAGCTCAGAGTAGCTTAGTGCACCGACAGAAGGAATCGTGTCAACAAGAGCCTAAAGCTGTTTGTAGAATTTGGACAGCCAATTGAGGGATATTTATGGTATTTTCAGTCCTTTGGATCATTGTTGTATTCATTTGAATTAAATATTTACTTGTAAAAAAACACTTACCATAATCCCAAAGAGCTTAGTCATGATGACAAAGCTCAAAGGAGACGTAGCCCACGAGATTTCGGGTGAACTCATAGATTAAAATTGTTGTTGTTTTTGAATGATTATTTTCTGCATTATGTGGCTGTCATACATGTTAAATTACAGTAAGAAAAAATGAAGTTAAGACACATAAACAATAAAAATTCATACACTACTTTCAAGTAAACAATTCAGCAAAATTATTAAGTAAAAGCTAGATCATTTTAATTTAAACTGAGTGGTAGGTTCTTGAAATACATACAAGTTATCCAGACCATTTTCAGATCAGGATGGTATCAGAGCATATTTTATTTCTTGACAAAGTACTTGGTTGCTTGATTGTATAGCTTGAAAGGTGTTTAAACAATGTAAAATATTGACTATTTTACTGTTTACAAACTGATTGTTGTTTGAGTTTGCTTGAGATTTGGGGATAGCTACTGATTAGCTATGTCTTAGAGAGGAAAAAAAGGAAGCAACGGTTGAAGGCATCTTCCTTACCCCAAGGGACCTCAATGTCACTTTTGGAACAAACCCTCTTGACGAGTGTTTGTTAAGAAGCTCTTGGAGTTTGTTTGTCGTTTGACTGCTTGAATAAGAGTTTGGTCTTTACAGTCATTTGGTTTAAAAAATATTTGTCATTTGTTTTGAAAAGCTTTGAGAAACTTTTTGAAGTTAATTTTTTCATTGACATCATAATGAAACCTTCTACAAGTGAAGTTTCCTCCTTCACAAGATTCTTCAATGATGATATGAAGCATGAATTTATTATATTGAAGGACATGGTGCAAATTTTGTTTGAGGATAAATGAGAAAGCACTGAACTTCGTGAACAATTGTTTTCCATGAAGGAAGAGAAGGAATAAATTCTTCAAATATTGCATGATATGGAGAGGCAACTCCATCAAGCCCAAGAGGCTTTGACTAAGAAAATGTGTGAGGAAGAGGTAATCCATTCTAACTTGTCTTCAGTTTCCTCTTTAGAAAGATGTGTTGGTTCTTTAGAAAAACATATGAGGGGTATAGGGTCCAAACTAATGATTAAAATGGGCTACGAAGGCAAAGGATTAGGCAAGCATGCACAAGGCATGGTTGATCCCATTTCAGTTGAGGAACGACCCAAGAACCTTGGTCTTGGTTATGTGAAATTTAATGGCGAAGACTCCAAATCCTTGAAGGCATGTGATGCTAATTTAAAGAAAATTTTTGTTCCAATTTCTAAGATGAAATATGTCAAATTTGTTTCAAAGATGATTGCCATTTATTTAAGCCTTTGTTGCAACAAGAAAATGGTAGACATGCAGCTTATGGCATGCATGCAAATTCATACAGTTTTCAAGACAAGAACGATGATGTTAGTCTGAAAATGAAAGCTGTAGCCTCTACTAGTTCATCTTCTCATGAAGGAAAAAATGATGAACATTCAAAGCAGTACAAGAGGTATAAATATTCTCATGATCAATTTGATCGTGTTTCTGCAAAGCATAATAATTTTACATGCTTAAATGGAAGAAAGATTTGCTGTACATATTGTGGTGGATTTAACCATGTTGTTTCGAGATGCTGGATGAGGAAGAAAGCATACAGGAAGCAGATGAGGCAAAGACAAATTTCAAAGTTTTATAGAGTGCATAAGTTTTTCACATTTTTCCAAAAGAGGGGACATGTTGTCTCCCATTTTTTGACTTTGCATCCAACTAGTCGTCCAAAGCACATGCAGCAAGAGGACAAAAAGATTGGCGCATGTGCAACTATGGATTCCATTGTCGATATGAAAATGGAAGATTCACATGAAGAAGTGTTGCAGCAGGAAAAGCCGCCATGGAGGTGGCTTGGAAAAAAGTGGATGGACTTCTTAACACAATAAGAAATACTTCTTTTGTACATATGCAAATTTCAGTTGTATGCATGTATTTCTATTGAAAAGTTTGATGCAAGATTGCATATAAATGCGGTTCAGTTGAAAGAATTTCTTTGTTGTTGCAAAATTTCGTCGTCGAGGTGTAAAAGATGAGTATGATACTCACATATATTGCAGTAATATCTTTTAGTTCAACTCTTTAGTCACCCACATGTTTTTGGGATTAAGTACTTGTTGGTACTTGAAAGGAAGAGTTGAAGGTGTACATGTGCATGGAAGTTGTATGTGTAAATAGCGAACTATAAATAGGTTCATTGTACATTGATACATGCAAATGTGTTTGTCAAGATGTATCATGTTTTTTATCGACTTGTGTCGATTGTGTTGCACATGTTTGTCGACTTGTGTCGATTGTGTTGCACACTTTTTACATTTATTTTGTGTCAATTGTATAGCACATTTTATGATGAATTTTTGCTGATGTTGCATGTTGCACAAATTATGTTTGAGCCACCTTGGATCATTGATCAAGGCAGTGATATTCAGATTCCTTCTGCAAATTTCTCGCCAGAAATTTTCTGAGTGAGTGCAAGAAAGGCAGCTCTTGAAAAGAGGATAAGAACATCGAGTGATCTGAAAATGGAACTATTTATAATGCTATGCAAAGTATCCATTTCCATATAATTTAGTGTGCAAAGTGTTCTCCATGTCTTGCAAGTTAAACAAAGTGTTTTTGGTAATTTTCTGAGTTTTATGTGTGAGGATTTGTTAATTAAATTTACTGTTTAACATCTAACAATATAAATACACAACAAGTAAACTTCACCATATCATAACACAGCAAAATGATCAGGCAGTTCACCCCTCCTGGGCTACATCTGTCGATCCAAGGCGCCCTAATGGTATGTCCTTGCTCTATTAAATTGCTCAAAATGGTTACACAGTGAAAAAATATGCCTAAAAAGGAAAAAAAAATCTGTGAATTTGACTTCAGAAGATAGAAATAAGCTAAAAATGGCTTTTGTTTCACTTCAAACAGTGAAGTACAACCCAATACAGCTCCATATCCCTGATGGCCCTTATGGCCCTTTCCTCTTCCCTGAAGAAAAAATGGCTAGAGAGCACCTCTTTTCACTCTGTAACCTATCCCAAACACTCCAGAATGCTAAAGAAACCCAAAATTGACTAAAATTTCGTCCAAATTGGTTCAATATTGAGAAAGTTATGACCTCTCAAAGAAAACTGCCCAATGTCACTTGAAAACCCCACCAAATGTGGGTGAACTCCAGTTAAGTGCGCTAAATTTGGCACAGAGGCTGGATTTGGTGGAACATGCCCAAATAAGGTGGAACCACTAGCAGTCATATTAAATGTTAGGTTGGGCGTTCACATGTGTTGTCCGCTCTATCTGTCGGCGGTTCCATAAACGTTAAATAGTGGCATTTATTGTAATGCTTGAAGTGCGGCCACATGCAAACGGATAAACCGCCGCCATCCTAGCCGTAGCTGCCACATCTGGAGCTTCGGTCATGGCGGTGGGTTCTATGGTGTATGGGGGCTGGCCCCTTTTTCCGCCCAACAAAATCTGTATTAACACTTAAATATATGTTGTTGCCCATCATTGTTAAGAACCATTGGACAACCCAACGGTAAGCTGTGGGCACGCTAGACCAGAGGTCGCGGGTTCGATTCCCCGAACCTCCAAATAATTTTGACCAACTGCTCTCGGGCCATGTGGCGGCCTTCGAGCCTGCCACATGGCAACCTGCTATTGGTCCACGTAAAAAAAGTTAAACTTCCTCTAATCCAAAGTTGCCACTTGTCGAATTCCCATTTGCTCCTGTGGAATATTATTTTTTAAAATTTTTCCAAAGTCAAAAAGTCAACTTTGGTCAACTGATTTTTTTTTTGAGTTTACTAAAGACTTCAAACCTTCATAACTTTCACATATGACATCGGATTTGAGTCCCCTTCATGGCACCAAAATTGCAGTGACAAGGCCTTTCTAGTCGTTCAGATTGCAACCATTTCTAAGCATTTCCATTTTGAGCATTTTTTTCGAGTTGGACATGATATCCTGATCACACCTCCCCAATGGGAAGCTTCTGGACCCCAAAATCTTTCTAAATTATAGAAATTGAAGATGAGGAGACTAATTCTCCAGTATTCCAACCTTGAACCATTGAAATCTTCCTGACTTCATCAAATTGATCTTCTCATAAAAAAACAAATTCTTCCTTGAATCTGTTGACTGATTATTGCTAACCTTGACTGTGTCATGCTGCAAATTTTTGAAATTTGCATAACAACAACTAAAATTTGCAGAGATCATACTGTTCCTACAATGGTTTTCCTTCAAAGGAAACTGAAAATAAGATTCACCTTGCCAACTGTCCTCATGGCGAATTTTTTCCGAATGAGCCATGCACTTGTGTCGATTCCCGACCAAGTTTTCTCGCCATACCCGTCTGCCATTCTGAAACCAGCATTGATCCATGGTGAACTTTGTGTCCTCTTTTCTTGCATGCTTTTCCCTTTCTTGGATTATTTCACCACTTTGCACAGACACTTTGTTCTCTGCACCGATTGACACCAAAGACACCTTGTGCAACATCTTGTCATCTTCTTCCAAAGATGACCTGCTTTCAGACTGAAACATTTCATCATTTACATCAGCAATAACATGAAAAGGACTATGTACAAAATATTTTTTCTTAATCATCAACAAATTCATATTTTGACTTGCATTGACAAGCCTTTTCAATTTCCCTGCATTCACTAAAGAAGATTCTAGCTTCTTCTGATGTGCTCTCACAATAAACTCCTTTCCATCCTTGAATAGATGATACTTTTTCTCATGACGATGGAAGATCACTTCCTGTCATATAAGTAGAGACTACCCAACATCACACCTGTAATTTCAAGCGGTACCACATCTAATTCAACCAAGTCAACATAATGAGCTGTTATGGCGAAGCGCAACATGCACTTCCTTGAAACTTGTAAATTAGCATCCTTGCAAATCCATCCAAGTGGATATGGATTTGGATGTGGAATGGTTTTAAGTTTCAGCTTCTTGACTAAGTCTTCTGAGATGAGGTTTTCTTGAGACCCACTGTCAAATAGTGTGTCTATCTTTGTGTGTTTGGAAATTATCCTCACATGAAACAACTCTATCCTTCTCTCTTCATTTGGAGCTTCTATGTGATAGTTTAAAGTGCTAGAACTGGGATTTGTTTTCTTTACTATCTCTTTCCCCTTTATGTTCTTTAGTGCCAAAGCTATGCTTTTAGTTTCATCTCCTGATTCAGACCCTAAGTCTTGTTCAGCTATTGCAACCGTTTTGCCCTTTTCTTTGGCCTTATCTTTGGTTTTAAATTTTTCTGGCTTCAACTTCGGATGAAGTTTCCAGCAATGGTCTTCATCATGGCTTGTTTTGGAACAATTTTTACAAAAGAATTTTCCTTTTTCTTTCCTAGAGTTTGCATTTATTTTTATTCCTTTGCCTTTAAATTCACTACCCTCATTCCCATCAAAATATTGTTTACTTCTAGCCTCTAAATGCGTGGCTTGGACACAAACCTCGTCTAGACTAGTAGGATTGAACATAAGGATAATATGTATAAAATAGCTGTGTAAACCACCTATATATTTTAGCAAAGTCTCTTGGCTATGAAAATCAATTCCAAGTAATAAATCCATTCATTTAAACTCTTGGGTGTAATCTTGAACACTTTGTCCCTTAAGTTGTCTAAAAATTTGCCAATTCATGATAGCCTTTTGTAAATGAGCTAATGGAAAAAATTGCTGCTTAATTGCGGAAATAAATTCAGCCCATGATAAAGTGATGTTACCATGTTTTTTAATTTCAGCCTTGGTCTTGGCTTCCCACCATACCAATGCTGCTCCTTCCATTCTCAAAGAGGCTAACTGAATCTTGGTGTTGTCTTCATGAAGGTTTTGTATCCTCAAATAAAATTCCAACTGTCTTATCCAATTGTCAAGTTTCTCTGCATTGATCTCACCATTAAACATAGGCAACTCAAATTTAACATCAAGCTTTAAAAATGGACTTTACCAGAGGTTTTAGACTTGTGAGATTGATTCACCGAAGTAGAGGATGACGATGTAGAGGAAGAGGATGAAGATGGGGATGGTGGATCACCATTACCTCCATGTCCTTTATTTGACTTGTCATCTCTTTTATTTCCTCCTAAAGAACCCTCTCCTTCTTTTTGGTGTCTAGACCCTTCTCCTACAAGCCTATCATTCCTTTCTTGGTAGAGTATCCTCACCATCTCCGTCATGTCCAAGAAAGCCTTTCAGAACACCCGTTCCTCTTCTTTGGGATCAATGTCTTCAGGAACTTCTCCTTCTCTTGAAGACATGCTTGAGGCTTCTTCAATGGCTCTTGGAGGTGGCTCTCTAGCCCTTCTTGTTTGAGGATTACTTTGTGCACTAACCAAGTGTCCTTCAACTCTCTTGAGTCTAAGCCTAGTAAGCATCAAAACTTGCAAACATTCAACTATATCTTTGCATAAGAACAAATGAAGAGTAAAACTCTAGCTCCTAATGCTCAAATCCTGAGCTTTGATACCATCTGATCTAAAAATGGAACTATTTGTAATGCTATGAAAAGTATCCATTTCCATATAATTTAATGTGCAAAGTGTTCTCCATGTCTTGCAAGTTAAACAAAGTGTTTTTGGTAATGTTTTGAGTTTTATGTGTGAAAATTTGTTAATTAAACTTACTGTTTAAAATCTAACAACAGAAATACACAACAAGTAAACTTCACCATATCATAACACATCAAAATGATGAGGCATTTCACCCCTCTTGGGCTACATCTGCCTGTCCAAGGCTCCCCAATGGTATGTCCTTACTCTATTAAATTGCTCAAAATGGTTACATAGTGAAAAATATGCCTAAATAGGCAAAAAAAACCTGTGAATTTGACTTCAGAAGACAAAAATAAGCTAAAAATGGCTTTTGTTTCACCTCAAACAGTGAAGTACAACCCAATACAGCTCCATCTCCCTGATGGCTCTAGTGGCCCTTTCCTCTTCCCTGAAGAAAAAATGGCTGAATAAAACCTATTTTCGCTTTGCAACCTATCCCAAACACTCTAGAATGCTGAAGAAACCCAAAATTTACTAAAATTTCATCCAAATTGGTTCAATATTGAGAAAGTTATGGCCTCTCAAAGAAAAATACCCAATGTCACCTGAAAACCCCACCAAATGTGGGTGAACTCCAGTTAAGCGCGTTAAATTTGGCACAGAGGCCAGATTTGGTGGAACGCACCCAAATAAAGCGGAACCACTAGTAGTCATATTAAATGTTAGGTTGGGTGTTCACATGTGTTGTCTGCTCTATCCGCCGGTGGTTCCGCAAACGTTAAATAGTGGCATTTATTATAACGCTTGAAGTACGGCCACATGCAAATGGATAAACCACTGCCATCCTAATCGTAGCTGCCAAGTTTGGAGCTCTGGTCAGGGCGATGGGTTCTATGGTGTATGGGGGTTGGCCCCCTTTGTCGCCCAACGAAATCTGTATTAACAGTTAAATATATATTGTTGCCCATCATTGTTAAGAACCATCAGACAACCCAATGGTAAGCTGTGGGCATGCTAGATCGAAGGTCGCGGGTTTGATTCCCCAGACCTCCAAATAATTTTGACCGACTGTTCCTAGGCCACGTGGCGGCGTCCGGGCCTGCCACGTGGCAACCTGCTATTGGTCCACATAAATAAAGTCAAATTGCCTCCAATCCAAAGTTGCCACTTGTCAAATTCCCATTCGCTCCTGTGGAATATTCTTTTTTAAAAAAATTTCGAAAGTCAAAAAGTCAACTTTGGTCAACTGATTTTTTTTGGAGTTTACTAGAGACTTCAAACCTTCATAACTTTCACATACGACATCGGATTTGAGTCTTGTTTGCAGCGCTAGAATTGCAGCGACGAGGCCTTTCTGGTCATTCAAATTTCAACCATTTTTAAGCATTTCCATTTTTGAGCATTTTTTTCGACTTGGACATGATCTCCTGATCATCGAGGAAGGGAAGTGTGAATTGCTTTCTAGTTGTGGTTCAAAGTCACTATCCATGCAAGGCAAGTGTTTGGAGGATGAAGAGAAGAGGGTGTTGTACTCTCATTTACTGTACAGATCAGTATATCAGTCTTTTGGGGTCCAAAAGATTCTCATTTGGGAGGTGTGATCAGAACTGGATCATGGACCAGAATGATAGCTCAAAATTCAAAGTGCTCAAAAGAGTTTCAAACCTGAATGACCGAAAAGGTCTTGTCGCTGCAATTCTCGCGCCGTGAACGGTTCTCAAAACCGACATCGTATGTGAAAGTTATGAAGGTTTGAATTCTCCAGTAAACTCCTTTTTTCAATTGACCAAGTTTGACTTTCCAACATTGGAAAAATTAAAAAAGAATATTCCAAGGAATATTCCTTGGAATATTCCTTAGAATATTTCATTCAGGCCAATCCTATGATGACAAGTGGCATTAATCTATTGGATGTCTGTTTGACTTTTGAGTTTTTAGGCCTATCACGGGCTGCCACGTGGTAGGGCCGGAGGCCGCAACATGGCCCCAGGCCGGACAGAAAGTGGCATGGAAAAATTATGAAGTCGGGAAGATTTAAACCTGAGACTAATAAAATGTATGGAGGGCGCCCAGCCAGTCAGGCTGCACAGTGGTTTTTGTTATACATATGAGCTGATGCCTATTTGAGCTTTGAATTTGAATTGAGTGATATTTTTTTTAGGGCTAGCCCCTAACCATGTGGCCAGGCGCTCTGAACCGAGGCCTTAAGGCCTAAAAAACCGCGGGTGCAACAATTTATAAACCTTCACATATGACCAACGAAAATGTGAGATTTTATGCCACGATTTATTGTTATGGTGGCAAATTGTAAGGTGGTTAGTTAACCGCTCAATGTGGCCAGCACCGCATTTAAAATTTAATGTGACGGTTACAATAAATGCGAGCTCCGACAGTTTTGGTGGTGAGTCATGTGACCACCCCGAATTGAAAATTTAATGCCAGAATTTTCTCCCTGCCAGAGTTGGGGGCGGTTTCAAAAATTTCGGTGCACTTGCAAAATTAGCGCCCTTAACTGCAGTTCCTCCACTTTTAGTGGGGTTTTTGGGGGATATTGGGCAGTTTTCTTTGGGAGGCCATAACTTCCTCATTATTGAACCAAATTGGATGAAATTTTAGTCAATTTTGGGTCTCTTCGACCTTCTGAAGACTATGGAATAGGTTTTAGGTCGAATGGAGGTGATCTTCAGTAGCTTTTTCTTCAGGTAAGATTAAAGAGCCATCAGGGCCACCATGAGACAAATTCAGTTTGAGGTCTAACCAGGGGAGTTAGAGTCCTTTTCCAGAGTTCCAATAGTCTAAATTGGATAATTCAGATGTTTTGAATCTCATGAAATGGTTTTAAGATCCTGTAGAGACTGTTGAAGGCCGAAAAGCTTCAGTAAAGTTCCACGGGCCATTAGTGCCAACTTTTTCCAGCAGGAGTGCAGGGCTTAAAAAGAGTTGTTTGAGACCATATGCAGTGAACTAGTGGTCATTCTTGACTGAAAAAATCATTTTGAATCTATTTATAGAGGTTTCAACAAGTGTTAAAGACTTTTATATGTCTAAAACTCAACAAAGAAGTTTTCATTGACTCTAGTGCCAGGGGGTACCGATAGGTGATTGAGGCGAAACCGGAGCAGCTGGAGGCTAGTTTTGATGAAAAAAAACTCTATCTTGATTATTTAAGTCATTTTGGAACCAATGGAAGTGGTTTCAGAAAATTTTGAGAACTTCTAGAGCTTGAAAAGCTGATGTGAAGTTCTGGGCAGCCCTGGGCAAACCGTGGAGGATAGCTTATTTGGGGAATGCAGTGCTCAATTTGAGAAACTTATCAGTTGGTATTTGATGTATGATGTGTATTGGATACATCAGTAGTGGTTTTAGTGACAAAAACAAAATTTTGATGGAGTTCGTGCCATTTGGAAGCTCAGAGTAGCTTAGTGCACCAACAGAATGAATCATGTCAACAAGACCCTAAAGCTGTTTGCAGAATTTGGACAACCAATTGAGGGATGTTTATGGTATTTTCAGTCCTTTGGATCATTGTTGTATTCATTGGAATTAAGTATTTACTTGTAAAAAACACTTACCATAATCCCTAAGAGTTGAGTCATGATGACAAAGCTCAAAGGAGACATAGCCCATGAGATTTCGAGTGAACTCCTAGATTAAAATTTTTGTTGTGTTTGAATTATTATTTGTTGCATTATGTTGCCATCATACATGTTAAATTACAGCAAGAACAAATGAATTTAAGACACATAAACAATAAAAATTCATACACCACTTTCAAGTAAATAATTCTACCAAATTGTCAAGTAAAAGCTAGATCATTTTAATTTAAATTGACTGGTAGGTTCTTCAAATACATACAATTTATCTAGACCATTTTTAGATCAGTAAACCAGAGATATCTATGGTTCTGCATTAATTATAGAGAGGGAAACTTGACAACGATAGCAAATAAACCAATCATGAGCATGTTGGAGGTTAAAAAGAGCCATTTAAAACCAATGCAGAGAGTAGAGACAATTAATGTTAAAACTTTGAAGGAAATACCAGAATGCGTACTATAACTTTGCTAGTTCCCAAGTGCAGGATTTGCAGAGGAATGAAATCAAAGATGAACAATATGAAACTTCTGTCTGTGTTGCAAAAACAACGTAGTTAGAATCATACACTCTGACATGTAAACTAAATAGAGTGCATAATAAATAGCAAATACTGGAAAGTAAATTCAACTACTTAGATAAACATTAAATTAAACGAATACATTATTAGAGGTCTGTGAAAAAGGAAATATCATAGTATACACCTTCAGCAGCTTGAATTTGAAGGGTATAAGCCCACTACTGCATTTTAGAAACACGTTGGGCTTAGTGTTTTGTTAAAATTCCAGCATAACAAAAACCTCGTATTCCGTATGCTGAATTGAAAACAAACCAGTCAAGAAGAATATCTACTCGGCAACAAACGTCTACCCCTAACATTCCAAAATGAAGACTTAAGGTGTTGCTACAACAAATTAGCAATTCGTTGCAGAATAACAATGAAAAGGGAGTCAATGCTAGTCGGTGCTTCTGTTATAAATTATCTACAATAACCGATATGTTAAGGGGAATGATTATTTACCTTCAATACTTCTATGGAATACATTGGAGTAGGAGTTCAGTTATGAGACCAACTCGGCATTGCCTTGAAATTTCATTCACTTGTCACATAATTAAACAGAGTTATGTTGGAATTGCAGGAACAAAAGTAAATAGAGTTATAGTTATAAACAAAAATTCAAAGGGATAACTGATAACAATGTAAATCCCAAGTTAGCCAACAAGTAACTAGGATAAAGTAAGATATAACACAGTAAGTCGATAACCACCTCTGGGCGTATAGTAAAACGCAAGAGTGTTTCTTTTTATAAAATGGTCAACTTTAGAAACTTCTTATAATTCAAATGAGACATAAACAAAATTAACAATTTTCCAAATTCATCATCACTTAAGTAACCGATATATACAGATCCAACTTCTTTAAAATCAAATTTTATTAATAGAAAAACTTCTTTTTATAAAATGGTCAATTTTAGAAAGTTCTTACCATTCAAATGAGACATAAACAAAATTAACAATTTTCCAAATTGATCATCACTTATGTAACCGATATTATACAGATCCAATGGTAGACAATGTGACAGTTGTTTACTTGAATCAATGACATAAAATAAAAAGGTCGATTATGGTGAGTTGTGGAATGATTCAAAAGTAAACACCTTTGATATAAATATTTAATTTCATACTTGTCATATATGAAAAAAAATGTATTAAAAAATAGTTCATAGTGAATATATTCAATTTGATTATAATTTTGATTTAGTATTAATGAGTGAACAATTCGTAAACCTTCGACCACTGAAACAACAATGACGACCTAAATGATTGAGAAACAAGCCATAACATCAATGGTCTGACAGTGATACGACTCAGACCTCCATTCCGTACTCATTAACGTGTAAAAGGATGAATTACCTACTCATTCTCACTCACACCGCCTCCATTAACTACTCATCAATGTGTTTGGGTATGGACTACCTACAACTAGCTCCTCCAATATTCTCATTTGATTTATACTGATAAAGATCCAAACATCATTCTAGTTTTGGTGAAAAAAAATTTAAATGCATAAAAAGAGTTGTCTACCAACATAACGGAATAGAAAAATAAAAAAATCATTCTACTAATAAAGATGATAAAGATAATTCTACTGATAAAGAGAACATCATTCTATTCTCACAATTTCCATTTAGATGCATAAAGAACAATACATCATCCTATTGTGTGTCAAAACATTTAAAACAGGAGATCATTCTATTTTTTGGCGAAACATTTAAAAAGGAAAATGACAAGAAAGAGTATGACAAGGTCTAGCTGCGTGTACCTTGCATCGAGGTGTAGGCTAATCTTGATGCACTACCACGACTATGACCCGCAATTACATCCACATCAAATAATTGGGAAAAGATTCATCACCCAGTGGAAAATCTCCTCTTCTTCTCCCACTACAAACTAACCAAACCCTGATATAGAAAGAGGGCTTTAGTACAACAAAGCTTATAACCAAACCAGACAATTAAGCTGAAAATGATTTTAAAGAAACACAAAATCACATAGCTAAGTTTCATTTCAATGTTTCAAAAAGGAAAATCACGAGGTCAAAAATCCGTTGGCAAAAACTGCTAATAAGCAAGCACGGACCAGTACAGAAAGATCTTCAACACATAAAATAAACAGCACAGACTAGTACAGAAAGATATTTACCTTGATGGCAATCTATATCTTGATTCAAGTATTAAAGAAATGCTTTATCAAACCCTGCATTTCCCTGAAATAGAAATGAAAAGAACTGTTAAACCTCTCCCAGAAACAGCGTCTGACTGTATGCATACCTATATTTCCTTTCTATATATATATTATTTGTAGATATTAGTGAAATAAAGATGGCATACCTACTACTCCATTCCATTGATTACAACCTCATAAGAATCTGAAATCATGGATCCATTTCCAACTGTCCACCCTCAACCCTAAATCTGGCAGCAAAATAAAAAGCAAACCAGCACACATACAAAAAATGGAAAACTGAAAACAGATCAATCAGATACTAAAAGTGAAATAAAGAAAGACAAACTCAATAAATAAAATCGACAGTAAAGAAAAACATGCATGGCCATGCAATGAACCTAACAAAGAACAACAAGAAGCCAAGCCAATGCCAGTACAGAAAAAAGTAGAGATAAACTAATGCAATTGACCAAACAGAGAAGAACAAAGAAATCAAGCCAAGGCGATTACAGGAAAATCTGAGATGAAATTGATACGACGTTCGTAGCCCAAAATTGTATATAATATACAGATCCAACTTCTTTAAAATCAATTTTTATTAATAAAAAAACTTTTTTTATAAAATGGTCAATTTTAGAACCTTCTTATAATTCAAATGAGACATAAACAAAATTAATAATTTCCAAGTTCATCATCACTTAAGTAATTGATATTATACAAATCCAATGGTGGACAATGTGATAGTTGTTTACTTGAATCAATGGCAGAAAATAAAAAGGTCGACCATGGTGAGTTGTGGAATGATTCAAAAGTAAACACCTTCAGTGTAACAAGGTGATTACAGGAAAATATGAAATGAAAATGATACGACGCTCGTGGCCCAAAATTGTATATAATATACAAATCCAACTTCTTTAAAATCATTTTTTATTAATAAAAAAACTTTTTTTTATAAAATGGTCAATTTTAGAAACTTCTTATAATTCAAATGAGACATAATAATTTTCCAAATTCATCATCACTTAAGTAATTGATATTGTACAAATGCAACGGTGGACAATGTGATGGTTGTTTACTTGAATCAACGACAGAAAACAAAAAGGTCGACAATGGTGAGCTGTGGACTGATTCAAAAGTAAACACCTCGGTGTAATTAGCAATTGCGCCCTTAAAGGTACAAAAATATGGGAAGGAATAAAAGATTTGATAAAATTATCTTGAGAAACTAAATCAGTAAATATTAAAATTTCTATTTTTAGTAGAATAAATATTAGATAAATATTATTTGAAAAAAAACTTAGCAAACTCTATTATGAAGAGTAACTTTTTACTCAAGTGGTTGCTTACTTGCTATGGAAATTTGCCATTGCATTATTTGGTTATGGCCAAACTAAAATGATTAATGGAAAATAAAGCAAGTAAATAGCTAAATAATCAAAGTTATACATTTCCTTATTTAATTATTTGAGTAATGAGGAAATTGTTTAATGCTACAACTATAATCTATTTAATAGAGTAAATTTAAAAAAATGTAAAATACATATTTCTACTAAAATTTATAAAAGTCAAAATTTTATTAAAGTTAAAATTTTATTAAAATTAAAAATTGCAAATACTATGAGAAAAGAGGGATTCATGTTGTATATGTAAGTGGTTCATTAATAGAGTAAATTTAAAAAATGTAAGATATATATTTCTACTAAAATTTATAAAAGTTAAAATTTTATTAAAATTAAAAATTGCAAATGCTATCAGGCTTCCGTGATTCATGTTGTATATGTAAGTGGTTCGGAACAAGAAGTCAACATTGAAATCAATATGTGATTTTGTTTTAAAAAAAATTATTTGGTATAAAATTAAAATTCTATTTAATATATAAATATTTATTATTAATCTTTTTAGCATTTTAAATTTATTATAAAAATATTAAATTATTTATCTATTAATTTTTTATTATACATATTTAAATAACAAATTTATTATCCATTTTTTATTATTTGATATTAACATTTTTATTATTTTCTTTATTGCTTAAATATTTTATTTAAATTTTCTATCAAAATTAGTTAGCTAGATTGCAATTAGCAACATAATTTTCATAATGGTGCACTTAAAAATTGACAAAGAAATGATTTTTGAATAGTGATGTGGAAGATTGTCATTAATTAAGTTAATTAAATTTGTATAGTATTTATTAATTTAATTTAATTTACACTCCAAAAAGATATAAATAAATATTATTATTTTACAACCTATAAAACTATAAATAAATATTACTAATTTAAAACATGAAAAAATATATAAATAAACACCATTAAAACCATAAATGCAAAAATTCTAAGTGTTAAAAGAGTAATAGATAAACACTACTAAAACCATAAATGTAAAAATTCAAAAAAACAAACAATGTTAAAGAAAAAAACAAACAACACACAAATTTTAGTGCACATATCAATTTAGCAAACTTCAATAAAGAGAAAAAATACTTACATTAGATATAAAACTTTGTGAAAAAAAAATACCGTAGTCTAACTAAACTGCTTTTTTGCCCTGAAAATCATGGAAATTCTGGTAAGATTTTAAAAAAATCAGGCAGGGATTTTTGTAAATCCACATTATAACTATCAAACTTAAATATTTTGGGTGAGGTTTTTGATGGTGCTGAATCCATTTCCACCATCAAAATCATGATTCAAACACTGTTATTATAAGATTTCTTAAATGTTTTTGGCCGTCTGGGCAATTCCTCCGTCTACTTAAACAACTAAAAAAAAAATTGGTTCCTTCTGCATTTGGAGCTACAATTCAATGAAGAAATAGTTTCTTACAAATCTCGGTTGTAGTATTTTATTTGTTATGTCTTTAAATTCCATGTAAGAAATACAATCATTTCCAATACTATTATTTTAAAACATGAAATAATATATAAATAAACACATTTAAAACCATAAATGAAAGAATTCAAAGCATTAAAAGAGTGATAGATAAATAGTACTATAAAAAAAACCAAATAATGCACACAAAATTCGACATTTTCACCGTACATCACAATTTCATAAATAAATAAAAAAGAAAAAATAATCACATTAGATATAAAACTTTGCGCATTGTGTTTCCTTCCGCATTTGGCACTGCAATTCCATGAAGAAATAGTTTTTTGCAAACCTTGATTACAACCATATTTTATTTGTTATGTCTTTGCATTCCACCTGAGAAACACAATCATTTTAGTCCCCCACAGTTTTGTTTTTGATGCCTTTATATTAATTTATAATTAGGTCATTGCAATGAGATTTTTATTTATGTCACTTCCGAAGCAACCTTTCATCTCCAATACCACTTACTAGCTTAGTGTCACGTTCAAGGATAATTTATGGTACAAATGCTTGTTCTATATTCATTGTTAAATTTTGTTTGTCAGTTGTCACTAAATTCTTGCAACAACATCCCATCCTGGTTACGGGGTGTAAGCCCCGGAAGTGATGATTGACACTATGTGATTCATTTCACTAGTTTCAATCCCACTTCTTCACCCCTGTGAGTATCACTTGATGCAATGAGTGCTAAGTGGAATATTAAAAAATCATGAGAAATTAGTTAGTTACGACTACCTCTCACGGAAATGGTCATAGATGAATGACTTACTTAATGGAGTTGAATCTCAAAAATGATATCTAATATAATGTACTGTGAAAAGCCCTCATACTTAAATACAAAGAGTAAAGGGAGCTCTACTTGAATGGTACATGAGGCACAATACTCTTAAGGTTTTGAAAATGGGGTAGCAAGCTAAGTGGGCTTGACTGTGGGGAAAAATCCACAGTTAAGCGCGCTTGAGCCAGAGGCGTTCTGGGATGGGTGACCTCCTGAGAAGTCCTAGTTATCGGGTGCAAGCCCCAGAAGTGATGATTGACACTATGTGGTTCATTTCATTAGTTTCAATCCCACTTCTTCACCCCTGTGAGCATCACCCAATGCAATGAGCACTAAGTGGACTATTAAAAAATCATGAGAAATTAGTCAATTATGACTACCTCTCATGGAAATGGTCATAGATGAATGACTTACTTAATGCAGTTGAATCTCAAAAATGAAATCTAAAATAATGCACTGCAGAAACCCCTCATACTTAAATACAAAGAGTAAAGGGAGCTCTACTTGAATGGTACATGAGGCACAATACTTGCTAAGGTTTTGCAAATGGGGTAGCAAGCTAAGTGGGCTTGATTGTGGGGAAAAATCTACAGTTAAGCATGATTTATCCAAAAGCGTCCTGGAATGGGTGACCTCCCAGGAAGTCCTAGTTACCAGGTGCAAGCCTCAGAAATGTTGATTGACACTATGCAATTCATTTCACTAGTTTTAATGCCACTTCTTCACCCCTGCGAGCATCACCCGATGCAATGAGTTCTAAGTGTGCTATTCAAAAATTATGAGAAATTAGTCAGTTACGACTACCTCTCATGGAAATAATGGTCATAGATGAATGAGATACTTAATGCAATCGAATCCCAAAAATGATATCTAATATAATGAACTGCGAAAACCCGTCATACTTAAAAGCATCCCACATGCCAGCCTCAGCGTAAATGTTTGACAACAATACATAATGTGAGTATTCTTTGGTACGAGTTCCAAAATAAAATTCATTGCATATTCTCCAAGTAAAATATTGCCATGAATCTTACAAGCACCAAGTAAGCTACCCCACACAAAAATATTAGGCTTAAAAATCATCTTCTGAATAAAGTCATAAGCTTCTTGGAGTAGCTGAGAGCACCCAAGAAGGTCAAAAATGCATGCATAGTGTTCCATACTCGGTGTGATGGAACAATCTTAAACCATATGAGTAAAGCACTGCCAACCATCATTCACCAAACTCGCATGGCTACACGTAGAAAAAACACAAATAAAGGTTACAGGGTCAGGCTTCATGCCTTCCTGGTCCATTTTTGCAAAAAGTGAAAGAGCATCCTCCCCATGTCCATGCATTATATATCAGAAATCATCGTGTTCTAGGAAACCACAGTTCTCTCATACATGTTGTCAAATAATTTGCGTGCAAACTCTAAGGTCCCACACTTGGGATACATGTCAATTAAAGAGTTGCATACATCGATGTCTAAATAAAAATTAATTCTAATTATGTAACCATGCATTCGCTTACCTTGTTGCAGAGCTGATAAAAAAGGACACACAGGTAGAGCATTCACCTTGGTGATCGAATTAGGCTTTAAGATTTATAGTTGCATTTCATTAAAGAGTGCCAATGCTTCATTGGCATGCCCATTCTAGGCATATCCAACAATCATATCATTCCATGATAACACATTTCTCTGAAATATTCTAGAAAACGATTGCAATGCGCTATCTACATTTCCGCATTTGGCATACATATCTATGATAACAACACCCAACATAACATCCAACACAAATCCACTTATAATTATGTAACTGTGAATCCACTTACCTAGATGTATAGATGATAAACTAGCACACACCGGAACATTGCTCACCATCGTAACTAAATCAGGCTCCACGCATTCCACTTGCTCCACTTGCATTTCATTGAAGAGTTCCAGGGCAATACCCATGTAATGTTTCTACATTCTGAAGATAAAGTTCCACAACTTCATGAAGGGCGACTATTTCCGGTAAGTGTTTGGAAACGTTTTTGGTGACATGGCCATTTTCCTTCAAGATGGAGAGACGTGGAGGCAATCAAGGAAGATTGTATCGACGATATTTGCCTTCGCCAGTACCCACAACGACGATATTTAGACGACTTCCATGTTAGTGCAAGAGAGGCTTATTCCCCTGTTCCAGCATGCGACAAAAGAGGGAATAGTCCTTGACCTCCAGGATGTTTTTCATCGCTACACATTAGACAACATCTCTGATTTCGGCCTCGGCTTCGACTTGGTCGGTTTCTTGTGCCGACACTTTAGTGGAAGACACTGAGATTTATGAATTTGGGGACGAAATTCCAGATCTGTAAAGATGTAAAATTCATAGATGATTATATTGCGGAGATCTGTTCTACAGTGAGGCAAGAGATGGCGCAAAAAAATGTGAATTGTGATGATTCTCCCAGCCTTTTTCCTCTGCTCCTCCACCTGGAGAAGGAGATGAATGGTCGCGTGTATTCTGTTAAAGAATTAGTTTCGATACGGATTAGTTTAGAATCAGTTTTGATTCCGTTCCATTTCATTTTCTGAATAACCGTCAGACTACTTGTATAAATTGTTCAGATCAGTAATTCTTCAATGCGGGTTTTTCTCTCATAATTTGTTCTGTCCTTTGTTGTTTCTCTGCTTCTCCTTTTTTCTGTGAAATTGTCATGGTATCAGAGCCACTGCCAGTTCTGGTTGTGAGCGTTAGAGTTGCTGGAGCGTTTGCTTGTGTGGATTAGACCCGCTACGCACAGTTCTGCTTTGATGTTGTCGGTCATTCTGTTTTGATTTTGTTGTTTCACTTGAGTGTGAAAGAAGAAGCTGTGGAGGTGTAGAACGTCGTGTTGAAGAGAAGCTGGTCAAGTCTGAAAGCGCAGTCTGCCAAGGAGCATTCGTTTTGTTGAAGAGAATCTGGTCAAGTCTGAAAGCGCAGTCTACCAAGAAGCATTCGTTTTGTTGAAGAGAAGCTGGTCAAGTCTGATTCCAGTCAGAAAAGCCCAACCTACCGCTGGTGCGTTCAAGAGAGAGAGGAGCATTCCGTTCCTGTTTAATGCTACCAGAAAAAAAAAAAAAAAAAATCTGTGTACATATGCAATAGCCCTTGAATGTTTTCAGTCTTGTATTTGATTATATTCCACTCAAGAAAGTCTTACTACAGCAGTTGTAGAACTAAATACCTTTTTCAATTAGCATTAGCAATACCAATCATGTAACTGGTGTGGTTCTTTAAAAACAAAAATCTGAAATCTTTGGTAGAATTCTTGCGGCAGTTTTGACTTATTGTTCTTTGCAAAAGATTGCTGGTTTATTAAAGAAATGGCTTCAACAAGTCAGTTTTCCATTCCGACACCATTATTTAGTGGGAAAAATTATGATTATTGGAGTCTTAAAATGCAAGCATGTTTACAAGGCTTAGGGTGTTGGGAATTAGTAGAGTTGGGGTTCCAAGAAGCTGACGCAAATGAAATTGCTGGTATGACTGCTGCCCAAAGAAGACAATTTGATGAAATTAAACAGAAAGAAGGTAGAGAAAAGTCCTGCATTTTAAATTCATTAGATGACGCTATCTTTCCTAAAATTACTGCTGCCAAATCTGCTAAATCAATTTTGGATATCCTTAAGGTTGCTTATCAAGGAAATGATAAAGTAAAAATGGTAAGATTACAGACACTTAGAACCCAATTTGAAACGCTTAAAATGACTGACTCATAAACCATTGATCAGTTTATGACTAAAGTTATGGGTGTTGTAAATCAGCTTCGGATGAATGGTGAAGAGCTTAATGACCAAAGAATTGTTGAAAAAGTTCTTAGATGTTTGCCAAAAAAATTTGATATGATCGTTACTATTTTTGAATCAAGAGAATTGACAAAATTATTTGTGGAAGAATTAACTGGTTCTTTGTTGGCACATGAAGCAAGAATTAATTTAGATGTCAGTGATTTAGAGCATGCTTTTAAATCTAAAGCGTCAATGGATAGAGGTAGAGGCAGAGGTTTTCATGGCAGGAAAAGTAAAGGTAGAGGACAGTCTCAGTCTGATGATAGATCACAGGTAACTGAAACACATTCAGAGAAGTCTCAAAATGATCATGGTCGTAAGTGGATAGATAAATCTAAAATTCAGTGTCACTACTGCAAAAAATATGGCCATTATAAGTCTGAATGTCGAAAACTACATTATGTTCTGAATAAAAACAAAGCCAATGTTACAAACACTGAATGTGAAACATCAGATGCTTTATTTTTGGCATGCCAAGTAACTGTGCAAGTACCTAATAAAGATGTTTGGTTGGTTGACAGTGGATGTAGTAATCTATGACTGGCCATAGTGATTTTTTTTCACATCTTGATACATCTTTCAGTTCATCTATTGGTTTGGGTGATGATCGTCAGGTTAAAGCTTCAGGAAAAGGTGTTGTACCTGTCTTAACCAAACAAAATGTTGTGAAGAATATTTATGATGTTTATTATGTACCCAATTTCAAGCATAATTTGTTGAGTGTTGGTCAGTTAGATGCACATGGTTATGATGTTAGCTTTCACAACACTACTTGCACGATTGTTGATAAGCATAAGTCTCTTGTTGCAAAGATTCCAATGACAAAGAACAAGTTGTATCAGTTACAGTTAAAAAGTGAGAAGTTGTATGCACATAATGTTTCAACGCCAACTAACTCTGATTTGTGGCATTTGCGATATGGTCATTTACCTATCAAAAGTATGAGTTTGTTGCAAAGTCAGTCCATGGTGAAAGGGTTGCCTTCTTTGTCTGATCATATCTCTTCATGTACAAGTTGTATTATGGGTAAACATAAACGAGACAGTTTTGCTTCAGCCACTAATAGAGCCAAAGAACAACTAGAGTTAGTGCATACAGATTTATGCGGTCCTATGCAAGAAAAATCAGTTGCTGGCAGTCTCTATTTTCTTACTTTCATTGACGATTTTAGCAGGAAAATTTGGGTGTATTTCATCAAATATAAATCAGAAACATTTTCGAAGTTTAAAGAGTTCAAGGCCGAGGCTGAAAAACAAAGTGGCAAGTTTATTAAAATTCTGAGGTCTGATAAAGGAGGTGAGTATGAATCTAACGAATTCATTGATTTTTGCAAACAACATGGTATTAAAAAACAAACGACAACCAGCTATACTCCACAGCAGAATGGAGTCGCAGAAAGAAAGAATCAAAAAATTATGAATATGGCTCGAAGTTTGCTTAAAACACGAAATTTGTCTAAAGATCTATGGGCTGAAGCAGTTGCATGTTCGGTATATATTTTGAATAGACCGCCAACTTCCAGTGTTCAAAATTTTGTACCTGAAGAAGCATGGAGTGGACAAAAGGTAACAGTTTCACACTTTCGCGTATTTGGTTGTGTTGCTTTCGCTCATGTTCCAGAAAAATTGAGAAAAAAGCTTGATGATAGAAGCGAAAAGTATATTTTTATAGGATATAGTGATCAATCTAAGGCATACAGATTGTTTAATCCTATAACTAAGAAATTTGTCGTAAGTCGAGATGTGAAATTCCTGGAAGACAAGTCTTGGAATGAAATGGAGAACAATACTTGTCCTGATCCTTTTATTTTGTTAGATGAACATCAAACATCTGCAACAAGCACTCCAAGATTACAGGTTCAAGACAAAACCAGTAGTAGTTCATCAAGCAGTAGCAGTTCATCATCTTTTGAGTCTGACTATGATAATCCTAAGATGAGAAACTTCAGTGATATTTATGCACAAGATGATGTTGATGATATTGTAAATTTTGCATTTCTTTCATTCCAACCTACTTGTTTTGAAGAGGCTATAAATGACAAAGTATGGGTAGATGCTATGAATAATGAAATCTATGCTATTGAAAGAAATCAAACTTGGGATTTGGTTGATCTACCTCATGATAAAAACTCTATAGGTGTCAAATGGGTTTTTAAAACAAAGTTAAATGAGAGAGGTGAAGTTGATAAGCATAAAGCAAGATTATTTGCCAAAGGTTTTTCACAGCAACCTGGCATAGATTATGGTGAAACATTTGCACCTGTAGCAAGAATTGATATAGTTCGATTTGTATTATCTATTGCAGCACAAAAAAAGTGGCCTATTTACCAAATGGACGTAAAGTCTGCTTTTTTGAATGGTGTCTTGAATGAAGAAGTGTATGTTGAACAACCACCTGGTTTCGAAATCAAAAATCACGAACATAAAGTGTACAGGTTGAAGAAAGCATTGTATGGCTTGAAGCAAGCTCCAAGAGCTTGGTACAGCCGAATAGACCATTACTTGTTAAATAATGGTTTCAGAAGGAGCGACCACGAGCCCACTTTGTATATCAAGAATGATCATCAAGGTAATATTTTGATATTGTGTCTTTATGTTGATGACATAATCTATACAGGTAACATGGAGTTAGATGAATTTAAATCTGCAATGAAAAATGAATTTGAAATGACAGATCTTGGATTAATGAGATACTTCTTAGGTATCGAAGTGAAACAAACACAGGATGGTATGTTTATGAGTCAACAAAAGTATGCTACTGACATTTTGAAAAAGTTTAAGATGGACAGGTGTAAACCGGTTGATACTCCTATCGAAGTTGGTACAAAGTTGAGTAAAGATGATGTGGGTACTATTGTTAATGCGACTTTGTATAAGCAACTTGCTGGTAGTATTATGTATCTCACTGCTACTAGGCCTGATATAGCATTTGCAGCTAGTTATATCTCCAGGTTTATGGAATCTCCTAAAGACTGTCATTGGAAAGCTGGAAAAAGGGTGTTAAGATACATTGCAGGTACATCTACTTATGGTTTATCGTATGTAGCCTCTGCAGATAGTAAGCTTGTTGGTTATACAGATAGTGATTATGCAGGTTGTATTGATGATCGGAAAAGCACTTCTGGCTATGCTTTTCTATTTGGCAGAAACTTGATCTTGTGGTCATCCAAAAAGCAACCCATAGTTGCACTATCTTAAACAGAGGCCGAGTATGTTGCAGCAAATTCAACATCATGTCAAGCAGTGTGGCTAAAAAGACTTCTCTCTGACTTTGGATATACAGAAAATGAACCGATTTCAATCCTTTGTGACAACACTTCCACTATTTCCTTGTCGAAGAACAATGTGTTTCATCAAAGAAGCAAACATATCGACACTCGTTTTCACTTCATTCGTGAACTCGTCAAGAATGGTGACATTGTTCTCAAATTTTGTGATTCCAAGGAGCAGTTAGCAGATATTTTCACCAAACCGCTAGGAAAAGTTAATTTTGAATTTCAATGTCAAAAGTTAGGAATAAAACAATGTAACCCTCAAAATTAAGGGGGAGTGTTAAAGAATTAGTTTCGATACGGATTAGTTTAGAATCAGTTTTGATTCCGTTCCATTTCAGTTTCTGAATAACCGCCAGACTACTTGTATAAATTGTTCAGATCAGTAATTCTTCAATGCAGGTTTTTCTCTCATAATTTGTTCTGTCCTTTGTTGTTTCTCTGCTTCTCCTTTTTTCTGTGAAATTGTCATATTATGATGACCAATTGCAAGACGACCAGTATAGCTCCGTTAGCCTATCCATTCTGCGTATAAACAATGATCACGGGCTTCCACAATCCCACATATGATTTGCAAATTCATATGGAAGCGAGAAGGACATAAGGGCCGAGGGTTAATGATGTTATCCAGATACCACGACATTAAAAACGCCATGCGAAGAGATCTGTACAGTGCCGATCAACGAATTTGTACAATGTTACCTCATAGAACCCCGTAATAAAAACCACTTCGGCGTAATTATATGGGGTTTTATCCTATGAAAAAAAATCATTTTATATAAAATATATAATGTAATTTATAATATATACATGTGGTTTACACTATGTGCGTTATGTTTGTGTTGATTATATGATAAGCAAAATACCAACCTTGGCTGCAATGGTTCTATAAGATTAGTATCATATTTACATAAAAATAAATTATTTAATATATTTACATATTAATTAAAATAATATTTACATAAATTAAAAATATTTTAAAAATAATATTTGTATAAATTAAAAAAATATTTACATATTTTAATTAATTAATTTGATTTACAATTTTATAAAATAAATTATATAAAATATATATACAAGTTTATATCCTTAGGCAGTGAAAATGATCAAACTTTAACTAATTATATCTTTCAAATTGTGCATAGAAATTAGGCAAAATCAATGAAAGCAATGGAATTGTCAAAATGAAAATCACAGAAAATCGAGAAAAATAGAAATAAAGTAAAGAAAGCAATTTGAAGGTAACATTAACAAAGTTCATATGGAGGGCCTGTTGTATGGTACAACAACTCCCCCATTTTTAACTTGTTCACTTCAAATAATGGGGACCATTTCTATAAAATTTTGGCTAAGTGCCTTTTAAGATTTTTATTAAGTTAATTACCTCATGATTTTGTTGATTTTTCGTCTTTTTTAGATTTTTGTTTTGATTGCTTGGTTGAAATCGATTTTTTATAAGCTTCCTGTTGACGCTTGTTTCGCCTCATTTGGTCAACTGGTTTTTAAATGACACTCCTTTGAAGTCTAATCAACTATGTCGCATGGGTTAAAAAATGCGTAGAATGTACAATATTTTATTTTTGTAATTAAATTAGTTCAATAATGAATTTAGTTTAAATATTAATCCGTAGTCAGTTATTACTAACATTTTTCATTTTATTTTTTTTAACTTATACAACCAAATAACGAAGCATCACTATTTCTATAATTTACTTCAATTTTCAAATAAATTACTAATCTCGAAAAATCCAAAATGTCAAAGTGGCTGTAGCTTATTTAGGCAAATCATCATTTTAGATAAATTCATAATATAATTTAAACATCATTAAAATGAAACCAAAACAAAAAACTAATTTTTAATGTTAAATTTTAAATTAATTAAATTAATTATTATATAATTAATTAATTGAATTAAAATTTAATATAAAAAATATATATAAAAATAAAAAACAAAAAATAAAATTAAATAACAAATTCATCTCATCGGAGATTTTGATAATACACTACATCGCATTGGAAGTTTTAAAACCCCGATGACTTTCCTTTCCAATCTCTCGATGCGATGAGTTATAACTCATTTGATTATCCCCAATACGATGAGTTCTTAAATGCCGATGCGATGAGTTCTTAAATGCCGATGCGATGAAATTCATTTGATTATCCCCGATGCGAAGAGTTCTTAAATGCCGATGCGATGAAACTCTTTTGATTATCCCCGATGCGATGAGTTATTAACGTTATGGTAAGTAGTATTAACAATAGTGGTAGTGGAGCTTTAGTTTTGTTTTGAAGTGTTATTTTTAAGTTAATATAATGTTAACGTTAATTTTAAAGCAGGTGTAGTATTATTGTAAGTTAGTAATATATTAGCTTTTAGGTTAGTTTAAGTGGTAGGATGGTAGGTTAGTTTTAGTAATAAGTTAGTATATATCAATGCAAGTTTTATATTAGTTAGTGATATATTAGTTTTAAATTAATATAACATTAATTTAGTTTTAGTTCAATAATTAGTTTAATATTTAAATATTTAAAATAATTATATTAATTAATGTTTAAAATATAATTAATTTAATTTAATTAATTATTAATTTAGATTAATTTATTTATAAACAGTTAATTATATTTGCTAGTTAGAATAATATTCATTAATAAATAGGTTATTAAATAATTAGTTCAGTTTGTAATTAAAAATTAAATTAGAATTAATTATTAGTTAATTGTAGGTCAATTTAGGATTAAATTTTTAATTAAAATTCTGATTTTTTTTAGTTCAGAAACAGAATTTCCAGATTTATATCAGATTTGACTTATCAACTTTGGAGGCTCATAGATTGAGTTTTACTTGGCCAAATGAGACCCAGGATGGCTCATTGGAAAGAGAAAATCAATGAGAACATTTCTGAGGAGGTTTCACTAACAGATTTGGTCATTTATTGGGTAAAAAAATCAGACAGAAGATCAAGCCCCGAATTTCTAAAAACAAAATCAATTTTCTGAGTTTTGTTTTCTTCATTTTCATTTGCCTAGCCTCTTCTAATTGCATATTCATGCATCAATAATATCCTTGGTTAATTAAAATCATTATGAGCATCGATAAGAAGCTCAAATTTCCTTTTTTAAATAGAATTTGATTGGATTTGTTTTAATATTAGAAATAATATTTTGATTTTACTGTTGCATCTTAATTCATTTTAATTTCTTTTTTGCAGGAAAAAGAATAGAAAATATATGGAGAAAAATATCTCAATCAATGAGAAAGCTCCAACAATTAAAGATTTGAATTTTTGAGCAAATAAAATTGGATTGGGCAGATTTTTCTTCAACAAACTCTCTTCTCAAAATACTTTTGGAAAGATCATAAATTGTAGATTGCAAAATGTAAAAAAGGCGGCTTTCCTTTGCAATTCCAGACTTCTAAAAGCATTTCTGTAATAGGAATTTAGAGTTGTAGATAGGGAAGAGAGAAAATTTCAGATCTGAACATTATTGAGGGTTTTTTTGCTTTATATCTTGAATTATGTATGATGGACAAAGTTTTAATTTCTGCAGCTCTAGTTTTGAAAGCAGAAATTCAAGTAATGTAAAGTACTGTTAGAGACCAGGATCAGAGAAGCAGATTCAATTAAATGATATTTTTGGCATTTCTGTATCAAATACCGGTTTCATTTTTATGTTAATAAAATTGTTGTTTCATTTTATTCATTTTTATGCATTTCTGTTGATATGGATAATTTGTCTCAAATTGTTATGTATCTCTGCTCTTATGAATTAAACTCTGAATTCTGAGTAACCGTTACTTAGAAATCTGTCTTATAAAACTGATTTATTAAATAGTAATGTGTTGCGAATTTCTTCCACATATTATTGTTTAATTATTAGCTTGACTGATTTGATAATCGATATCATTTTTGTGAATTTCTTCCGAAATGTTGTTGATTTATTATTTCAGTCAAATAGTCTCAATAGAATGTGTTTTGGTACTCACAAATGTGAGCTAATTGAATTTATTCATTAGTCTGCCATTAATTAAAAGCCAAGCATATTTAAATTCTCATCACTTAATTATCTTGCTCTTAATTGAGTTAAATTTATATCTATCTAATTGAGATAGGATTTAGATTAATTTACTTTGCTTGCATTATAGAATAAGTTTGCATTTAGATTAAGTTCTACATCCTTTTAAGACGTCTTCTTGAAGAGACAAAATCTTAGTTGTGGTTTGGCTGAACCCAAATCAGCTTAAGGGTCATTCTCTTGCCCGATTAGAAAGAAGAATTGATCTAATATCCCTGTTTATTGGTAGTTAAAGATACATAGTAAACCAATAGCGATAGGGAAAAGGTAACTGGACCTAGTTAAACCAGTCATAGCCACTATCATAAACGGAAAAGGGGCTGTATTAAGGTCCGGACCGGGTGGTTATCCCCCAATGTTGTTGCAGCGATTTTCGAGGCTTCAACATTTTTGGCGCTAGAAGGAGGGCCTGAAACTTGTTTTCCATTGGAGTCTTTTCAATTTTAACATTTTATTTAAATCATGATGGCTCCTCTTAAACTTCCAATTTGGAGTTGTATCCATGGACGTGCATCTTCCAATACTCCACCCGAAGTGGTAAGACTCTTGTCTCAGGTAAATTTTAATGGTAAGAAAAATTATTCTGCTTTTAATCGTGTCTTTAAATTTATTCAAAATGTTTCAAATTATGATTTTCAAGGAATTGATGAAGACATTTTATGCAGAATTTTTACTCTCACATTTGCGGCAAAAGCTAGAAACTGGTGTAGAACTCTTCCAGTTGCCTCAATTCATAGTTGGGATCAATTTTTTACACTTTTAATTTGTAAATTTGACGAATACGATTATGAACATGTATGAGATGAAATTGAATATCTATGAAGATTTGAAAATGAATCTGTCAGAGATTTTAATATTCGATTTCATTTAAATTGTTTAAGATTTAAATTTAAAGATAAACCTATGGAAGAAGAGTCACTAGATTGGTTTGAATATATTTTCTCTCTTCCTCCCATTCCCAATCCATATGAAATTAGTTCAAGCTTTGTTCTATCCCCTTCTAACATAAATAAAGATTCCAATATGGATGTGCAAATAAATTATGATGAAGTGTTATCACGAAGCTTGGAAAATATTTCCATTCAAATGCAAGAAGACAATAGCAGCAAATTTGGAGAAAGAAAATTACTCTGCATTAAATTCAGAAAATCAGATCGCAAATCAATACGTGCAAGCAGCAATCAAAATGAATAATAAAATGAAAACTACTGTGCAAATTTCTGAATTTTTTCATGATGAACAAATGCTAAAGACAGAGCAGCAATGCAACCTTCTTCAATAAAATATGAGTATACAAAGGAATGATCTAGAATCTAAAATTTATAATGAATAGAGCGCACAGGATTTCTCAAACAGAGAAAATTTTGAATTCATTATTTCCGATTCTCATTTTTCCCTTTATCCTGATATTTTTAATGTTGGTAATTTCTCCCCTCTTAGTATTAATGATATTTCAAAAAATAAAAAGGATGATCTAAATGAATTACCAATAAATTTTTATCAAGATAGAGAAACAATTATTGATCATTCTTTTGCCATTAATGAACATGAATTTTTTATTCCTCCTTGTTTTGATATATTGGATGAAATCAAAGGGAATTCTAGAGAATATTGTGAAGTCATTTATGATAATTATTCTGATATCAAGGATGCCAATTTCTGTTCTTCTCAAGAGAATCCTCATGATAAAATGCAAATAACATCTGAGAATGACAAACATTTCAATTTAGAAATTATTCTAACCAATCATCATTTTGAAGCATCAAATTATCTTCATGATTTCACCATTCGAGAAAACATTCCAATTTATGATTCATATCATGATCAAACTCCCATTCTTGCTCATAATCATAATTCTCTTTCTAATTCACAAGTTGGAATTGGCAATTATTCAAATTCCATTATTCTGGCCAATCCTTGTGAAAAAAAAATTATCTCAAAAAAATCCCAATTGTGCTGTAACATTAGTTGTACCAATAGGGATTTCATTTTAATTTTTCTTTCACACTTATTTTGTTCAAATTTAGATTTGTTTTCTGATTTTATCTTTCAAATTTTTGGCACTCTACGCTGGCATATTGAACACTTTAATAGTGAACACTCAATTGATGCATTTCCCTATTGGGAAATTGAAGTTTCATATTATAATCATGAACATCAAAAGCTATTAATATTTCAATTTCAATCAATGCTAATGTTTTATCAAAAACTTCTATCTTCCCAAAGGCAGTGTCAACAAGAGAATGTATTTTTACAATCTGGCCAACAATATAATCCAATTGATAATTTTCCATCTTATTTGACAGATTTCCATCCATTTTTCATTAACTCATTTGAAAATTGTTTGGAAAGTTTTCCTTCATGGAAAATTGTTAATAGTTTAACAATTACACATAATGCTAACAATTTTTTTCAGGCCTTTGAATTTAAAAGCTCATATCCACAATCTGGCCTATCATATCCTCTTTTAAATATTTTCCAATCATTAATGGAAACCCATCCATATTTTTATGATCCAATTGGAATTCAATTGGAAAAGACATTTCAAAAGAAGGTGATTGAAAATAAGGTGTCAATAATAACTGTATATTTTGATTATAGATTTAATTTTCTTAGTTCAATTAAATTTGTATTTTTATTACTAATTACATTTGAACTGTACATATATGCAGAAATTAAAATAAGAGAATGGTTACACTGGAAATATGACTATACCTAGTCATTTTCATGTATATGGTTAGAATAGAAGTAGAATTAATTTAGTTAGTTTGTTTTATATAGTTAATTTATTCTTAATAGTTCTGCAGATTAAAAAATAAAAAATAAAATGAGCAATCAACCCTTCTCATATCATATACATATTCAGGGAAATATTCTCCTCTTATCAGAAAATTTCTAATTTTTGCTCCCCATTTTTTAAATCAAAATTTATTGCAGCAATATCTCTACTCTGTCTATTTTGAATAACATCTTGACTAAATTCAATTGAAGTTGCATTTGGCACCAATTACCTCAAACCCACTTTTCTCTATTTCAAAATATCCTTATATGATTTTCTTTTGAAATTTATTTGTTAAAGGTTTTAGAGAATATAAAGCTTCATGATCTCATTATCCCATGAAATATATGACTGTCTATTATAAGCTTAATTCCAATTTAATCATTATTAGTCAGTTTAACCTTTTGCTGTAAATCACATGAAGTTCATATTATCTTCCTCGAATTTTTTTAAAGTGACCTTAAGAATGTCCATTTTGCTGTGTGTACACATTTAAATCTGTGTTGATATTTTTCCATAATTAGTGGCTTTATTCCATCCTAATTTTTAGTTTATTATCTGATGCCGCAACATGCATCATATTTATTTACTAAATACATTATTAAACAGTCACTATAACAATACATATTTTTCTCAAGTTAATTCGGAATGAGTAGAGGAAATACATTGTTGTTGAAATTCAAAGGGAAACCTATTTTCATATTTATTTATGGTGAATTTTATAAGTTTCAGATTTCTTGAACATGAATAAACAGATTTTATTTAGGCTGATTGCACACTCCGATTTAAGAATAAATAATGAGATGAGTTTGAACAAAGCTATAATTTTGATAAATCGAAGGAAAAATTCGAAGATTCATGAGGTAAGTTTACAGACAATTTCCTTCCAGGTACGCATTTACATGTTCATTTTCATCTATTAATAGTTTCTCTTTTCCTTAGTTTATTTTTAATTCTTGTTCCGTTTTATTTGCAGGTTTTCATTTGTTTTCAAAACTTGAATTAAGTAGCAAACCCATTTCGAATTTTCAACAGGTTCAAGGAAATTTTATTTTGTGATTCATTAGAATTTGAGCATTTTTTAACTTTCTTTTCATTCATTAGAAAACCCAATTGAAATTTAAAAAATAGTATCGCAAGATTCGTGTCTGAAATATTTCAACTTGATTTTCATATTTCTGATGCAAGATATGCGATGTGTTACCTCATTCAATTTTTCATAAAATACCATATCACATTTCGCATCTCAGAGGTTTTCAATTGAATATATTTCCATTATCTTGAATCACCGATCTTCAATAATTAACTTTACCAATATTGTGATATACACATAATTCGGGACCCAATATTAAATTTAAATCAAGTTCATAAGAAATATCACGTTCGTTCAATCACAATAGTGGTAGGGTCATAATTTTAAAAGCACCAATGTCTCGAACCCAATGCGATATTAAACTTTTATAATAGATTTATCGGGCTCATTCTCCATCGCATATCGGTGTATCATATTGTTACATCATGCACTTAATTTTTCCAATCACATATCATATTAGAATAAATTGAAAAGTTTGTTTTTCATTAGAAAAGTTCCGATGCGATGAATCGGATCACAAATGTGCATATCGCATTAGGCATAAGGTTAATTCTTCCATTTGAAAAGCTCCGATGCAATAAAAGCTTGATCGCAATTGCGAATCGGGAAATCACATTCTAATATATTCGTTTGAAAGACTTCCGATGCGATAAGTCTAATCTCAAATCGCAAATCGTGAGAAAAATTGAATACATCCTTGTATGCTCATTTTAAAAGTTGCAATGCGATAACTCATCGCCGATTTCTCATTGCTATCGCTTTTCACTAATTTCCGATTACTCATCGCTATTTCTTTTCACTAATCGCCGATTACTCATCGCTATCACTTTTTGCTCTTCGATCATCACCGATTATTATAAACATCGCATCGCTGCTATCGCAAGAATCGTATTGGCATTTCCAACATGACTATTTTCCAATATTCTGATATGCCGATATCGATATCGCTCATCGCATTTTTTTATGCTCATATCATAATGCCGAAAGCCACGTCATCCATCACATTTCCGATATCACAATCGCTTCATCACATTTTTATTCATGTTCATGTCACTATTCCAAATCTGCGATGCGCAATGTGCAATATAGAAAATACAAATCGCGAGATATAGTGTGCGATGTGCAATTTGCAAAATGCCTATCCCCGATCCTAAATATAACATTTCTTCAATGATATGATCGCTCCATCTCATCGCACATATTCTTTTCGCATGATCTCATATCCACAATTTGCTACTGCAACCCCCAATGCGATACATTCCAACGAATTCCTCTACATGAAATACACATTATCCGATAAGGTATTGTGTTAATTTAAAGCAATTTTGGGTAACCGCTATGATATTAAAGAAATTGATGACAGATTTGCAGCATATTCAAATCATTTTAATTTCTCATACATTTCGGTTTTAAATATATAATTTCATGATTTAATAAGAAATTCAAGACCTCTCTATTTTAAATTTCATTATCTTAAATTTGGTCTTAACTCTGAACAATTTATAAAATCATGGAATTTGTATAAAACTTATAATATTTTGAGAATATTTATCACTGCAAATTCTCAATCTAATTTATGATGCATTTGTTTTAATTTCAACTCCTTTGAACACAAATAATTCCATTTTTACATTTTACTGCTTGCTTTAGTTTAAATAAAATAAATAATGATTTTGGGTTATAAGATTTTGGTTAGTTTGCGTTCTTCATATTTTGAATATCAACTAAAAGAAGAAGTCAACTAGTATTGGAGAAATTGATACCTTCAGGTAAGATCAAATGCAATTATCCAATGGTAAGATTCATGTACCCACTTTCATTAATTTCCATTCCATTACTTTAGTTTCATTTTTGTTTTTAAATTATGTTGATATAAAAAAATCCATTTTGCAGCTCTTCACAAAAGCTTTCAATCATCTGCCAAATCATAGTTTGGAAGCCCTATGCTCTTTTTCTAGTTTTATTTCCAAGAAGCAGTGATAGTCTTCATTGAAATAGCTAGAATAGGAATTTTCTGAACCTTTAATCTGTTTCTTTAAAACATTCCTTTTATTAGAAAATAATTAAGATAATGCTTTGAAAACGAGAAGATTGACATCAGACAGAAAATTTTCATTGTGGCTGAATTTTATCATCATTACTATCTAAAAAGTCTAAAACACTTACAACCCTGCAAGGTATAAGTTTTCTGGATCTCGACATAAGAAGGATTGATTACATGATTATTTTCTTTTACTTCATGTGTTGAGACATCGGTATAAACATTTTTGATAGAGTTTGTATTCAAAACTTGGATTTTCCTTTCCACTTTTAATTGCTTCTTTTTTATTTTTGTTTGCTGATTTCTTTTCTCACTTTAGCTTAAGAATTCTTTTCCTTGGGTTTTCAGTTTTGAGTTTGGTGACTTTGCTATGATTTATATGGAAGGCCTTCTTGTTACATAACAATGGTTGGCATACATAGGAAAAATTGTTAATAGTCTCCTATTAGTTTTTTCTTAAATCTCTTAGCAGAATTTGTTTTTCTTATTATAAAGGTAGACATACTTAAGGAAGAGATTACAAAACAAGAGAAGTTGATGAAGTATCGTGAAATCTGAGAAATTTCTTTTTCATCAAAATTGTAATTATTTTGAGATTTTAATATTTTATTAAGATCTTTCAAAATTCTATTATCAGTCAAGAAAAATTATTTTTAACCAAGTAAAGACACTTTACAGCAAAGCACTTTTAACTTTGAAATTGTCATTTTTAACTCTTAAGGAGTTAATGATTCTCCCTATTTAAAAGAGTTTTATTTTTCTAGAGTGTAATCCACAAATATATTTAAAACTTAAAAGATAAGAGGTCTCATCGCGAGCCTACTTACCATGATCATAGAGGAAAAATAGGCTGACATTACCAACACTGCTAAACAAACCAGGGTAATGGCTTATGATTGCAAACAATTATAAGAGAAGGGGTCTCATCACGAGCCAACTTGTTCAGTCCAATTATAATCAGTGAATGGCATTGTCAACTATCTGGCTACCAAACCAGGACAATGGCTTTTAAGAATTAAAATATATATATATGGATTTATCTCTAGATCAATAATTCTTAAATAGATGAGATTTTGAATCATTCATGATTAAAAGGTAACCCTGTCGAGACTATAGATGTTTGCTGGCAGCAGTGGCTCTACCTGTGACAAATGAGTACATTTTAAAAGCTAAGCTGTAAAGTGACCCCTGCTTTTTCCCTACAACTAATTAAAGACTGATATAGAGTTATGAAATATTTTAATTTGAGGAATTTTAAAAAATTACAAATAAGATAATTCTTGCTTTTATTCAGATTAATGAACCTAGTCAAACATTCCAAAAATAATTTTCTCTTCTGTAATTATTTTTACTTTAATTTTGAGAAAATCTCATTTATATCAAACAGAGATAATTGTTTCTTCCAGTGAATCACCAATTGTTGTACGGTACAACAAACCCCCCATTTTTAACTTGTTCACTTCAAATAATGGGGACCCTTTCTATAAAATTTTGGCTAAGTGCCTCTTAAGATTTTTATTAAGTTAATTACCTCATGATTTTATTGATTTTTCATTTCTTTAGATTTTTGTTTTGATTGCTTGGTTGAAATCAATTTTTTCTAAGCTCACTGTTGACGCTTGTTTTGCCTCATTTGGTCAACTGGTTTGTAAATGGCACTCATTTGAAGTCTAATCAACTATGTCGCCTGGGTTAAAAAATGCGTAGAATGTACAATATTCCATTTTTGTAATTAAATTAATTCAATAATGCATTTAGTTTAAATATTAATCTGTAGTCAATTATTACTAACATTATTTTTTTTTATAACTTATACGGCCAAATAACGAAGCATCGAGATTTCTATAATTTACTTCAATTTTCAAATAAATTACTAATCTTGAAAAATCTGAAAAATCCAAAATGTCAAAGTGGGTGTAGCTTATTTAGGCAAATCATCATTTTAGATAAATTCATAATTTAATTTAAACATCATTAAAATGAAACCAAAACAAAAAACAAATTTTTAATGTTAAATTAATTAAATTAATTATTATATAATTAATTAATTAATTAAAATTTAATATAAAAAATATATATAAAAATAAAAAACAAAAAATAAAAATTAAATAACAAATTCATCGCATTGGAGATTTTGATAATACACTACATCGCATCGGAAGTTTTAAAACCCCGATGACTCTCCTTCCCAATCTCTTGATGCGATGAGTTATAAATCATTTGATTATCCCTGATGCGATGAGTTATAAATCATTTGATTATCCCCGATGCGATGAGTTCTTAAATGCCAATGCGATGAAACTCATTTGATTATCTCCGATGCGATGAGTTCCTAAATGCTGATGCGATGAAATTCATTTGATTATCCCCGATGCAATGAGTTATTAATGTTATGGTAAGTAGTATTAACGATAGTCGTAGTGGAGCTTTAGTTTTGTTTTGAAGTGTTATTTTTAAGTTAATATAATGTTAACGTTAATTTTAAAGCAGGTGTAGTATTATTGTAAGTTAGTAATATATTAGTTTTTAGGTTAGTTTAAGTGGTAGGATGGTAGGTTAGTTTTAGTATTAAGTTAGTATATATCAATGTTAGTTTTATATTAGTTAGTGATATGTTAGTTTTAAATTAATATAACATTAATTTAGTTTTAATTTAATAATTAATTTAATATTTAAATATTTAAAATAATTAATTTTAAATTAATTATATTAATTAATATTTAAAATATAATTAATTTAATTTAATTAATTATTAATTTATATTAATTTATTTATAAACAGTGAATTATATTAGTTTAGTTTGTAATTAAATAATTAATTAGAATTAATTATTAGTTAATTGTAAGCTAATTTAGGATTAAAATTTTAATTAAAATTCTGATTTTTTTTAGCCCAGAAACAAAATTTCCAGATTTATATCATATTTGACTTATCAACTTTGGAGGCTCATAGATTGAGTTTTACTTGGCCAAATGAGGCCCAGGATGGCTCATTAGAAAGAGAAAATCAAGGAGAACATTTCTGAGGAGGTTTCACTAACAGATTTGGTCATTTATTGGGTAAAAAAATCAGGCAGAAAATCAAGCTCCGAATTTCTAAAAACAAAATCAATTTTCTGAGTTTTGTTTTCTTCATTTTCATTTTCCTAGCCTCTTCTAATTGCAGATTCATGTATCAATAATATCCTTGGTTAATTAAAATCATTGAGCATCAATAAGAAGCTCAAATTTCCTTTTTTAAATATAATTTGACTGGATTTGTTTTAATATTAGAAATAATATTTTGATTTTATTGTTGCATCTTAATTCATTTTAATTTCATTTTTGCAGGAAAAAGAATAGAAGAGATATGGAGAAAAGGATCTCAATCAATGAGAAAGCTCCAACAATTAAAGATTGAAATTTTTGAGCAAATAAAATTGGATTGGGAAGATTTTTCTTCAACAAGCTCTCTTCTCAAAATACTTTTGGAAAGATTATAAATTGCAGATTGCAAAATGTAAAAAAGGCGGCTCTTTTCTGCAATTCCAGACTTCTAAAAGCATTTCTGTAATAGGAATTTAGAGTTGTAGATAGGGAGGAGAGAAAACTTCAGATCTGAACATTATTAAGGGTTTTTTTTGCTTTATATCTTGAATTATGTATGATGGACAGAGTTTGCATTTCTACAGCTCTAGTTTTGAAAGCATAAATTCAAGTAATGTAAAGTAATGTTAGAGACCAGGATCAGAGAAGCAGATTTAATTAACTAGTATTTTTGGCATTTCTGTATCAAATACCAGTTTCATTTTTATGTTAATAAAATTGTTGTTTAATTTATTCATGTTTATGAATTTCTGTTGATATGGATAATTTGTCTCAAATTGTTATGTATCTCTGCTCTTATGAATTAAACTCTGATTTCTGAGTATCCATTACTCAAAAATCTGTCTTATAAAACTGATTTATTAAATAGTAATGTGTTGCGAATTTCTTCCACATATTATTGTTTAATTATTAGCTTGACTGATTTGATAATCGATATCATTTTTGTGAATTTCTTCTGAAGTGTTGTTGATTTATTATTTCATTCAAATGGTCTCAATAGAATGTGTTTTGGTATTAAAAAATGTGAGCTAATTGAATTTCTTCGTTAGCCTGACATTAATTAAAAGCCAAACATATTTAAATTCTCATCACTTAATTATCTTGCTCTTTTTTGGGTTAGATTTATATCTACCTAATTGAGATAGGATTTAGATTAATTTCTTTTATTTGCATTATAGAATAAGTTTGCATTTATATTAAGTTCTGCATTCTTTTAAGAATTCTTCTCGAAGAGGCAAAATCTTAGTTGTGGTTTGGTTGAACCCAAATCAGCTTAAGGGTCATTCTCTTGCCCGATCAGCAAGAATAATTGATCTGATATCCCTGTCTATTGGTAGTTAAAGATACATCGTAAACCAATAGCGATAGGGAAAAGGTAACTGGACCTAGTTAAACCAGTCGGAGCCACTATCATAAACGGAAAAGGAGTTGTATTAAGGTCCGGACCGGGTGGTTATCCCCCAATGTTGTTGCAGCGATTTTTGAGGCTTCAACAGGGCCCCATAAATTTGAAAAAATTAAGGAGGTTGGTTGAGGCCTCAAAAATTCATTTAATATTTCCTCAGGAATGGGTTTATCCCTATGTCCAATATGAACCTGAAATTTGGTCAAAACTACCTGAGATTTGGTCTAAACAACCTAAGTATGGAGAGATAGATAATATATGATAATCATTTGAATGCCTACATTAAAATGAATAAATATCATGCCTTGGTAATAAATCGTAAAGCTCAAAGAAGGATAACCTTTTTCTACATAAACACATGTAAATGAATGAATTCCATGCTAGGACAAAATCCTAGAAGGGATAACTCCATATATATATATATATATATAAACACTACAATTTTATGCATACACATCTTCTGAGCTTTATACTACTTCGGCCTGTCTCGGCTTATGTAGCATATTTTCATATGTAGCATACACATAACACGACCCTACAAACTTATATTGTTTTGGTTGTGTGTCTATATATATATATATATATAGAGAGAGAGAGAGAGAGAGAGAGGGAAATCCTAATAAGAATTTTCCTGGGCTATGGCTGTGTATACACGATTGAGACAATATAAGTTTGTAGGGTCCTGTTATGTGTATGCTACATATGCACATATATGTGTTATTATCGTGTAAGAGTTGGGTCTGCATAAAGCACATGAGGGATAGCTCAACAAGCTTATGTGTATATCCATATATGTTCTTACACCATGTTAGCCCCCCTATGAATTTTTGACAAGCAATTAGGGGGCTAATGTGTGGTTGAGTCTTCAAGGAATGCTTTTCCCCTGAAAATACAGTCCCCTTGAAGCCTCTTTGTGCCTTTTATCCTTTGACAGTTTCCCCTCTGCTGATTCCCCTTTTAAAGCCTCTCTGCTGATGAAGAAATGCCCAAGGCCCCCTTTTTCCTTTTTTATTTCATCCCCCTTGTCTTCCCCTTCTATTCCCCATTTACCCTTCAAATTCCCCCAAAAATCCCCTTTAATTTCCACCCTTCCCCCTTTGATGGCCATTATCCCCCTCTATTTCTCTATCGTTCCCCTCCTTCACCTTCAAAATCCATTAAAATGGGCTAAAACCCACTTTTAAACCATATAATAGGGCCTAGCCCCTTTACCGCAGGCCCCTTTCAAACCACTTCCCCACATAACCCGGCGCTGGGACCAAGCGCTTAAGTCCCAAGCGCTAATCGCAATCGGAACTGTCGGGCGGGTGTTTTCCCTTTGTAACATAAAAAACCCCCGATGCGATTTGTTATAACGTTAAGTCTTCCGCTCCATTCTGCACCGTCGATCTGCTGTTCTGATCAACGGTGGAGCGTTCCATCGCACTCTATCCGACGCACCGCAAACCATTTCGTGTGACTCCCGATTGCGACAGCGATTTGATCGCAGCCTCGTCCATTCTCCTCAGATTCGATTTATCGCACCCCCAATCCCCGATCGCACCACCTTCCGATCTCTATCCTCGACTGCTCGTTTTCCTGCATCAACGCTCACGTTTAATCGCACCTCTCCCGCGAGCGCCGATCGCAAAGCTTTGTTTCCCCTTCGATTGCGATGGTGCGATCAGATCTTCGCCGTCCGTTCCATCCGTGATCCGACAACTGTCGCTAAATCGCCCTCCGCCTCCACTGGGTCCCACTCTTATATTCGTTTCCGTTGCATTTCATGCGTTTTGCCCATCTTGTGTATAGTCCCGTTACTCAATCTCCACCGTTGATATTTGTCCCCAGACCTAAATCTAACGGTCTGCGCTGCACTCCACCATCAAATGTATCGTTCGTAAGTTTAACTCCTCCGTCTGCATCTCCACTGTTTTCATCATTCCGCCGCCTTTCCACCGCCTCCACTGCATTTCTCCGCCACCACTGCCAGGTCTTAACAGGTTTATTTTATGATGCGAAACAGCACAGAGAGGCTATTTCATGTACAAATACAAATATAAGGTGATTTGAAGGATTAGAGCCCAGAATTGAAGATTGATATTTTAATCCGACAGCAAAGGATTCATTATGCACAGACCAATGAGCGCACCAGGAAGCCATTACTGCACTACCTAACAGCAGAGCGCGTTTACTCCAGAAGTACACCTTCCTACAGCGTCTCCATGCTTCCTCGAGCCTATCAGCAGTAAATTGCACTGACAGAACTTCTCAAGAGACTGTCAAGCAGCATTAAAGAAGCATGGAGGGCTTTGCAGATCATTCCATCCAGTTCGTTCATCTCAACAGGGCAGATCAGCAGAGCACAGAGCTCCAGGCGCCGAAAGAGCTCCAAAGGAACACCAGAGGTCAACATCTGACCTGACAGAGATCTCCGGACCAGATCACATAGTACCTACAGCGCTGCAACAAGCCATTAAGCAGCATGGGCGTGGACACTCCGCTGATTCTGTCTTAATGATATCCGTTTGTTGTATTCCCTACCGCGGCTTCTTCCTCTTCTCCTATAAAAATCCCTGAGCATGAATTGTAAAGGTTGTTGTTAGTTTCATCAGCGAACTGCAAGTATTCTGTCCCGAGCCAAGTTTCCTGTGTAACAGTTGTATGATAGGCTGAGAAACATGATGTATTCAGGCTGAATGTAAAAGCTTTGGGCAGTGATGTACCTGATTGGTGTAGTGTTTAAACATGATAAGCAGTTTTCATTGGATCCTGATCTACAGCAGTTGGTGATGTTCTTCCTATCTCTATGTTTATTTCCATTTCATTTCATGTTCTTCTGACTGACATCTGAATGCATGATATAAGATTTACCCTTGTTAGGTACCTTATATCCCAGCTCTCTCAGTCTTGAATGTTTTCTGCTCATGTGTGTGTCTGAATATTGTTTTTAATTGACTAAACCAGTGTAGTGGATGATTATTGCCTACTCTCTGATGTGCAAGTTGGTAAAATCGGTATTCAGATGTTTTTGTTAAGATTTAATTGAAAGAGGTTAGGAACATTGGGAGGTGTAAAGCCTGTCGTTGCCTCTTCATGACCTTCCCTTCCATATAAACCTTTTCAGGATCCCTCGTGTTGCCTATGGTTTTGTCCAAGCAGGTCTGGAGTTAAATGACCTCTGGCCTGATCTATAGACAGAATCAGATGGTTTCCATCTTTCATTCTCATCACTTCGTGTTCCATCCCACCAATCAGTCTTTGAGATCCAAATGCTCTAGATGACTAGCCCAATTGAAGCTTACACCTTGAACATAAGTAAATCCTTTCTTGACTCCATTGCCCAATGGCCTTGATGTTCCCTGAGTTATCTACCTTTGCCTAGCTTCCTTCTTTACCCATCCTTGTCTTGTGATGAAACCTTCCTTCCTGATTCTCAACAACCAAACTCAAACAACCAAACTCAAACAATCAAACAAGTAACCTTGAGCCAATAACTAGCCTAAAACCATAATTTAGAACTTCAAAGACATATATCCTTTGATAATCATAGAGAGATCCCTCTCTGGACCTAGGAGGGCTAGATCCTAAGGTCTGAAAGTGGTTCTATGTTGTCTCATCTTTTGGTCTTTGTCAACCTGGCCAAAACATGGGAACCCCAACATAATGGCGACTCCACTGGGGACTCTGAGTGTTTTACATTTCAAACATCCTTAGAAGCTCAGAGCTCTGGTTAGGTTGACAAGTAAGTCACACCTCTCTTGAATCAGCCTCCGTCATTGAATATTCACCATACTCTTAGACAGAACCTGGAAAATCTCTGGCTGGAGCCTGTTGCTTTAGAGGAAATTCCTAAAAGGTGATAGTGTTTGAGCACTGTGGTGGACAGTGTACCCTAGAAACATCTTAAACCCTCCACCTGGCGACTCCATTGTTCCTAAATGTTAAAGACTCCACTGGTGATCAGTAGGCCTGCTGATTATCTTGGCTTCAAATCACACTCCACTGGGAGACTAGTCCCAAAACATATAAAAGACCCCACAGGGAGGCCAGTTCCCAAGACAACATCATCCACACAGTAGAAATAACAAGCAGGGCTAAGCTGCCTGGCTTATAAACAGCACTCTGGCTCACAGAACCATTCATACGAGAGCTTTCCCTGATCCAAGCCCACCTGAAACAGTTGATAATCCTGAGAAAATCCTTAAAAGGACACCTGTGAGTAGGAGATCAACTACTTCCAGCAACACTCATAGAGCCAATTCGGCACCAGAGGATCTTGCAGCTCTATCAGACCCTTGTTTTGACCTAGACCTTCAAAATAGATTACCTAGAACTAGGTCTTTCAGTGGCTCAGACCAGCTAGACACTAGGGACAGCGAAACCCCTCCTTCCACACCTCCTGACCTTCATTTTCTCCAGAACTTGGGGCTTTCTCACCCTAGATCTTCTCAGCAGACTTCTGCTGGTCCAAACATCCCTGTCATCCAAATACCAGCTGCCCAAGTGAACCCTTTGCCTCAGCAGAACATCACCATGGCAACTTGGTATGCACCTTTAGTCTTACCGCAACCCTTGTTACCCTTACCCAATTATTATCAGTCAAAAATCCCACACTTCCCTGCTAAAGAGCCTACAACAGCACAACAACATGTAGACAAGATGGAGGATTCTTTTGACTATATGGAAATTGATGATGAAACAATCAAAATGAGAATTTTTGCACAGAGCCTGGGGGGAGAGGTTAAAAAGTGGTTTAAAAATCTACCTGCTGGTAGCATCAATGATTTGCCTGCTTTATACCAGACTTTCATTAATAAATGGGAAACTAGGGCAAACCCTCGTCAAATCCTAGCAGAATACATGTCCCTTAAGAGGAACACAGGAGAGAGTGTCCATGATTACACCACTAGATTCAACAGCATTTACAATGCTCTCCCTCCACACATGAAACCTCCACAAGGTATGGCCCTAGCAAAATATCTTGATGGATTTGATGCTGACATGGCCTATGAGCTTAGAGATAAAGAGTACACCACTTTGGAAGACATGCAGAAAGGGGCAGTAAACATAGAAGCAAATTTGATTGAAAAAAGGGCCAAGCTGAGAGCTGAGAAGAGAGTAACATACAAAGATGACACTATAGCCTCCACTTCAGATCCTAATATTGACAGATTGTCTAAGAATTTGGATAAATTATGCCAAGTGGTCGAAAAGATGGCTATCACGTAGAACAGGAACCAAAATCAAAATCAAAATCAGAACTTTAGAAGAAACAACAACATTCCCAACAGACAGAAAGAGTCAGATCAGCAAGTCATTCCCCCTTTCCAAAACTTTATGGATGAGGATGAGGGAATCATAGAAGAATCTGAAGGGAATGTGATAAACATGTTCGAAACGGAGGATTCAATCCTAAACTGTGATTCAGAAGAATACCAACCCTCAACCTCTTATGGGGAGGAGGAGTGGTTTGAATCTGAGGATTATAGGTTGGGATTCGAGAATGCCATGTTACAGGTCAGAGAAAAATATGAGCTCAGGAGTAAAAAGAACCAAGACTCTTCCAAACCCAAAACTCCCGAAGTAACTATCAAACAGAGGCCTGAGAAATCTTCTAAAGTCACTGCTGTAAACAATAAATCAACAACAGAGAGTTCTGAGGAAAACCAACAGAAAGACAACCAAAAAAATGAAAAACAAAGTCAACTAACTAGCAGCACTAGCACTTCAGTTAGCGCTCCTGATAAAAATGTTTCCACACATGTACATAATGATAAAACACACACTGATTCAGCTACTAAGGTATTTGCAAATAAAACAGATTTGAACATTCCCAAAAGTCAATCCACTTTCAGTTTAGAAAGTGAGATCGCAAAGATCAAGATCTCTGTACCATTATCTGAGCTGGCCACTCAGGATGTATACAAAGGCCAAATTTTGAAAGCCTTAAATCTGGGGGAAATAAATGACTCTGTAAATTTGAATGATGATCAACCCGCCCTCCTATTTGGTCCAAAAATCGAGGGTAAGTTTCAGGAGGGGGTAGTCCCACCTTTTTATATCAGTCTTAACATCCATGACAAGATCCTCCACAACGCAATGCATGATTCTGGAGCCTCACACAACCTGATGCCTAAGGTAGTCATGGAAAGGTTAGGCCTAGAAATCACCAGACCCTACAAAGACTTATATTCTTTTGACTCGAGTAGAGTAAAATGCCTAGGCCTCATCAAAGACTTATGTGTGAGCTTAACTCAAATTCCTGCGAAATGTATGGTCATGGATGTAGTGGTGGCAGACGTGCCACCCAAGTATGGCATGTTATTGTCTAGATCATGGGGAGCCAAACTGCAAGGCACCATGCAGATGGATGGCTCATACGCCACTATCCCTATATTTGGCCAATTAAGAAGACTATATAGAGAATCCCAAATGAAATTCCTAGTCAGCAGCCCCGAGAAACCTGAAAACTCACCGTTATACTCTGTACATACCGACCTTGACTCCTTCATCTTGTGTAATGATGAGTCTTTAGAGGAGCTAGAATCCCAGAATAAGCATACCAACGAGAGCACCGAGCCTATGGGCCTTCACATAATGGCCACTCTGGAAGAATATGACCAGGAAAACCATAGGCAGCACACTGAAAACAAAGAGGAAATCAACAATGAAGCCTGTAGGAGCTGTAGTGGTCCTCTCACTCTAAGTAAAACAGAAACAAGACCGGAGCAGCAAGGTGACCACCTCCCCGACATCCATGGCCCCTATGAGCGACGAGACAGTTTACAACCTAGTACAGACCTCCCAACTCAACCTAATGGCGAGTCCAACTGTAAGGGAGAAAGTGGAGCGGAAGCAAACAAAGAGCCGCTATGGGAAATGAACTTTGATGGGTCCTGTACTAGAAAAAGCGCTGGAGCAGGAGTATGGTTGCGTAACACCGAAAATGACCACGCAGAGAGCCACGCTGTCAATCTGCGTTTCAAATGTACGAATAACATTACAGAATATGAGGCTCTAATCTTGGGCTTAAATCTGTTGAAAAAGGTAGGAGCCCGAAAGATAGCTGTGAGAGGGGATTCAGAGTTAGTAATCAAACAGGTGAATGGTGAGTATTTAGCAAAACATCCTAGGCTAAGAGCATACAGGAATGACACGTTAGACTTGCTGCAAACATTTGTCGAGTACGAGTTAGTGTTCATTCCTAGGGGTCAAAACGCTATTGCCAATGGACTAGCCTGCCTAGCTAGCTCTTATCCTAAGGCCCCAGTCGACCAACAAATCATCATACAGACTAAATTCAGACCTGCAGTGCCAGACAATGAAAAATACTGGCAGGTTTTTGAAGGAGACAAACAGATTGAAGACTTCCTGATGGGCAGAAATGAGTTTGAATTTCCTGATTCAGACTCAAAATCTGATGACAGTCGCCCGAGTGAGGATTCCCCAGATGAACTAGAAACACCTCGCTGTATAGAAATAAACTCTTTTTCTGAAGAAACTGGAGATTCAACCATAAAACGTGAGAACGCAGATAGAGAGGAAATGGAGGTGCTGCAAGCCAAAGACAGGAACATACCAAGAGGCTTAGCACCCTTAGAGGACCTCTTCGATTTCGATGATGTTGCAAAGAAGCCCACAATAGAGCATGCAGAATCAGATATAGAAGAATGTAACATAGGCACTAAAGACAAACCCAAAATGATAAAGCTGGCTAAGTCTATACCTGCAGACATGAAGAAAAGATACACTGACTTATTTAAGGAATTCATTGATGTGTTTGCATGGAGCTATGAAGACTTAAAGGCCTATGACACCAACATTATACAACATAAGATACCACTGAAGGAAAATCAGAAACCTTTCAGACAAAAACTCCGTAGAATTAATCCAAAACAATTGCCTGCGGTCGAAAAGGAAATTAAAAAGATGTATGATGCAGGCATTATAGTCCCTGTGAGGTTTTATGATTGGGTGTCAAACTTAGTAGCTGTAAGAAAGAAAACGGGGGAGATTAGACTTTGCATAGACTTCAGAAACCTTAACAGAGCTTCCTTGAAAGATAACTACCCTTTGCCTAGAATGGAGCATATCCTACAGAAGGTAGTGGGTTCTAAAAGAATCTCCCTGCTTGATGGTTTTTCAGGATACAACCAGGTTCTGGTACTCCCAGAAGATCAACTCAAAACAGCCTTCACCACTCCATGGGGCACCTTCATGTATGTGAAAATGCCTTTTGGATTGATGAATGCTGAGCTACCTTCCAGAGAGCAATGGATATTGCTTTCTCAGATGAGATTGGACACTTTATAGTTATCTACTTGGATGACTTAACTGTCTTTTCTAAAACAGAAGAAGAACACTTAAAACATCTGAGGAAAGTTTTTGAAAAATGTAGAAGGTATGGTCTGTCCTTGAATCCTAAGAAGACTGTTTTTGGGCTGCAAGAGGGTAAGCTTCTAGGCCACATCATATCCGAGAAAGGGATTAGGATAGACCCCCAGAGAGTTGAGGGAATACTTCAAATTACACCCCCAAGAAACATTAAGGAGCTGCAGTCCTTCATTGGGAAGATCAATTTCCTTAGAAGATTTATCCCCAATCTTGCTGAGCATCTTAGGAAAATGACTGAAATGCTAAAGAAAGATGCTGGAATCAAGTGGACTGTTGAAGCCAAGAAGTCTTTTGAGTCAGTAAAGCTGGCACTCACCCAAGCCCCTGTCCTTATCAGCCCTGACTTTTCAAAAGATTTTCTGATCTTTTCATTTGCTTCCCCACACACAATAGCTGCAGTTTTGCTGCAGAAGAATTCGGAGGGTAAAGAACAGCCTATAGCCTTCTTCAGTAAAGCCTTGAGAGATGCACCCTTAAAGTACAACATCATGGAGAAGCAGGCCTATGCCCTGATTAAGGCCTTAAAAGACTTTAGGGTGTATATTCTGCATTCTCACACCATTGCCTATGTGCCAAACACAGTGGTCAAAGATATCTTGTCCCAAGACCCAGATGGGAAAAGGGGCAAATGGATTGCCACGATTTTAGAATATGACATTGAAATCAAACCCACTAAGCTGATCAAAGGTCAAGGCCTGGCCCAATTGATGGCTGAAACTAATCTACAGACCCTTGATATCAACATGATGAATGCCCTGGATGAGCAGGAGGGATTGCCCCATCTAGCTGTTGAGGAGCAGTTTCAGAACTCTCCTTGGTACACTGATATCCTGTACGTGCTCACACACCTGAATGCCCCTCCGGAACTGTCCAAAACAAAGGCCAGATTCATAAAACTCAAAGCTAGAAATTACTGCATTTTCAATGAGAGTCTATATTGGAAAAATCCAAACGGCCTTTTACTGAAATGTTTGTCTGAAACTGAAGCCGAAAAGATCAAACAAGAATTCCATGCTGGGGAGTGTGGAGGCCACCTAAGTTGGAAGACCACTACAAATAAGATACTCAGGGCTGGTTACTATTGGCCTACACTTTTCAGTGATGTCCATAAAATGATCCTCACCTGCCACAAATGCCAGATTTTTGAGGGCAAAAGAAAGCTCCTCCCCCTCCCTCTGCAACCTATCACCATAGAAGGTCCTTTCATGCAATGGGGCTTAGACTTCATTGGAGAAATTCACCCCTCTTCCTCTGGGAAACATAAATGGATCTTGACTGCTACTGATTACTTCACTAAGTGGATTGAAGCCATACCCACTAGGAATGCCACTGATTCAGTCATCATTAGGTTCCTAGAAGACTTCATCCTGTCTCGGTTTGGCTGCCCAAGGAAAATAATCACTGACAACGCTGCTGCTTTCGGATCCAAAAGAATGATTGATTTCTGTCACAGGTACGGAATTGTGCTTGGACATTCAACTGCCTATTACCCCCAGGGTAATGGCCTAGCTGAGTCATCAAACAAAAGCCTGGTTACCATCATTAAGAAGCTGCTGGAAGAGAACAAGAGGTCTTGGCATAAAAAGTTGATACATGCTTTGTGGGCAGACAGGCTCACTACAAAGAAGTCTATTGGCACCTCACCCTTTCAGCTGGTTTATGGGACAGAAGCAGTTTTCCCCACTAGCCTTGGGATACCAGTAGTAAAGCTTATTCAAGAGGTCCAATCGGAAGAAGACAGCATGATAAGGAGAATTAATGCAACAATCCATCTCCAGCAAACAAGGGAGCAAGTTTATGACAGAGCTATCAGATTGCAGGAAAACATGAAGAGGCAGTTTGACAAAAGAACCAAAGCAACAAATTTCAAAGTTGGGGACAAAGTCCTGAAGTGGGATTCAAGAAGAGAGGATAAAGGCAAACATGGCAAATTCGACAGCTTGTGGCAAGGCCCGTTCATCATTCAAGCCACTGTGGGTCCTAATGCGTTTTTCTTGCAAGAAACTGATGGTACAGAGCTGTTTGGGGGTCCTGTCAACGGCAGGATGCTCAAACACTATCTCTGCTAATTCTCCGTTTCCATGTTCCATTTCCATTGTATATACCGTTGCAAATTTTCATTTTCAGCAAAAGTGAAGAAAATGTTCCAAAAAAAAAAACAGAATGAGAAGAGAGGTTCAGACATGCTCAAAACATGAACCTCTGTGGCAAAAGATTGGCTCTAATAAACTCAAAACCTGAGCCAAAAGGAACAAGAATAGCTGGTCCTAACAAGCTCAAAATCTGGATCAGCAGTAAAAGAACATCCAGCTCTAATATGCCCAAAATCAGAGCTATAGTAAAGGAAAGAAGTGACTCAAACATGCTCAAAACCTGAGTCACAAGGAAGAAAGAAGGATGTTTCACAGTTGCAGAATTCCATGCCTTCTCAGTTTTGTTTCTTTTCTTTCAAGTTTCTGCCCAGCAAGTCAGACAGTCTAATCCTGGCTCGGCTGGGTTTAAATTTCCTGTTTTAGAATGTAGGTGAAGAAACCTGTTGAACAGTTTAATCTCAACAGGTAGTAGTGTAGGTAGAGAGAGAAGATGAGGCCAACAGTCTAATCTGGCCTCATGGAGCAATAAGGGTAGAATTAGAATAGGTTTGTTTTTGTTCTGCAAATAAATACAAAGGGTCCGCTAATTCAAATGCACCCATGGGGAAGATTGTTAGAACTCTAGTTTGGGTAGGTAGTTTGGTTGGGAAAATGTTTCTGCTGATTTGGATGTCTTCATGGTTTGTGGCAGCAGATCAAAGAGAGATATGGATGGTTCAAGCAGTAGGCACCTGGCCTGCACCAAGAGATCATCTTCTGGTTTCTTGGCTCCTCCAAAAAGAAGCCATCCCCATGTGGAGCCACTGTTAGCCCCCCTATGAATTTTTGACAAGCAATTAGGGGGCTAATGTGTGGTTGAGTCTTCAAGGAATGCTTTTCCCCTGAAAATACAGTCCCCTTGAAGCCTCTTTGTGCCTTTTATCCTTTGACAGTTTCCCCTCTGCTGATTCCCCTTTTAAAGCCTCTCTGCTGATGAAGAAATGCCCAAGGCCCCCTTTTTCCCTTTTTATTTCATCCCCCTTGTCTTCCCCTTCTATTCCCCATTTACCCTTCAAATTCCCCCAAAAATCCCCTTTAATTTCCACCCTTCCCCCTTTGATGGCCATTATCCCCTCTATTTCTCTATGGGTCTACCTCATACCTTCAAATTCCATTTAAATGGGCTAAAACCCACTTTCCGACCTTGTAATAGGCCTTAGCCCCTTTACCGCAAACCCCTTAACCACTTCCCACACATGCCCGTGCGCTGGGACCAAGCACTTAAGTCCCAAGCGCTAATCGCAATCGGAAGCGTCGGGCGGGCGAAATCCCTTTGTAACATAAAAAACCCTAGATGCGATTTGTTATAACGTTAAGTCTTCGCTCCATTACGCAAGTCGATCTGCTATTAGATCAACGGTGGAGCGCTCCATCGCAATTCCCCATCGTCGCAATCGCAAACCATTTCGTGTGACCCCCGATTGCGATTGAGCGATTTGATCGCAGCCGTCCATTCTCCCCAGATCCGACGGTCATCGCAACCCCCGATCCCCCGATCGCACCAACCTTCCGATCTCATCCTGATCGTTCGTTCTTCCCGCAGATCAACGGTTCACGTTTAATCGCACCTTCCTCCCGAGCGCTGATCGCAAGTCCTTTGTTTCCCCTCCGATTGCGATGGTGCGATCAGATCTTCGCCGTCCGTTCCATCCGTGATCCGACGGCTGTCGCTAAATCGCCCTCCGCCTCCACTGGGTCCCACTCTTATATTCGTTTCCGTTGCATTTCATGCGTTTTGCCCATCTTGTGTATAGTCCCGTTACTCAATCTCCACCGTTGATCTTTTCCCCAGACCTAAATCTAACGGTCTGCGCTGCACTCCACCATCAAACGTATCGTTCATAAGTTTCACTCCTCCATCTGCATCTCCACTGTTTTCATCATTCCACCGCCTTTCCACCGCCTCCACTGCATTTCTCCGCCACCACTGCCAGGTCTTAACAGGTTTATTTTATGATGCGAAACAGCACAGAGAGGCCATTTCAGCCGGCCAGCGAAGCAGCAGAAGCAGGATTTGAGAAGGATTAGAGCCTGTAATTGAAGATTGATATTTTAATCCGACAGTCAAAGGATTCAAGCACAGTTTGAACCCGGTAAGTAGCGGCCTTACCTACCATTAACTGCGCTACCTAACGGCCAGACGCATTTTCCTCAAAAGTACACCTTCCTGCAGCGCCTCCATGCTTCCTCGAGCCCATAAGCAATAAATTTCATTGACAGAACTTCTCCGGGGACCGCCGAGCAGCATTAAAGAAGCATGGAGGGCCATACATACTTCCATCCAGTTCGTTCCTTTCAACAGGGCCGAACAGCAGAGCACAGAGCTCCAGGCGCCGAAAGAGCTCCAAAGGAACACCAGAGGTCAAAATCTGACCTGACAGAAATCTCCGGACCAGATCACATAGTACCTACAGCGCTGCAACAAGTCGTTAAGCAGCATGGGCGTGGACACTCCGCCGATTCTGTCTTAATGACATTCGTTTATTGTATTTCCTACCGGGGCTTCTTCCTCTTCTCCTATAAATATCCCTGAGCATGAATTGTAAAGGTTGTTGTTAGTTTTATCAGCGAACTGCAAGTATTCTGTCCCGAGCCAAGTTTCCTGTGTAACAGTTGTATGATAGGCTGAGAAATGTGATGTATTCAGGTTGAATGTAAAAGCTTTGGGCAGTGATGTACCTGACTGGTGTAGTGTTTAACATGATAAGCAGTTTTCATTGGATCCTGATCTACAGCAGTTGGTGATGTTCTTCCTATCTCTGTGTTTATTTCCATTTCATTTCATGTTCTTCTGACTGACATCTGAATGCATGATATAAGATTTACCCTTGTTAGGTACCTTATATCCCAGCTCTCTCAGTCTTGAATGTTTTCTGCTCATATGTGTGTCTGAATATTGTTTTTAATTGGCTAAACCAGTGTAGTGGATGATTATTTCCTACTCTCTGATGTGCAAGTTGGTAAAATCGGTATTCAGATGTTTTTGTTAAGATTTAATTGAAAGAGGTTATGAACATTGGGAGGTGTAAAGCCTGTCGCTGCCTCTTCATGATCTTCCCTTCCATATAAACCTTTTCGGGATCCCTCGTGTTGCCTATGGTTTTGTCCAAGCAGGTCTGGAGTTAAATGACCTCTGGCCTGATCTATAGACAGAATCAGATGGTTTTCCATCTTTCATTCTCATCACTTCGTGTTCCATCCCACCAATCAGTCTTTGAGATCCAAATGCTCTAGATGACTAGCCCATTTGAAGCTTACACCTTGAACATAAGTAAATCCTTTCTTGACTCCATTGCCCAATGGCCTTGATGTTCCCTGAGTTATCTACCTTTGCCTAGCTTCCTTCTTTACCCATCCTTGTCTTGTGATGAAACCTTCTTTCCTGATTCTCGACAACCAAACTCAAACAATCAAACAAGTAACCTTGAGCCAATAACTAGCCTAAAACCATAACTTAGAACTTCAAAGACATATATCCTTTGATAATCATAGAGAGATCCCTCTCTGGACCTAGGAGGGCTAGATCCCAAGGTCTGAAAGTGGTTCTATGTTGTCTCATCTTTTGGTCTTTGTCAACCTGGCCAAAACATGGGAACCCCAACACACCAGAGGCCCCATATGAAGGCTAGTAAATTCATACTTATACAATGGGGGAGTTGTAAATCCCTAAGACTTTGGAGGAAGGGTGTTAAGCCCTATTAATTCATGTGAATGGGTGCTATGACCAAGTGCACAAGCATAAGAGATCAAGGTCGTTGATCGATGTGAAGGCATTTCCACTGTTGTATGATCCCAGAGCTCTAGATCCCTGAAGGGTCCAAGGGCGAGGCTCTAGTTCAAACTACTGATATTTTATCCCTAGGATGACATGGCATGGTGGGGCCATTTGACCAAATCTCTGCTTAATTAGGAAGAAGGACCCAAAATTTATTTTATAATGTAGAAAGTGAATTTTGCAAAGACTGGGGGTTTGATGGGGCCATGGCTAATGTGATGTATGACATGAATAGGAGGGTGACTTGGCACCCTTGAGGTGGGATACATGTCACCAAAAAATAGACCTTTGTGGGTCCAAGTGCCTATAACTGAGTGACACGTGGCACTCTCGAAGGAGGACACGTGGTGGGTGAGACATCAACATAAAGCCACCCGACAGGATCTAATAGTGACATCATCCCAATTATTAGAAGGGAGGTACCCCGAGGTTTTAAACAAGGCACAAATGAGAAGGATCGAGGAAAGTTCATCCCGGGACAAGAAGTCTCCTTTCAGTTAAGGATGGAAAAGTCTTTCAAAAACCCTTGTCATATAGAAGGGAGGCACACTCAATCACATTAAAAAGGGTTGTGCTGGGGTTACATGGTACTGTGGGTTAATGTGGGCCATTGATCACCATTTTTGAGTTATGGCTATCGATCAACAAAGGGGCATGTATCCCACAAATGTGGGGTATATAATATAATACCGAGGAGAGTTTACATAGTTAAATATATGTATATATATTGAATGGGTGCGCTAGGAAAGAAGGGAGCTTTGTGTTGTGAAGTGGCTTAGCCATGGTGGCAACCATGTATAGAAGAGACATGTAATCTTAAGGGAAGTGATATGGCATGTCACGTGGGTGCCATGTGATAGTGTACCGCGATGTGGCAGGAGGTTATTAGCAGATCTTTGAATGGCCATATCCTTTGATCCAAGAGTCGAATTGAAGTAAAATTTATATCGTCAGAAAGGTATTTACAAGATGAACACAATGGTGATATCTATTTCAGGTTTTGAAGAGCTCAAAAAATGTCAAAATATTTATACCCCATTTCCATAATTGAAACTTGGAGGTTGGGTCATCATAATAACAACCTCCTTCTCTCCAGAGTGTGGTTTATGGGTGGTAAGGGGGTGTGTTAAATGAAATTATTGAAGTTTTGTATATGGTTTGGTCTCCCCAGTGGAAAACGAGGACAATCTTAAGAAGACTTGAGTGTAAACCTCCGATTTTAAATACGTGAAAAAAATATCCACTTCAAAAGGAAACAAAATGTTAGATATACCTTCATCTACGAGTTACTTAAGAACTTAGGATTTTTGTTTTAGTATGGTCTTGAAGATCCTAAAAATTTTGCTAGGAACAAAAAGGATCTAAGAGGGGATACCCACTAAGATAACATCTTGCACTATTTATTAAATATTATTTTTTTCTTAAAATTAATATTGATGATTCAAAATGAATGCCATTCATCTTGGATTCCAAACTTCAACACCTTAGCCTTCAAATGGAAAGTCAGAACAATTCCATAGAGTGTAAAACAAATACAAGAAGCCCTCATTCATTCTTGGGAGATGAGGAAAGTAACAAGATTATTTACAAAATCCTAATTTTTCTATTTGCTAATGAATACCATTCTAAATTTAGAATGTTGTTCTTGGAAATTCATATACAATTTTGAAGACAAGAGCCCCCAAAATCTGTGAAAAATTCAGTATGAATTAGTTTTTGGTAGTGCATTCTCTTTCTTTACTTTTCAAATACTTTATTATCTTCATTCTATATGTGTGCTCTCTAAATATGTGGAGGAATTATGCTTATTCAAGCAAGATGGATCACAATTCAAAATATGTCTATCAATAGTATTTTGGTTTGCAAGTGCCTCAATAGTGAGCCTAAATATGATCATCGTGATAGGGTACACTTTTGGATTCTTGATATACTTGTAATATGGGATCAGAGAATTAATGATGTGGTGACATTAATATTTCCCTACAACTAAAAGTAAACACAAAAATCAATAACCACAACAATTGAATGCATGTGTTTTTCTATAAACTAATTCCACATTGTCCTAAATATCAACAATTGTATTTAATACAAAATTTAATGGTGAGTATTATAAATTCTATAAAATAGAATTGCAATCACATATAAATTGAAATATATTAATAATATATAGTTGATCCGGATTTATGCAGGAGTGCAACATAAACATATAAACATAAATACAGAGATGCAGCGGAAATAACACTTCATTTCATTAATATCAAAGCACTGAAATTTGCTTACAAACAGAATGGAAATAAAACTAGCTAGGGCGCTGGTAGTTATCTTTGAGAAGAGATGTGGCGGCTACAGGACTCTGAACTGAGTCAAAATGAGGCTCGAGGGCCTATTTATTATTTAGAAACAATGGGAAATCCTAAACAGCCAAAACCCTAACCCTAGGAGATGAAGCACCAAAACTATGGGCCCCGTTTGGGTAAGTCGGTGTTTACACTTCCCAGTGGCGTAACTTTGGCATACGATCTCCGTTTGACGCATACCATACCTCGTTAGAAATATCTATCCGAGGACTACAAATTTTTAACAAGAAACATTGATCAATGGACCCATGTTGCTCTCCGTTTTCCCAAAAAACGTCATTTATGGCCTCAAAATGACTCCGGAAGTTCAGGACCCGAAAAAATGCTAAAAATAGTAAGTTGTGCCGAAACTGAAAAACTGAAAGAGACAATAGTGGGGCCCCAAGTGGAATAGGTGGGTGACCACCAATATCCACCTAGATCATTCCTCCCCCCTTAGGAAGCAATGGTCCCCATTGCGTTAAGTTCCTCCATGAGATGAGGAAATTTCTGCTGAACTTAGTCCCTGGTGAACCACTTTGCTTGGTGCAGGAGTTGGCCAGCTTTGACAACCTGATACAGTTGGATCCTCTGTTTGCGAGTGTTCTTGATTTGCATGTCCATGATATAATCTGTGGTGGCCTATTCCATGTAGTTAGGGTTTAACTCTGTTGGTGTGAGTTGTTCTGCAATGTTAGAGGTGTCCAGTAGAGGTGGGAAGTAAGGACGAAGGCGATCCACATTGAAGACTAGGTGGAGACCAAGGAATGGTGGAATACTGAGCTCGAAGGAATTGTTCCCTATAGCCTTGGTGATGGCATACGGCCCGTATCGAAGTGGGTGAAGCTTGCAGTGGGGTCCAGTGAGGCGCTCCTTCTGCAAATGTAGCCATGCTTTTCCGCCCACCTGGAAGTTGTGTGGCACTTGGTGTTGATCATGGCGTTGCTTGTACTTGGCATTGGCTCTATCCAATATATCATGAACCTATTGGCGGATGTGTTGAATGCACTCGATGAAGCTATTTTCTTTGTCAACTTCATACTGGACATGAGCTGAATCGGCCTAAGTAGCGCAAATGGCATGGCTATGTCAATGGGACATAGTGGCTGGAATCCCAAGCCCACCTGAAAGGGGCTATGGCCGATTGAACTGTGGAGAGCTCGATTATAACTATTTTGTACATAGGGGAGGCTCTCGTCCCATGTGCATGGATGCTTTGAATTGTACATGCGCAGAATGTGTACAATCATTCTGTTGACGACTTCTGTCTGGCCATCTGTTTGGGGATGGAAAGCTGTGGACTTGGTGAGCTTGGTGTCCAACATTGACCAAAGACTAGACCAAAATGTGCTGAGGAACCTGCTATCCTAATCTGATATGATAGATTGTGGGATCCCAAAGTGCACCCACACTCGTTCAAAGAAGAGTTGAGCAGTGGCTTCTGCTGTGATATTCTTCTTGCAGGCCGCCATAATGGCCATCTTCGAGAATCTGTTGACGACCACAAAAACATAGTCATTTCCATGCTTAGTAGAAGGCAGGCCTGACATGTAATCCATGGAGATGTATTCCCAAGGTCGACTAGGGGTAGGTACTGGAGTATATAGGCCTTGCTTCTTGATGGTCGGTTTGGCAATGGCACAAGCAGTGTAGGATCTGATGTGCTTCCCGACATCCTTTCGAAGGTTTGGCCAATAGAAATACTTCTGTAGTACTACTACTGTTTTCTCGAACCCGAAATGCCCAACGACTAAACTGTAGTGTGCTTCCCATATCATCTTGGCACGCTCGCTTGAAGGAACACAAAGGTGTCCCAAGTGACATAAAAGTGCATCTTGGAGGTGAAAATTTGGAACTTGCGTACCCCTGAAGAGTGCCTTGTAAGTGTGGCCTAATTCTGGGTCACTCTTTTAGAGAAGCACCCAATCAAAATTCTCATGCCCACAAGAGTTGAGAACAGTGGTGAGCGCCACGATCGGTGGTCGACTGAGGCAATCTACAATATTATTGGTGCTACCCTTCTTGTACTTGATGTTCAAATGAAACTGTTGCAGATATGTGGACCACTTCCGATGGCGATCATTCTACAACTTCACTTGTGTCTGTATCAACTGCAGGGGCTGGTGGTCTATGTGGATGATTGTTTCCTTCCCCAAAATGTAATGCTTCCATTTTCGACAGGCTTGAAAAAAGGAATACATTTCTTTATCACAAGTGGGATACTTGCGAACTGTGTCAGACAATGTCTCACTGTGATATGCCACTGGATGTCCTTGTTGAGTAAGAACTGCCCCAATAGCATAGTTAGAGGCATCTGTCTCGATCTCAAATGGATGTTGCAAGTCTGGTAATGTGAGCATTGGGGCAGAACAGGGGCAATTTTTCAATTCTATGAACGCCTTCTGTTGAGGTTCCGACCAAAAGAATTTTTCTCTCGCTCCTCCCTTGGTGACTTGACTCAAAGGCCAATTGATATGAGAGAATCCCAACACGAACCTATGGTAGAAATTAGCAGGACCTAGAAAGCTGCGAAGCTCTGTTATAGTGGTTGGGGCTGGCCAATCCCAAATGACTTGGATCTTGGCTAGATCCACATGCACCCCCCTTTCATTAATAATGTATCCCAGATATTGAACCTGGGTCATGCCAAAAGTGCACTTCTCCAAATTGGCACACAACTTGTGTTGCCTCAATGTTTGGAGGACTTGTCGGATGTGGTGAAGGTGCTCTTCCCATGTCTTGCTGAAGATCAGAATGTCATCCAAGTACACCACTACAAATGAGCTGGTGAATGGCTGCAAGATGTTGTCAATCATCCTCATGAAGGTTGCGGGAGCATTCGTCAACCCGAAAGGCATGACCAGCCATTCGAAAAGGCCTTCCTTGGCTTTGAAGGCAGTCTTCCACACATCAGAGGGTTAAACTGGTACGTGGTGATACCCAGATTTCAAGTCAATCTTGCTGAAATATTTTGCACCTTTGAGTTGGTCCAGAAGGTCATCAATCCGTGGGATCGGGTACCTATTCTCGATAATGATCTTGTTCAACGCCCGATAGTCAATACAAAATCTCCACGTCCCATCCTTCTTTTGTACCAACATGATCGAGCTCCCACAAGGCGATGAACTTGGTCAGATGTGACCTTTCTGCAACAACTCTTGAATCTGCCTCTTGATTTCATTGTTTTCCAGAACAGAGCACCGATAGATCGGTCCACTGGGTAGTGGCGCACCTGGTGTCAGATCAATCGGGTGCTTGACCTGACAGTGCAGAGAAACCCCTGTGGGTGAGGTGAAGATGTCCCCGTACTCCTCCACAACCTTATCCATTTGTTGTTGTCATGCAGAGGAGCCCTGTCTGGAGGTCGTGGCCACAGTCTTATTCTTGCCCTGGGGGCGGATCATCAGGAAAACGAATTTCCTGGTTTGGGAAATGAGCCTACTGCATTGTTTTGCAGTAACCAAAGAGATAGCGGCAGGAGGTGGTACCTCTGGTATCCTGTACAACTTATTTCCCAAGGTAACAATAACAACGCGAGGCCGAGACTCATACACAGCATGATGCTTCCACAAGTATGGTTGTCCTAATAATACATCAGAAACATCAATAGGAGCAACGTCACATAATACCTCATCTGTGAAGGGCTTGATGCTATAGGGAAGGCGACACTGCTGGCTGACGCTGAGATCTCGTCCTTGGTGAAGCCATCCGATGGTGTATGGATGTGGGGAGCTGTGGTTGGCAAGCCCAACTGCTTCACAGTATCTGCTGAAATGAGGTTCTTTTGGCTCCCATTGTCGACAATGAACTGTACCGGAGAGCCCTTTACCCACATCTGGGAGTGGAAGAGACATTCCTCCTCCTCTGGATCTTCCGGTTCCTCCTTCTGGATCTTCGTAGTGGCAACAGTGGCATTGGGCTCCGCATCAATAATCTGTTTCCCTTTTTCATTCCCCTTGTCAGGTTCTGATTCAGAGTCAGAGCATGCATCTGACTCAGAAGCCCTCATCTAGGCCACCAGCGACTGCTTGGCCTGACACTCACTTGTGTTGTGAGTGGAGCTCTTATGGAACTCACACCACTTTCCTGTGTCCTTCTTTGGCTTTGCGGTGTTGTTCTTTGCTTGTGGCTTCGACAGGTTGTCTTGAGTCGCCATTCCTTGGCTTTGTTCTTTGTTCTGCGGTTTGGGAGAACCTTTCCCTTGCTTTTGATTCGTAGATCCAAAGTCTCGCTTCTTCTGTTTGAATTTCTACTCAATCTTGTCAGCATACTGGTATGTCATACGAAGCGAGGAGATGTTGAGGAACTCCATTTCCTCCTAAATGTATCTGTGCAGAAAACTGCAATACTTTAGCACCAGATGTTTCTCTGAATCTTTGATACCCAACTTGGTGCGCTGGGTATGGAACAGATTCGTCAGCTCATGCACATCTTGATCCCTTTGTTGTCACAACGTGGTCCATTGTATGTACTTGTCCTCATAGCTCCCCACGGGATAGTATTGTTCCTTGATGGTGTCTCAGAAATAATTTCAAGTGGGTATGGCTGAGAACAGAGAGGGTTTTGTCTCGTCCTTTTTCTCACAGTGGGTTTCCCACCAGTCCTTGACATGGGGGGCAGCTTTGAGGAGTGCAAAAATAATCTTCTCCCTGTTGGAAAAGTCACGAACCGAGAAATATCCTTCTAATAGATTCAAACATCTATCTATAGCATCTGCATCTATTTGACCCTCAAATATGGGAATGTCAAAATTTACTTGTACCTTAAAAGGAGTCGCACCTCCAGAGTGGCTGCTGGATGCAGATGCGTCGTCGATGGGCAACCGTTGAAGGATCTGGGCAAAGTTATCCATCATCGCATTCCTTTGTTTTTCGAGGGCCTCCTCGAGCAATATTTTGATAGGATCTCCTGCTCCCTCATCTTTCTTTTCGTCCCCCATGGGTGTCCGTCGGGGTTTGCGAGGCTGATTTTGCAAAGGTTCCACCGGATCGAGCCCTAACTCCTTATACCCCGACCTCGTTGGGGACATGCAAAGAAGGATCAAGAAAAAGCAGATTTCTCTGATACCACTGATCCGAATTTATGCAGGAACGCAAAAGAATAAACATATAACCATAAATATAGAGATGCAGTGGAAATAACACTTCATTTCATTAATATCAAAAAACTGAAATTTGCTTACAGACAGAATGGAAATAAAACTAGCTAGGGCGCTGGTAGCTATCTCTGAGAAGAGATGTGGCGGCTACAGGCCTCTGAACTGAGTTACAATGAGGCTCGAGGGCCTATTTATCATTTAGAAACAATGGGAAATCCTAAACAGCCAAAACCTTAACCCTAGGAGATGAAGCGCCAAAACTATGGGCCCCGTTTGGGTAAATTGGTGTTTCAACTTCCCAGGGGTGTAACTTTGGCATACGATCTCTGTTTGACGCATACCATACCTCGTTAGAAATATCTATCTGAGGACTACAAATTTTGAATGAGAAACATGGTCCATGGACCCATTTTTCTCTCCGTTTTCCCAAAAAATGTCGTTTAGGGCATCAAAACGGCTCCAGAATTTCAGGACCCGAAAAACTGCTAAAAATAGTAAGTTGTGCCGAAACTGAAAAACTAAAAGAGACAATGGTGGGGCCCCAAGTGGAATAGGCGGGTGACCACCAATATCCACCTAGATCAATAGCATAATTAAACTTGATCAAATAACTCATTCTTGAAAAGTCTCATGGCTTGCAATTCGTGGCCTTATTACATATACAAATATTTTCAAGGTCTTTGGCTTGCTCAACAAACACTACTAACAATATAAACAACCTCAAAATCACAAGCTCTTATCTAATGTTGATGTCTAATAGTGAAGTCTCAAACTTCCAAAAAGAATCCTACCCATCTCCCCATTCAACATGTAATTTATTTGTAAGTATAAGAGTTATATCATTAAACTGTACAACATGAGGTAACACAAATTATGTTTCACCTAAATTGATTAATTTAACATATATAGATTTCATTAGCTCATTTGGTTATTAAAATATGATTAAAACCATAAAGAAAATGTATTATTGGCCAAACATGAAAAAGGAAGTTGTTGAATACATTCTTAGGTGCTTGGAATTTCAACAATTCAAAGTGGAATGGAGACACCCAACATGATTGCTCCATCCAATCATCATTCCTGAGTGGAAGTGGGAATTTATATCTATGGAATTCATCAAAGGATTTCCAAGAAAATTCAAGTAGCATGATGTAATTATGGTGGTAGTGGATAAGTTGAGTAAGGTATCTCATTTTATAATTTTCAAGTCCATTGATCCAGGTGGATGTTGGTGGCCAGCCGCCTATTCCACTTGGACCCCCACCACTCTCTCTTTTAGTGTTTCAGTTTCCTTAATTGTAGCACAATTTACAATTTTTGGCAATTTTTAGGGTCCTGAACTTCTAGACCCGTTTTGAGGCCCTAAACGATGTTTTTTTGGGGAAAATGGGGCAAACATGAGACTTTTATTGATGTTTTCCACTTGAAAGTTGTAGTCCTTAGATAGATATTTTTAACGAGGTATTGTGCACGTAAAATGGAGATAGTATGCCAAAGTTACGACCCCGGGAAGTTGATGTACCAATTTACCCAAACATGGCCCATAGTTTTGGTGCTTTTTCTCCTAGGGTTAGATTTTTCAATATTTAGAGTTTTCCATTGTTTCTCAATAATAAATAGGCCTTCTAGCCTCACTGTAACATAGTTCAGAGGCATGTAGTTGCCACATATCTTCTCAGAGATAAGCTACCATCTTCGAGCTAGTTTATTTCCATTATGTTTGCAAGCTTGTTTCATTATTTGATATTAATGAAATGAAGTGTTATTTATGCTGCATCTCTCTAGTTATGGTTATATCAATAATTTTTTGTGTTCTTGTTTAATTTTGGATCAGTGGTATCAAAGCGTATGCTATTTCTCGATTTTTCTTTGCATGTCCCCAACGAGGTCGAGATATAAGGAATTAGGGCTCGAATTGGTCGAACCTTTGCTAGACCAACCTCAGAAACCCCAACGACCTCCCATGGAGGAATAGAAGAAAGATGAGGGGGTAGGTGATGCTTTCAAAATCTTACTTGAAGAACCCCTTGAGCGACAGAGGAATTTGATGATGGAAAAATTTTCCTAGATCCTTCAACAGCTACCCAAAGGCAACACATCTCCTTCCAGCAACCACTCTGGAAATGCCACACCCTTCAAGGTACAAGTTAAATTTGACATCCCAATATTTGAAGGTCATATAGATGCAAACTATGTAGATAAATGGTTAAATTTTCTAGAAGGATATTTTTCTGCTCATTATTTTTCTAGCTGAGAAAAGATTACTTTTTCACTTCTCAAAGCTGCCCACCTATTGCGAGAAGAAGGACGAAAGTACACCCTCACTATTTTCAGCCGCACCCACTTGGAATTTGTTTAGGGATGCCATGAAGGAGTAGTACTACCCTGTCGAGATCTATGAGTATAAATATATAAAGTGGACCATACTGTGGTAGGGAAGGGACCAAGACATGCCTAATTTTACCAATGTTTTTCATACCCTTCACATGAAGTTGGGTATCAAGGATTTTGAGCGAAATTTGGTACTCAAGTACCAAAACCGTCTACACATGTACAACTAGGATGAGATGGAGTTTCTGGTCATCTGCTTACATGAAACAATGTACTGATGCACTATCAAGATTGAGCAAAAGTTTAAACAGAAAAAGAGATATTTTGGATTTGTGAATCTGAAGCAAGGGAAAGGCACCCCCAAACCACAGAGAGAAGTACAAAGCTAAGGTGGGGAGACCAAGGATAACCCACTGAAGCTGTAAGAAAAGAACAATACCATGAAGATGAAGAAGGACACGAGAAAGTGGTGTGAGTTCCATAAGAGCTCCACTCACAACACAAGTGAGTGTTAGGTCAAGTAGTCATTGGTGGATGAGCTAAAGGCTTCCGAATTAGATGCATGTTCCGAATTTGAGTGAGAACCCAACAATGGGAATGAAAAAGGGAAGAAAATCATTGAGGTAAAGCCCAGTGCCCCATGGCCACCACCAAGATCCAGAAGATGGATCTTGAAGATCAAAAGGAGGGGGAACACCTCTTCCAATCATAGATGTGGGTGAAGGGTTCTACGATGCAATTCATTATTGACAACGGGAGCCAAAAGAACCTCATTTCAGCAGAGGTCGTGAAGCGACTGGGCCTACCGATTACAACACATCTGGAGCCGTACACCATTGGGTGGCTTCACCAAGGACAAGATATCCACATCATCCATAGTGCCGCCTTCCCTACAACATCAATCCCTTCACGGATGAGGTACTGTGTGATGTTTCTCCTATTGAATTTTGTGATGTAGTATTAGGAAAACCATACATATGGAAGCAACATGTTGTATATAAGTCTAGAACTCAATCTGTTATTATTTATTTGGGTAATAAGTTATACAGGATATTGGAGGTAGCCACACCTACTGCCATGGTCCAGGTGGATGTCGGTTGCCACCCACCTATTCCACCTAGACCTTCAGTCGGTTTCATCAGTTTTCTTGTTTATAACAACATTTACTATTTTTAGTATTTTTTAGGGCCCTAAAATTCCTGAGAAATTTTGACCCCCTAAACGACGTTTATTTGAGGTCTGCAATAGGCCCAGAGCCATGGGAAGGGGCCTACGGAAAATATTTGTATTAACCGGAGAGATATTTTAAATGATATATCATATGTTCCAAACAGAGATAATATGACCAAGTTATGACCCTAAGAAGTTGGCTGCCCAACTAACCCCAACGGGGCCCACAAACTCTTGGTGTTCCATATCCTAGGGTTAGCGTTTTGGTTGTTTAGGGTTTTCCCATGTTGTTCAATAATAAAAAGGCCCTTGAGCCTCACTGTAACACAATTCATAGGCATGTAGCTACCACATCTCTTCTTAGAGATAAGCTACCACCGCTTGAGATAGTTTATTTCCATTTTGTTTGTAAGCTTATTTTAGTTATTTGATATTAATGAAATGAAGTATATTTTTTGCTGCATCTCTGCGTGTGTTCATTTTTGTATTTTATTGTGTTCTTGCGTAAATCCGGATTAGTGGTATCAGATCAGGCTGCTCTTTCTCGATATTTCTTTGCATGTCCCCAACAAGATAATGGTATAAGGAGTTAGGGCTCGACCTGGTTGAACCTTTACAAGACCAGCTTCGCAAACCCTGATGAACTCCCATGGTAGCGGAAAATAAAGATGAAGGAGTAGGAGATCCTATCAAAATATTTCTCAAGGAGGCCCTTGAGAAACAAAGGAATGTGATGATGGATAAATTTTCCCATATCCTTCGATGGCTACCCATCGACAACGCATCTTCATCTTGCAGCTACTCTGGAAGCGCCACTCCTTTTAAGGTACACGTTAAATTTTAAATTCCCATATTTGAGGGCCAAATAAATGCAGACGTCGTAGATAGATGGCTGAATCTATTCGAAGGATATTTTTCAGTTCATGACATTTCCAATCAGGAAAATATTACTTTTTCACTCCTCAAAACTACTCCCCATGTCAAGGACTAGTGGGAAATATACTGTGAGCAAAAGGATTAGGGGGAATCCTCCCTATTCTCGACCACACCAACTTGGAATTCTTTCTGAGATGCCATCAAGAAAAAATACTACCCTGTGGGGAGCTATGAGGAAAAGTACGTACAATGGACTACGTTGTGGCAACAAAGGCATCAATATGTGTATGAGCTGACAAATATGTTCCATACCCCATGCAAAAAGTTGGGTATCAAAGATTCAGAGAAACATTTGGTGCTTAATTACCACAATTGTCTACATAGATACATCCAAGAGGAAATGGAGTTCCTTGACATCTCCTCACTTGGTGCAACATACCAGTATGTTGCCATGATTGAGCATAAATTCAAACAGAAGAAGAGAGACTTTGGATTTGAAAATCAAAATGAAGGGAAAGGGGCCCCCAAACCACATAACAAAGGTCAAATCCAAGGCAGGGAAACCTAGGACAACCCATCTAAGCCGCAAGTGAATAACAACACCATGAAGCCAAATAAGGACACGGGAAAGTGGTTTGAGTTCCATAAGAGCTCCAGTCACAACACAAGTGAGTGTCAGGCCAAACATTCATTGGTGGCTGAGATGAACACTTCTGAATGAGATGAATTTTCTGAATCTGAATCAGAACCCAAAAAGGGGAATGATAAAGGGAAGCATATTATCGATGCAGAGCCCAGTACCACCGTTGCAGCCACTAAGATCCTGTTGTAGCCCCTACAACACCCTCCAAAAAAGATCACCATTTCAAATTTTTGGAGCCCCATAAAACTAAAGAGAAATTGCTAAGTCGCTAAGTCGCCAAGTCGCAAAATTAAACAGTGAAGAAAACCGTGACCTAGCGACCTTGCGACCTCAGGTCGCCAGGTCGCCAAGTCGCAAATCTCCAAAATTAACGGAAAATGCGACCCAGCGACCCCAGGTCGCAAGGTCGCAAGGTCGCAATTTTTCTTTTTTCATGAAAATCGCGACCCAGCGACCCCAGGTCGCCAGGTCGCAAGGTCGCAAGGTCGCAAAAAACCCGAAAATAATCAACTTGCGACCCAGCGACCTGCATTTATTGCTCGCACGTGCGACTTTCTATAAAAGGGAGGTCGCAGGTCGCATTTTACACATTCAGCGATTTGTAAGAAAACGCCTCTGACAGCTCAACTGGCGCGTTTTTTTCGGGTAAGTTGCCATTTCTTCCTGCTGTTTCCGTTTTGGTGATTTTCTTACCAAACCCATCTCCCCTTGGGCCCTTAAATTGTCTTTTGACTGAGCTTTTATGTTTTTGAGGGTTTTATGAAACTGTTGTATGCATAATTGTCCAAACCTTTCTGATTTTTTCTGATTCACCTTCATGGCACCATCCCTTGCTTTTGAAATCATGCCATAGCTCCCCCTGGGCCCAGCCATCTTGTAAATTCCCAAGAGAAGGGAGAAAAAGAGTTTCAAGGCCGCGCGCACGAAAACCCCCGGCAAGCTAGTTTGCGACCTGCGACCCAGCGACCTAGTCGCGAGGTCGCAAAGTCGCACTCTCTCTATTTTTCTGGGATTTGCGACCCTGCGACCCAGCGACCTAGTCGCGAGGTCGCTAGGTCGCATTTTCCAATTTTCCGGAGATCTGCGACCTAGCGACCCAGCGACCTGGTCACGAGGTCACAAGGTCGCGCCCGGACTCTGTTTTCGCAATCCGCGACCCAGCGACCCAGTAGCCCAGTTTTGCATGTGACAGTTAAATTTTATCACTGAATTGTAACTGGTTTTTATCACCATGTCGTTCTTATCGTGGGATTCCTTTATGAACTTGACAGGTGAAATTCAAGAAGACATAGAGTGCATACCTGTGTTATCGGATTCTAGTGACATGGCACCCCCGTTATCTCGGAGGAAGGACAAGAAAGTAGTGGAAGAGATTGATGAGCTGGAGGTGGTGTCCCCACCCCCAATATACCGAGATACACTATGTACTTTTACAAAAGACGACAGCATGAGATGGTACCAAATTTATCATGAGTTCGCCACACCAGAAGAAGAATTTCCAGAAGATCTCCCAGACCGGGAAGTATACTTGGCGGTAAAGAGGTCCAAACTACATCTGGCAGGGGCGCATCCAGCCATATTCCCATGTCCGGAGATCATAGACTGGATCATACAAAAGACAGACCCCGAGAAGTTTGTGATCAGGGATCACCAAGGCAGAGCTTTCGCTACACTGGTAGGCTCGGATGCACACATTTATTATTCACTGCCTCGCCCAAACGAGCATTTCTCTCCAGAATGGGTTGTTGCTCACGCCGTTCCAATAGTTGATACTATTAGACAATGGTGGGAGGAGCCTGAGAAGTTCAAGGTCAAAAAGGACCAAGAGTACCCAGTGGCGAGCCTGAGGAAGGTTTACAAATTGGTTGCCGCCATGCTCTGCAGACTTTACGGGCGCCCAGATTGCTCCACCTTCAGCGGCAGTTGGGCTACTATCATGGAGTATGTGACAAAACATGGCACCCGTTTCAACTGGGCCGGCATACTGATGACGTCGATGCAGACCAACTTGAACTCGGCATTGGCCCCGGAAGAAGGAATGCCTGCTGAATTTTACATGGCCTCGTACCTACTAGATGCGGTTTGCGCCCGGGTAGATTTTGATGGATGGGAGCACAACTGGGACTCTGAGAACACGCGCGCAATTCATCTACAACTCAAGGTATTTTGGGAGTCCAAATACAAACAGGATATAGATCAGATCTCCCAAATATTTGTTCCCGCACTGTACATACATTTATTTGGCCAAGACGCCCCTTGCATGTCGTGGCGGGCCAAGGAGACTCTGGTTAAAGTGGCGCACTGGTTCCCTTTCCCTGGGTACACCTTCATCCGAGTCTTTGGAACTTACAAGGCGCCACATGCTATGCCTCGCTTCGTGACAGACAAAATGCTTATTCAGGAGGTATGCTTTCAAATGTCACACGGATTCTCCAGCATCCTGTCTAAAGGCAAAAAGAAGTCGTGGCCCACGCTACCCCTCACCATTGGTGCATTCACAGTTAAAGACTTCAGGGAAGTAACAGCAGAAGCAGAAGCAATGAGAAGTTATCAGCTCGGGGCGCTTGAACACCGAACATATGACCCAGAGAAAATAGTCCCTGAACAGTGCCAGAGAGCCAATTTCAAGTGGACTTATCAGCATCTTGAGCGCCCGGCGGAAGATGAGAGAAGAAACTGGTATAATGCTGAAAGACAACTTGCTCCGGGAATTGACGTAGTCCAGGAAGACCCAGATGATCAGAGCTTGGAAGACAGAAGTCGTCAGTTAGGAGGTTCCTCTTCATCTTTACTAAAGAAGTCTCGAACCAACACAGGGCCTATTCCATCCATCAAACAAAAGGAAGCAGAGGCAAGAGCCCAACAAGAAAAGGAGAAAAAGCTAAAGGAGGATGAGGACGCGCGCCAAAAGAGTGCAACAGCAACACAAAAGAAGAAGCAGGCCAAAGAGGCCAGGAAAGAAAAAGAAGAAAAGGAGGCACAAGCCGCAGCAGAACGGGCACTTAAGGCAGAGCTGGACAAGGCAGAGGCTGAACGCCAAAAGAAAGCCGAACAGGCTGCTGCAGCTGAACAGAAGAAGAGGGCCGAAATAGAAGCAGCAGCAGAAGCTGAACGGCGGAGGAAGGAAGAAGAAGAAAAGAACACAGAGGAAAGGGAGGATGACATGCTGGACGACCTTGAGGTAACTCCTCTCGATATACCTCTGGGCCGTACAAAACTTTCTGATGTCAGATCGCCCCATGTACGGGAAGAAGATGTGTTTGACTTGACCAGGCTCACATTTGATCAGTTTTCATTCAAAATCCGGCAAGAGAAGAGGAGGTCACTGGCACAAAGCCCTTCTGCTGCATCCACAGTGGCAACAGGCAAAGATATAGTCCTTGACACCAGGACTAATCCGGTAATGATAGCATCAGCAGGTACTGCTTTCGCTGCAGCTACTGAAGAGAATGTAACCCGAATGAGTAGAGAAATAGTATCTCTACAAAACAGACTGCACGCAGCTGAGCAACGCGAGAAGATAGCAGAGCAAGAGAAAACAGAATTGCAAGCAGAAGTCCAGCAACTTCGAAACCAGGCTCTACCAGTAAATGAAGTCTCGCTTGCCATTTTCAAGGAGTGTGAGGTGTTGGAAGTGACTATGAGACAGGTATATGGTGAAATGTTCACCATCAAACAAACAGTCGCTCCTCTGGCAAGAGCACGAACAGAAACCAGGCAAAGACAGGAGCAGCTCAGAGAGGCTTCACAGGCTTTAGACAGGATGATGGGTTGGACAATACAGTACCCTCAGGCACCTAAAAATTTGCCTAAGAGGGATTGGATTGACACGCAGGATGAAAAGGTTCAACTCCGCATGGCGATGCAATCTGGAGACAAATTGTCTAAAGACCTGGACAAAGTAATGTCCTCGTACAACCACCTGATTAGTGGTATCGACTCAATGCATACTTTGCATCACATTCCGTCGCTTGGGGCATTAGAAGAAGAGAAAACCTGGGAACAAGTAAACCAGGACATCCAATCGTTTTTGCAACCTATCAAGCAAGCCGCAGCTGATCCAGAACCCTCGGCACCTCAAGAGCATCTTAGTAAATTCATCGCCACTCCAGCGCGGATTTATACCAAGCTTGCATCGCTTTCAAATCAGATCGGACAGAAAAGGGAGACCTTAGTACCAAACGCTTTGGAATGTGTGCATAGGTTGAAGGAAGAGGTGCCTCTGGTTTCCCCCATAGCGGCAGAATATCGGGCATGGCAGGATTTCCTCAAAGAGCAACAGGTCGACATCCCTGACATTAACATTTCGCGCCCCGGCAGCAGCAAGTCCTTAGCAGCAAGTAGAGCCAGGTCGCAAGTCGCACCAACAGGACAGGTCGCAGGTCGCATCTCCTACCTAGGTCGCAGGTCGCATCACCTACCCAGGTCGCAGAAGAAGTGGGTCGCAAGGTAACCCAACGGTCAAGAAGGTGAACAATCAAGGAAACCCAACGGGCAGTTTGGCATTATAAATACTCCTACGGGACATTGTATAAAGGGCTTTTCTTTTTGGGAAGACTCAGGAGCTACATTATATTGTATTGGAAGATCATATTCTTAGGCATATGAATACGAATACTTGCTAAATCCCCTTTGTCGGATGATGTATTTTGCTGTGACAGCACTGTGTGTATTCTTTGAACAGTTTCAGAACATCTTGTGATTAATGAAACTGCATTTTCTGCAATATCATTTATGCTTCATGTTTACCTGTGTTTGTGTATGATGTTCAGTTGTTTTATTGCTTTCTAAATGAATGTTAATACCTTTGTCTATTAGCATTTCCTTTTATCTTTCAGGAAAGTAACAAGGATCTCGCCATTGAGAACTGTTTCTTCTGTGGTCAGATACCTTGCAAGCATTACCCCAAAGACGTGCCGTTAACTGCATTTATTCGGGCGTATATGTTTTATTTATTCTCTTGCTACACATAGTGTTGTGAACATGTTTAATTCCTCAATCATGTATTTCGTATCCTATGAATAAGTGTGTGCCCGCAGATTCAATCAGGTTCTTTTGAGACCGGAAGGGAAGGCGTCTTAAGCGGTAACCGGACCCACACCCCGGATGGGATCCCTACTCCAAACGGTTTAAGGTCTAATTGGGACTTTTTACCAGGGAGATCCCCTACTGTTGGCCGGACAAATTTTCCCGTCAACAGCTCCAACCCTATCTCTAGTACAGGCTCCTACCTGGTTTCTTGAGGACTCCAACCCTCTAGGTCTCCAACCCTATCTTCTAAGGCACCTTGTCTCTATGAGGCTCCAACCTCTTGGGTTCCAACCCTCAACTTCACTTCGTCAAAATATGTTTGGTTATTCTTCACGTCTCCCAAAGTCTTCTTCAACGAGCCCTGTCAATCTTAGTCTCACGTCACATCATCAATGACAACGTTGTTCTTCACATGAAGGTATCGTCACTACTCTTCATGTTAAAGAAAAAAAAATCACCAAGGTCACCTCATGATGACTAATGCATCATGGTCTTCAATAATGTTTCCAATAGGATTCAATAGGTCTGCACACAATGTCCTTCAATAGTGCCTTGTAATCTGCTCAAGGGTCTTCTTCAAGGGCTCCTTTGATTAATCTTCAAGGTCAACAAGACTGAAAATATCCTTCAATAATGTTTTGGTGATGTGTGCAAAGCCCAAACTGTCTTCAATAGTCTACCCAATACAATCTTCAAGAGTATTCAATACGCTGCTACAGGAATGTATAATAACCAGTGTTCAATATTTCCTCAATTGTCCTCCGATATGTTCTTCAAAGCAAGCTCAAATTATGCTCCAAGACTGCTAATCTGAAGGCTGCTCCTTCAACCACGAAAATACCACAGAGCTTATTACTCAAAGTCTAAAGAAGATTGTTCCAAACTGTTACAAAAATCTGCAACTAATCCGAGCTCTAAAATATGTGACTGTCCAAACTACAGAATGTTGCCACAGTTCTGGTTTCTTACAAGACTTTGTCACAGGTTCGTTCTGAAATTAATCTCCAAAACTGTGTTCAAAATCAGAGGCTTCTTCAAGGCTTTTTTTTGCACTGCAATGTAAACTATCCAGGTGACTGTTTGCTGGTAGTTCGAGCTTGAATTAGCCTCCAACAGACGACCTTTTTACAAATCCGAGCTCCACAGATCTGATGCTTCACAAGTCTGCAATCCAAGCTTCAGTAAGGGACTGTTAGATCGAGTTGTAACAGGCTGCTAGATCACAGAAGTATGCCCAAAAATTTCATTCATTTGCCTCAGGAATTTCGTATGTATATGCTTCAAAAAATTGGATATGTTTTCCACAGAAATCTAAGTCAAAACTCATATATTCTTCTCTAACATATTTCACCGAAATGCTCTTTGAAATGTGCACCGTAAATCATGGTTAAAATGAGGAGTAAGGATTTTCTATTTATACTGGTTTGAAATTTGACGAAGCGACACGTCTCTTGGATGACATGTCAAGCCTACACAAGTCAGCTTAGGTCGGCTCAATATCAGAGTTAATTTCCTTAACTTAAAAAGATCACTATCTCCCAAAATATTTGGAGTTTTGGGGCAAGTAAGGGCTCGTTAGAAAGAGGGAAAAATATTCTTTCAGATGGTCTAGGTCCCATCTTGAAAGGTTGCCTCTAAGATGGTGAGAAACATTTTTCTTTATGACTGCCCTTGAATTATTTAGTGCAGAAAATTATTAGGACAGTATGGCTTCTTTGTTTGGCTTATTGTTTGTCTTCTCCATTATTTGGCTTCTTCATCATCATAGGAACATGTAGGACATCCGCATCATCATGATAGTGTCCATCAATGAGTGTATCATCCATGTCATCACATAATGGTGCAGTGATATGTTATAGTGCAACATTATTAGGAGAACTCCAATTTAGTCTTCCAACCCTCAAATTATCTCCAACCATGATCATCATATGTCATCATCAAGTATCAAAGTGTATGGCATCATCATGACATCAAGGGTTATGGTCTAAATCATCAAGTGCATGCAACATTAAATCAAGGACTTCTTAGGGCTTTTTTCATTAGTGGTTTGACTTCTTCATGATTTGACATCTTTATTGATGGCATGACATCATCATCTTGAACCAGCCATCTCAAGAATATTGACATCTCTGTTAATGCAAAATTGACATCAATGAAAACCTTGATTAACATTATTTAGTTTGTTAAAAGTTCTATTTTTATGCTCAAAAAGTTTTAGGAGAAGCATTCCTAAATTACCATATTTTTGAAGCAAATATTTTGAGATCTAATGTGGGGTGCACAAGATATTCTAAAGAAAGTAATTTATAGCTTCAACCTTTTTAGTGTCATAAAGATGACAAATTCCTTCAACCTAGAGCATCTTAGGAAAGTCCAATGCTTTTTTTCACTATGGAGCTGGTATGAGTTTGTTTTTATTTTATCAATGTTGATTTTTTCTTTATGGTAGTTAAAATAGATAGATAATATTGATATTCTAGAAGGGTTGATCACTTTCTTGTAGTATCTTAATTTCATCTCATTTTATAATTCTTTTTCACGACACAATTTCTCCTTAATTTTAGGTGTAATAACATTTTTAATATTATCATTACTTTGAAAAGTGACCTCTTCCTCAATACCCCAACCAAGACTTTGTATCTTTATACCAACCCCACTTGAGCTACATGTGGTATTGATTAGAATTTGAAGCATCTTGAATCCTCTTTTCTTCCATGTTGTTTTTATTATTCTTGTATGAGCACCTAGTCACAACCCTGCTCGATGGGGGAAATATGTGTTTCTATGAGTTGTAACCCTATACTTCTCAACCATATTGATAGGGTAAACTTGAATCGATGAAAGATTCAAAGTTGTTAACTCCACAATGGTGGTTTTGAGAACATGGTTTTGGTGGCCTATGGTATTAGAGCCCATGGATTAAATGTGATGAAGCCTTTAAAAGTCTTGAATATTCTCCATATTGTTAGGGTAAACTTGAATTGGTGAAATATTCCCACAATGGTGGTTTTGAGAACATGGTTTTGGTAGCCTATGGTATTAGAGCTCATGGATTAAATGTGATGAAGCCTTTAAAGGGCTTGAATATTTTCCATTATAATCTGTCTGAGTTGATGGTGAAAGATTCAAAGTTGTTAACTCCACAATGGTGGTTTTGAGAACATGGTTTTGGTGGCCTATGGCATTAGAACCCGTGGATTAAATGTGATGAAGCCTTTAAAAGGCTTGAATATTTTCCATTATAATGTGTCTGAGTTGAGTAGAGGGCTCACTGTGTTGCTTTTAAGTAAAGGCATGGTTGTATTTAAGTCATATGATAATAGTAAATCTATTATTAAGTTGTTTTTCCCTGTTGTGGTTTTCTAGGGTAAATCATGATGTGCATGGCTTATTTGTGTTATTTCCATGTATGGTTGTTATCATTTATTTCACTTTCAATTTCTTTTTATGTTTAATAAGTGGTATTAGAGCCAAGGGGTTGGCCTGGAGAAGGAGGTGATGGTTGAAAATTGTAATATCCACTAACCTAGTTTTATTTATGAATATTATATATGTCAAGTGTGTTGATGTTTTGACTCTAAGACTTATATGGAATTGGTTTATCAGTGTTTTGTTACTAATAATTACTTTATGTAAATATGTTTTATTAAAGTTATTAATAAAATTTGGAAAATAATATTGAGGCTACAAATGCTAAAGAGAAGTTATGGATTGCAAGCTAGTGGTTGGATTTATTTACCCTTGGCTGATTTAAGACCTTGGTATCTAATTGAGGATTAGATCATTAAAATGTGGAAAAAATGTGTTGATCAATAACTCTCATAGTAGGACAATACATTGTCTTAGGAAGCTGAGGAGAGCGGACCTCATTAATGAGCAGAACAACTACCTACCGCCTAATGGATAAGGGAGGAGGTAGTTACTAACTATCGACGAAATACTAGAAAGGGTATTTTTGTCATATAATATAGTTAGACTCATGTAGTGCAGAGCTAGAGTGAACATGTTTAGTGGAAAAAAAAACGAGAATGTTTTATTGGCTTGTAGTATGTTGAAGCTCGAGAGGACTTAGAGGACTCATCCAAGAGGAAGAGTCAAAATTGGGAGGAGCATTTAAGCTCCAACATTATTTTCCAAAAATATTTTTACAAGTCAATACAATGGATATCTTGGTTTCTTTTAAGTAGCTATAATATGCTAAACATTTTAAATATTAAATATTTGTGTAGCAGTACTGATATTATAGTTGCAATAAATATGCATGTAAAAAAAAGAAAAGTAGAATTACATTCTTTAAGTATTTGAAAATGTTCAAGTAAATTGAGTATATTTAGAATAGTAACAATCATGTTACAAATATCTAAATAGTACGGTTATTATGCTTTACAATATAATGATTTTATGAAGCATCATGTGAGAAATATTTACTTTTGAATGTATAGACAATATATTAGTTTAAATTTTGGTATCTATGTGATGACGTTAAAACATAAAATGACATCTTTTAGTGTTGGAGCAGGGTCCCCTAAGTCTAAGCTTTGAAGATTATCTTAATATATTTTGTAAGTTTAGTCATGCGTAACACAAGTCAAAGGGCTTTGGGGTGGGTCAAAGCCCCTCATGAGTTGTAATGGGTAAAAAGGATAGAACAAGGGGCCGCAAACTACAGTTTGCAGACCCTAGTAGTAGCGCAGACTAAAAGTATAAATAGAAGTCTATATTGAGTCGAAGAAGTCAGTTTTGGAGAAGAATAGATATTGATGATAGATTTGGCTGTATTGTTATACTTTTTGCGAATTTGTCTGAGTAAAAGGCTCCTGATGGCTTTGTGCGCAGAGACGTTAGTCCTGCTGTGTGCAGACCCTGTTGGCTGTGTGAGCGGGTGACTAAAATTTTTTGTATGAAGGATCTAAATTGTGATGAATAAAGGACTGTTGTTGATCTGAATTGCATCTATTGTTTTTGTTATGATCGTTTCTGCATATTATTTCCGATTATTGTGTTGCACAACTATATTTGACTTTATATGAATAAGCATTGAATGGATCTAGTACAACTAGGCTTTAATATGATGCATTAAGGGTTATTACATGGATTAAGAGCTCTGTTTAGCCTGCGCACAAGATATTTTGCTTAATTGACCTAATTATGTCTGTTAAGGGTTCCTGGTTATGGATTATGTTGTGTAGGTTTGTTTATGATTGTTCCGGATCTAAGGGCATCCACATCACTTGATTCTCTCTTAGGGCGCATAAACCTGGTTACAACACCCCCCCATACTACTTTGGGTGAGACTTTGACTTGCGCAAGCAGGTAACTGCCGAAAGGGCTGGTAGTAAGAGGGTTTTGTTGGTTAACCTCAACTTCGAACCTGGGTCAGGACCCCTCAATCCAACAAATGGTTTTGTTGCCGAGACCAAGAGCATTTTGAGAGAGGTTGGGTGATGTGCAAAGGTCAGTGGCAGGCATTAAAACCTTAACTAGAAGACTGGTTTGAAAAACAGATTCAGGAATTTTCCCTAAAGGAAAACATAAGTAAGAAACTGTCTACCGAAGAGTGGAAGAACAAGTGCATTTTTACAGAGGTTCATGAGATCTTCTTTGTAACCTTTGCACACGAATTAAAGGAATGATTTTCAACATTAGCCAAATTCCAAACCTATTGGAAGGGCGATAAGATCATGCAGTGGACCCCTGAATTAATCCAACAGTTGGAAAAAACTAATAATTCCATCACTAGGATTGTAGACCACTAGGTTGACAGGATTTTGGGCAGGTTTGTGACATAATTTGCAGTAGATCATTTTGTGTGATATTCTGAAGCTGAAAGAAGGTTTTTCAAGGGATTGAGAGGTAAATTCCTACGAACCTTGCCTATACTGATTGAGATTATATTGTGTGAAAAGGGTATTTTGTGCAACCACACCGAGTGAATGACCCCTGATCGGACCGAAAGTACTACGCACAGTGGAAAATACTATCGGGTCAACCAGAAATGGGATAGGTCTGTATACAGTCCTCTGAGGAACTCACTTTATCTAAAAAGAAGTGGGGCTACAAATGCTGAAAGTAGCCCTCCTGCTACACCACCATTAAACTCGTGTAGGGGTAAGACCTCTCCTACCCCACCACCAACCCCACCCGCGGAAGATATGGTCGTGCAGATGAATCTACGCACCTTTAAGGGTGCGCGGGATGAAGATATGGATCAATTTTGGTTTGTGGCGAATGCGGTGTAGACTGCGGAAAATGTCAACACTGATGCAGTCAAACGAGTGCAGTTGTTTATCGCATTTGAAGGTCGCACTTTATATTGGTTCATGGGATACATTACTCAAAATTCAGATCCCACTATTTAGCATATTAAGGATGCCCTGAAGCAGCAGTTCCGGAAGCCAAACTCCTATTTGCAGTGCGTATTAGAACTCAAAGACATCAAGCAAGGGTCATAGGAATCGGTCTGGGAGGCTGACCAACGGCTGAAGCAAGCTATCAACGACAAAGGATTTGTTTATGAGGATAAGTAGCACAAGTAATGGTTTATTGTCATGCTCTTGCCGCATCTGCGTGGACCTTTGGGTCAACAGAGGATTGACTCTCAAGCGAAGCCCTGGAAATTTCTATGAAATTAGAAGTTGTGCCTAGAGAAGCTGCTCAATTTGGAGCGCTTCAAATTCAAATCCAATTAGAAGTTATGCACTTAGAAATCCAAAACTTACGCAGAGATCGGGGTAAAGAAGTTGGCACAGATGTCTGGTGCATACGTTGCAGGGGTGTTGGCCACACCAAAGATGAGTGCTCTCTATTTTTGGATTATCTACAAGCTCGGGGACCAAGTCCACTGCACCCCAGGGATGTTGCGGGGCCTAGTACCCCCACGCTATGGTACGCGGATTGTAGGGTCATTGGACGACATGATACAAACCACTACCCACGATTAGGAGCCTATGTGCTAGAACTAAAGAAGCAATGGTGCATATTTTGTTCTTCAATTGGTCATGATGGACACTACTGCCGAACATTCGATCTAATGATAGACAATGCGAACCTCTATAGAGTGCAGGCCGACCGTTCGTCACCAGAATCTCCCTCTAGACGAGGAGGATCTCCAGCAAGAGTAAGGGGAGGGGGGAGAGGTGGAGGCGCATGTTGGGGAAGGGGGAAACTAATCTGCTATAACTATGGAGATGTTGGACATTATGCGCGACTTCCCTAACCCTACGCGAAAATCCTGCAAGTATTGTAGGCAATATGATCATGTAATTGAATATTTCCCTGTGATAATAGCTAAAATGCAGGAAAAGCAGCAGACACCTACACAGAACATACAAATGGTTTAAGCTAAACCACACGATGATGGTCCGAGTGTAAATGTAATTACACGCAGTGGTGTTGCCACTAGAGGAAATGAGGAAAAGGTTGTTGCAGAGCCACTGATCAGAAAGGTGTCTGACAAGAAGGAAGGCCTCAACCTACAGAAAGAAAAAGAGATTTTATTGAGACCAGGATGGATTTCGCTGATGTAGGAGCTTCCACGTCAAAAACTACAATTAAACCAAAGGACGACGATGAAGTCAAATCATTCCTACAAGCCTGCATTAATATACTGTGCAATCAGAAGGTAGTAAATAATCTCTAGGCCCTGATAGATAGCAACGCGGAAAAATATGTGCCTCGAACAGAGACCAAGGCCGTGAACAAGATTCATAAGCATAAGAAGAGGATTGGTAGGGAGATGTGCATGACTATGCAGATTGGAGAATATGAGATGGATCAAGTCATCTTGGATCTGGGGTCTGATGAAAATGTCTTACCTAGGTAGACCTAAAAAAATATGGGAGAACCAAAGCTGGAATGGTCCACCATCAGCTACGCATGGCCAATCAGCGGAAGATCATTCCACCTGGAAGACTTCCACAGGTCTTGGTAGACATTGTTGGAGTGAAGGTATGCATGGATGTTGAAGTAATAAAAATTGTGGACTATGCAGACCCCTACCCTGTGCTATTGGGATTGGATTGGGATATTGATATGGGAGGCATCATCAACCTGAAGTGTAGAAGCATGATCTTTGAGAACGATGGTACCCGGGTGATAGTCCCACTAGATCCTGTAGAAGGAGAAAGATACATAGAGCCAGTGTGCGAAGAAGATGATTTTGACCATATCTTTAAGCTAACTGTATGGAACGAGGATTAGATCAACCCCACAGCTGATGGGATGTTGAAATGGGATAAAGATATTTCATGATTTTCTGATTCGGATGGAGAAATGGAGAATTGGCATAATCAACTACATGATGTTTCTAAGTTGTGCTGCCTTAAGATCACTAAGGATTTATGGTGCATCTCCTCATAGGTAAGATAATCACCCCATTTTTATGGTTCTGGCAGTGTCATATTATTTTTGGTAGAATTGGAAAAATTCATCCCAGAAGAATGAAGATTTTTGGTGCTTGATTTGGCTTTGTGCGCAACCCCAATGCATTGGTGGGATACACACAAGGGAACTTTTAAGGACTGGGAGGAGTGCAGTCAAAGGATTAAGTTGCGCTTTGAGCCACCAATTACCCCACCAACTGAATTATTCTATGGTTAGGGTGATCCGCGCAAGCACTTGACCATGTGGATGGAAGTATGGAAAGAAAAGACATGGGAGGAATGGGTTCATATGTCTATTCACTCATTAGGATCGGTGGCCCCCACATGGTATTTGGAAGCAAAGCTGCACCGAGGCACGCAACATTGGATTACAATGACTGATGATTTCCTATCAACCTTTAGCTTGGTTGGAGGCTAGGAGCAATTGGATGAAGCCCTGCAGGACATAGATGCCTTGGTCTTTGATGAATCCTGGCCCCGAAAATATTACACTGCGCTAGCCTGGGATACACGGATGCAAGACATCGTCAACTGTAGAAAATTATCAATCGAGGACAATGAAGACGACCCAAGATATGTTAACATCCCTGAATATGAAGGATAACACGCAGCTGCAAGGCCCACATTAGGGATGGTGGATGTCATTAAACCTCTGAAATTGAAGGAAGTTAACATTGAGATGGAAGAGCAACCCAAGTTGGCCAAAATTAGGGATTACTAGGATGATGATATAGTAGGAAAAATTTCAGAGCTGCTGACAGAGTATCAAGACTTGTTTCCTACAAAATTCTCTGAGCTCAAGGGAATTGTAGGGGACCTGGGTGTTATGAAGATCACTTTGAAACCAGATGCGCGCCCTATCAAGCCGTTCCCATATCGGTTGAACCCAAAATATAAGTAGAAAGTAAAGGAGGAATTAGAAAAGATGGTGGTTGTAGGTATCATTGAGCTTGTAGAGAAATATGATTGGGTGAGCCCAATGGTGGTCCAAGAAAAGAAGACCAAAGGAAAAATAAGGATCTACATAGACCTGCGCAAGCTAAATGATGACTGTGCGCATCATCCCTTCCTAACTCCATTTTCTGATGAAATCTTGGATAATGTGGGAGGACAAGAGGCTTATTCTTTTACCGATGGATTTTCAGGATATCATCAGATCAGAATTACACCTAAGGATCATAGTAAGACCACCTTTGCAATTGAATGGGGGTCTTTCCAGTACATTGTCATGCCTCTTGGATTAAAGAATGCCCCTGCCATCTTATCACGTGTCGTATTCGCTGTGTTCAAAGAATTCATGCATAAATTTTTGGAGGTATATTTTGATGACTAGACATTGTTCGTATTGGTAAAGAACAATGTGTCGAACCTGTGCATAATGCTTTACACTTGTAAGAAGCACCGAATTTATCTCAACTTGAAGAAATGTATATTCTGCATACCTTTTGGGATTTTGTTGGGACATATAGTCTGTCGCCAAGGATTGATGGTAGACCTAGTGTTAATTTTGGGCAAAAAAGTTCAAACTCCATGTTGTGATGCTCAAATGATGATGCCAGTAATTTTATTGGATTTCTCTTTCAGAGAGGTGCAAGATCGATCTAAAAATCATCTTGATCGGATGAGCAGAACATGTATTTTGAATTTATTCCACATGTGCAAGGTCGGTTTGTTTTATCCCACATGCATAAGAGATGTTTCACACACCCCCAAAGATGCCTATATATTGGAGAGACTTGGAGTTCATTTTACACACACACAATGTGTGGAGGAATTTTTATTCTCTCTTGATGGTGATGGAGCTGCGTTCTTGGTTCTGCATTTAGGGCTTCTTGGTACAGCATCTTTGTGGAGTATTCTTGATGGGACGTCTTGGGGTTGTGTGACATATGTGGGTCGCTGACCTTATGAAGAATTTGCTGGTTGAAGCATTCTGCTGATCGTCGTAACACCACCATTCGTTATCTTTGTTTTGTCTTGTCTTCCATCAATCTATTGGTATGTTCTATCTACATCTTACTTTTATTGAGCCCTAGAAGTTGAAAGTGTATTTGCATCTAAGCATAGAACATCTTCGAGAATTTAACATGGTATCAGAGCTAGGAGAAGACAACGCCTAGAATCTAGGGCAACGAGATGGGGGTTGTTCAAAGGGAAAATAAGGGTGGCGTAAGCTACAACAAGGCTGTGTGGTAGGCCGCAGGCCATACCACCACAACAAGAGATAGCGTGGGCAGTCTGTGGGGCTACTTGGTGCTCTAATCTTCAGCGTTGAGTAATCCATTGAATCTATAACGAATAGGGATCGAAACTCTTCAGTCATTTCACTACGATCAATGTTTTACGTATAACCCTCAAAGGTGCATTCAAAATCGAATCTATGACAGGTTGGACGCCGCCCATCTAACAAAATTGAAGAGGTTGACATCGCACACATATGAGCCATGTCATGGAAACATGAAAGGTGTATTATTCATCTCAAGGAAAAGAACATATGTTGAAATTGAAGGGACTTGTAGGAAATAAAATGCTACTAACATTTCTTCCTAAAGGACAATGAAACAAAAGTGCTCACATCAAATTAATGTGCTGAAAGTAACCGTCTTACGTACAATAACATTATAGAGACCTGCTGAATTAAAAATGAGTTAAACCATTGTTATAAGTCTCAACTGTCATATGTGAACTATCTTCGACACATGTCAAAATTATTAACGCGAAGAGCATCGATGATTTTTTTTCATCAAATATTATTAATGCATATAGCGGTGATGTCTCGGGTGGCATTGGACGTGACGGTGGAGAGGTGACGAAGGAAGATGAAGTTGTGGATCGATCCACCTTTGAATGCACTGCATCGTAACCGGGATTATGCCCGGCAGTAGGCGTACAGAAAACCTAAGCTCCCGGAGTCAAAAATCGTGCTGGTGGGGGACGGACTGAGCCTCCACATCCGCATCCAAACCCTGTGCAGGCTGATCAATTGCAGAAAGCCCTCTAGTATCTGGAAAAGTTGCCGGAAAATAATTTGATTGGGGTTTTTTTTCAATATGGGGGAGATTCAAAAGGCATTGGATTTTTTCGACTTCATTCTGGAGAAACGAGCGTACTATCATGTCGTATAATGCTTTGGTAGGCTTGCGTTTAGATCTGATGCTTCAATAATGATCTGCGACCACGCAAAATTTTGGAAGCTCATGGCTCGTATATTTATTCCTATGGCTCAATAGACTGTGACATTGATATACGACAAACAATACATGACAGTAATCTAGGATACATAACCATGTCTTTACGATCAGTAAAGTATCACAATGACCTGATGATATATGTCAATATAAGATTTGTAACAACGTATTTATTGGATGACAGTTCGTATGGCAGAAACATATGGTTATATGGAAATGATTTTGATCATAATATGTTACAGTGATATGTGAACAGTGTATCCATGACAGAAATTTTAGATATGACAGTGATCTTGCTTATGTTACATAATGTAAAATGCAGTGTTCATGTGACAATGACTTCAACCATTCACTCTCTGACAAATTTTTTAAATCTATCATGTCTCGGTCTCTTAAACAAACATCATGGAGTTTCAGAATCATGAAGCCGACATAATACACATCCACCATCTATTTTCTTTAGGGCATTGCCATCATGTGTACAGTGAATGGAAGGATTTTCCTAAGACCCAAAAAGATGTTGCATTTCCATAAAGTTTTGGCTCTTTCTAGCAGACAACTTTCTTCTTTCTCTAGAATGATGTTGAAAATTAAGAGAAATACCAATCACCCACCAGAAAATGTTTCTCTCTAGCACAATCTGTGTGGAAAGCCCTTGGACAACCATCACATAGAAGCAGATCCCCTCCATCGCCACATCATGTACAAATATTCTTTAACATTCTCTTGATGACACTTTCTCCATGACAGTGGTTATAGTGCATCTATGACAATGATGTATGAAAAAAGTTGTGTCATTATCTGTATGATGACGATATGACAGTGATGACAGGATCTCTATAACAACTCATGGTGGAGAGGCTAGGTGTATTATTTCTGTAGCCGCAAATTTGAGGCGCTAAGAAAGTAATCTATGATTCTATGTCACTGTAATTATGACAGTGACATAGACAATCATACCTATGTTTATGAAATTCATATTAGTAGTAAGCTTGTGACAGTGTTAATCACACATTGGAGCCCGCATCTGTGAGCATCACAATCTCGGTGAAGTCTTAACCTTGGAAGATAAATCATCTACAACACAACCCATCTAGTGGCTAAAAATCGGATCTCTGCTATCTTGACTGACCCGCAATACAACATTGTGAAGGACTATGATCTTTAAAGATACTATAGAATTCCTTGTAATAAAAGGTTCAGATTTTAAATAGAGGAGATAACTGTAGTGAATCTATGATGGCTCGCTGAAGGTTAATATAACTGTAATGTTGTCCCATTATTATAGTTACTTCAGTGACTCTATTATATCTCTATGGAGGCTCAATCAGTCAAAATCAATATAGTCGTTACACTTTGTGTAATGATAAACTTGTAAGTGTGAACTGTGAAGTGTTTGGAGCCTTGGACAATCACGTTTTTGGAGTCTTGAACCGTCAAGTATTTAAAACCATGGTCAGCAAAGACTGTGAAGTTTTGAACAAATGATGTATATGATAATATCATGGCATCACTAAAATCAATGATATGACAGTATATGATACGTGTCAAGATACATTCCAGCTATATGACAGTGTATGGCTATGCAGTGGGAGAATAAGATTCAGGCCCATGAGTACAAAAATCCTTTCCAAGTTGGTGTTTGGGATGCCCTCATTTAAAATAGATGTCCTCTCTCATAAGAGGAGCTGGAATTTAGAGGGAGACTACAACTGTATATGCTCCTGAGCTAATATCATTGCTAAAATAAAGAAGACCCTCATGGCTCAAAGTGATATGGCTTCAAGGGGGAAATTCCAGAAGAAAAACAAGAAGCCATATAAATACTAGAGGTATCTAGCTGCCATGTGAGCCTGGATCATTTGAAGAAGCTATAAAGCATCAAGTCTGGAAGGATGCAATACACAAAGAGTACGAGTCCATTATGGAGGGTGATTTCTGGGATATGGTCCCTAGACCACAGGACAAAGTTGTTGTCACCTCGATGTAAGATCAAGCATGGATCTGATAGGAAATGTGTTGCCTGTGAATTCTCTCTAGGAAGGCATTGATTCTTATTGCACCTGTAATCTATTATTACCCTTGCTGCTACGCAAGGACGGAATCTTCATCAGATGGATGTGAAGACCGTCTTCCTGCATGGTGTGATAAAGGAAGAGGTGTATGAAGAGCAACCTTTGGGATTCGAAGTCCAGGATCGAGACACCCATGTTTTCAGGTTGGCTAGTCCCTAGGGCTTGGTACGAGAGGATAGAAGCTACTTGATGAAGCTGGGCTTCACTCGTAGTAATGATGA